>VXBA01004957.1:547846-754978 GCA_013399895.1 Serilophus lunatus
TTAAAAATCAGTGAGTTTCCAAAACCAACACTTAACATTTGCTTCGAACTCTCATCGGATGTTGAGATGGTCAAACACCTTCCACAGCACTTTGCTGGTTTGGTTCCTACACAAGAATACACCAAGAGGAGCTTCCTGTAGCTGGCAAAGCTCCTCCCTGAGCATTATAAGCCATTATCTTTGTGTGGTCTTTGGTTACACTGTGTAAAGGGCAACAGTTGAGCAGCTCTGAGGGGAGGGGAGGAAAAGGTTGGATTGGGATGGGTTGCTGCAGAATGACGTTATCTGGCCAATTTACCTTTGCGTGAAAGTTTCTGGATTAAAGTACTGAAACCTGGTGATTTTACCCTTGAACTAGGATATTGATCAAAGGATAGTGGTGGTGCCTTGCGTGGAACTTCACCCTTAACATAAAGCATGCTATTATGTTTGGACAGATTCAGTTCAGTCAAAAGTCTAGAACTTAGTTAGGACTCTTTTGTAGCCAGTTGGGGGGGGGAAGGCGAATCAAATCAGGTCTTGGAACATAAATGTTCCGTCTGTCTTATTTAAACAAAAACATCAGGGTAAGATAAATCAAACCCTTAATCCACGGACCCTCAACCAGAAAAGAAATCCAGCATCTCAGATGCAGAACTGTCCATAAGTAGGTGGTTCTCCTCCACCTCAGATATCTTCTGCTTATGGCAGTGCAAGTGGAAGGATCATCCTGTTATTCCTCATCGCCTGCCAACTGCTCACCACTGCTTGGCTCAAGAGAGTTATTGTCCTTCAGAATGGCTAGTTAGTCTGCTTGTGCAATCAATCCCTAAACTTTGGGTTGGCAATAACCTCGTGTTTCCAAAACTAGAAAATCTGATGTTAAATATTGGAAATTTAGAATGGATTCTTTGGAAACCACTACGTAGCTTCATGAATCCACTGGAAAAGAGAGCTGTGTGGGAGGAAAAAAGAGACTGAAAACCTGTGTCTGGAAGGGCTGCCTTGATCTCTCTGAGGTTTGCTGAGAAGAGGATGATAGGGGTAACAGACCTCCTCAGTGCAGAAAAGGTACAAGGAAGGCTGAAAAGCAGGATTGGTGCCTACTGTACTCACACAAGAGACAAGGAAAGAAACTATCAACACAGTAACTGTTGAAAAAGGAGGGTAGGGGAGAACACCTTTTAAAGCTTTTCATAGCTTGGTCGTGTGCACTGTTTTCATCTATCAATAAAAAAGATGAATCCAAAGGAGTCGACCCAAACCATCTGCAAAACTTATCTCTTTTCTGGAAAATGTTAACCCAGCTTAAGTATTTTATCAGCTGCTCTCAGACAGTGAATGTACTGTATTAGCTGTCCCGAACTGTGTGTTCAGCTGAGCTATCTGCAAGGAGAAATCAAAAATAACTCGGGGACAGACACGTTTCACAGCAGAAGAACTCTTGGAGCAAATACCCATCAATCACATATCCCTGCAACCTCCCTGTTCCTTCCCCATCGTGCCACAGCGGGGAGATAACCACAAGCAGAAGAGAATCTGGAAAGTTTGCATCTACTTCTCCCGAATGTTTACGTCTGCTGAAGAGGTGGTTTGTATGAAGCCCAAAACATGACGCACAACTCAAGGAAGCTTGTGTTCTTCCTGGCCTCCAGACACCAAGTCACATAGGTTACATCCTGGTCAGCCTTCCTGGCTGCTGTGGATGCTGCTCGGACAGTGCCCCAGCTGAAGGCTCCCCGCTGACATGGATATACAGCGGCATTCCCTCAAGCCAGTGAAATTCCTCCTGTCTGAACTACTCTCAGGGCGATGTTGAGAACTTGGTTTTTAACCCTCCTTTCAGTTTTCATCACTGGATCCTGCCCTTGTGCTTCTCCCTTGCTAATTCCCAGCCCAGTGCTCTTCTCCTGTTTCACCCACGGCATCAGCAGGCAGGGATGAGTCAGTCCCACAGGATCCATAAGGGCAGTTTTGACAGCCATGATTTTTTTAAGCAACCAACATGTACCTTTTAGGCATCTCTTCTGTTTTGGATTTCAAGGAGCTTGCTGTTACACCTGCAAGCTCATCTCCTCATGCAGAAGGAAAAGAACACCTCTCAAAGGAAATCAACTGAATGGTCTTTAAGATCCCTTCCAACCCAAGCCATTCTATGATTCCAGTGTAGAAGAGCCAGAAGGACAAGCCTGACAAGGTTCCTAATGAGGAGAGGACTTGTCTCAGAGATGAGCCCTGGCCACTGGCCTCTCAATCTCTTCTCCCATCACTGCTCCACAAGTGAAATGTCAGGACTACTGGGGGCATTGACAGTAAACCCTTTAGTACTCCCAAAGAATACAGGCAAAGGAGGAAGACAGGCAGAGAGCAACCCCTTTCTTTTCCTTCTGTTTGAGTGCCAGCCCTTTGAGAGGAGATAATTTGTCAGGAGTCTTTGTCAAGAGAAGGAATAAGAAACTGAACCCATGCCTCCTGAAAACTACTGAGCATGTGAAGGACAAGGACCGAAAGGTGCCTTTGCTGATAAAGAGAGAAGGGTCACTGTACAGACACTTGGATACACTGCCAAAACATTAGAGAACTCATTAGGGAAGGGGGGCAGCTTTTCACTGGGGGGGAAACACTCCAAAGATGCTTTCTTTATCCTGCCCCCCCTTTCATTAGCGAGTGATCTCTGCAATGTGGCACACAGTCACATCGAATTACTCCATCCCACTCTAATTGTCTCGTAAGTCACTTCTGTTTACTGTCAGCAAATGCAGATGAGAAACGTGCTCAGCCGTTAACAGCCTGCACAGCATCCTGCATGTCTGCAGAGAGCTCAGGCTCTCACCAGCTGCACCTCGGCCAGGAGGGCTCAGCATCTTGTCAGGAACAGATGAAAGCTGCTACCTCACCCCAGGACTGTCCCGCAGAGACACTACAGGGATTTCACGACACGCTGAGCACACGGGGCAAACTGGCACCACGTGCTGCTTCTCACTTTGGTTTCACCCCAGAAAGAGCCGTGTAGTTGATTTCGGTTTCCCCACAGGTGGCTGATGCTAATGGCCAAACACAGTTGGGATCAGGACCTTGTAATCAGCGGGAGCTGGAGTACTGTCAGCTTCCTGGACTGGGAATACCAGGGCTACCCATCACCCTCACCCCTGAGGGATGCTTTAACATAATGACTCATGGGTGGGTTTAGCATGAACCCCCACTGTGCTGTGCCTTCTCGGCCCTGACCTCATTGCTCTTCATCTCCCGGTGCGTGAATTACTGCAGTCCCAGCTGCTGACTCCTCATCCATTCTCTTCTCTGCTCCCTCTCCACTGACGTGCTCAGCAGGTTGTTTTAACTTGAGATCAGCTGCACAGCAGTCACTGCTGGCCTGTGTCACCAGCTGACAATCAGTGATACAATGCACATGCAATTTTTACAGGTTGTTTGGAAATACCTTTCAACATAAGCTCTTTGCACAGTCTTTCTGTCTACCCATCACGGCTTGGGGCATTGATGCAAATAGAGTGGTCTCTATTTACATTCCTTCCACACATCCCAACCAGGGCCCTGCAAACTATTTCATCAAACAGTTCCTATTTCTCCTGCCATCACAACTCCGCTAAATTTGGATCTAAGGCTCTCAACACTTCTGTCTTTACATTTAACATATGCTATGGAGAATAAGGTCAATATTTGTCAGCACACTGCCTGTGATGAAAACTATCCCAGCAGCGCACGCGGTGGCCTGATTCAAAATTCAATCGAAGAAACAGGCAGCTCTGCCTTTGAAATGACGTGTTTCATGGGTTGAGTGATTTTGATAAAAACTAATGAGACCCACAGACAGACAGTTTTGTTTTCACAGCTGACGGATGCCTTGCATAACATATTCACATCAGCAAATATTTTTCCAGGGATAAATACATGTCTGACCATGAAGCAATGATTTCTAAAGAAAACTGCAGAAAGAAGATGTCGGTGCAGCCAACTGCCTGCTGTGTGGGTACAGGTTGCTGAGAGTTTTTGTTGACTTTAGACACTTATCAGGAACAATTTAAAGCTTTCACTTCTTGACTCGAGCACGCACAGAGAAATATCACATCCTTCCTGTTCTTCTGCAAGCAAATTCAGGGCATTCATTCAATGGAGACAATCATTTATTCTTCAAAAATAAGTGATGTGGTATGTTCATTACATGGTATTTTAAGGGTGTTCCTAAATTTCATAGCAAGCCATAAACAAAGGAAAACGATTTCTGCTGCACACTGGTATTAGGCTATAAACACAAAGCATTTGGACTATGTTTAAACGATGCAAAAATATCCTATAATTGGGTCAGAAGTCAGAGGAACTGGAACAAATTCTGTGCATTTTTAGTAGTGAGAATAACTAATCATTATGCTAAAATATCAATTTCATGACTTCAAGTAATAATACAATCACCATTTGCAACACTCAGTAGCACGACTGAATTTAGCTCACCTCTGTAAATTGCTCCTAAACTGGATTATTTTAATCAAAATACAGGAAAAAAATCCAACAATAGCAGTTGCTACATAAAGCTCTCGGCCAGAAACGGAAATATTTCAGCTAAAACTCCTGAAGTTCTTTCTTGACTTCACTACACTGACTCAACGATGCCCTTCCAGTGAGTCATCTCTGGTTGAGTGTGTGAAGTTCCTTCATGGCTGTCATGGAAAGCGTCACTTTCCTGAGCCTCCAGCAGAGACAGAGTGCAGGAGGTACCAAAGCATCACCTCTGGGGCCTCACTGTAGCACCCCTAAACCTAAATGACTTATTCAGTCTTTTTCTTCTGGCTTTGACTATTGCGCTTCTCCACCAAACGCTCAAAAGGATGTTTCACCACAAAGTTTTCAACCATCCCTACAAATCCTCAAGTTCAGAGAGTTTTTAAAGGGATTGAGTCTGGCTTAAGTGAGCTCACACTAGGGATTACAGCTGGTTTAAAGAAATACTTTGAAAAATCAATTTCACTGAAAGCAGCAAATGCCTCTTTGCTCTTTTTGTTTCCACATAGATGAGATCTGGTATTTGACCACAGCTAACCTTTGCATAAATCTTTTCTTTGCCCCAAAATTGTTAATCCTGCCACTTGAACTTTGTTTTCTCAGCCCAGGGAAAAATCTGTGTAAAAACATCATGGGCCAAGGAACATCAACCCTACCCATGGCCCTACACAACATTTAAGGTAATGGAGAGGAATGGTGTGTTTCTGGACCTGGTATGTAGCTCAGACACATGATGAAGCAGGCTATGGTGAAAAAATGGTGCTTTTGTGCAGCTCTCCATGCCCAGCATTCCTATGTTTTTGCTGGAGGCAACCAGAGGGAAGACATGGGGCAGAAAATGCTTGTTGGAAAACTGACAGAATGCTTCAAGGGCTTTTGGAAAAAAAACCTGTTCCCTTAGGCCTAAATGGAACATGCTGAAGAATTATGGAAAATAACAAAAAAATGGATGATGTTCTACCTGAGTAAAAACCATTCTGGAATGACAGCCTATCCCAAAAAAATCCTGTGGGTAGTATAGCTATGGTGACGGCATCCAATCTGAACTCCCAGTTGTTTAAAATAAAGACAACAGAGGAAGGTACTGGTTATACCCCATGTATCTGCTCCAGGCAACATCTGTGCCTGTGACAACCCTGATATGTTGGACTTTTTGAACCTCAAGCATCTGAGGTTCTCCTGTCTGACCTTGGCAGCCCCCAGTGTTATCTACTAGGCTCCACCACACAATGGTTTACAAATACCTTTTCCACATGATCATAAGAACAGCAACAGGAATAACAGGAAATTATCCAAACAAAAACATAACCCTCACCCTACCTAGACTTTGCTCCTCTGAGGTGCATCCATCTGTTCCCTGTCAGCAATGCTGCAGATAAGATTAGACCTGCTGCTAAAACCTCACAGTTTCCGTTTTGCTCACTCTTTTTCCATTCTAAAAAGGGAGCTTATCTGCAGGTTTAGGGAGGCTTTGCACTGGAGAGCAAAGTTGCTGTCTGTTAACAGGGAAGGGTGACTCTCTGCAGAGACTCGCCCTGAAGTCCCTGATTTGGGGTCTCAAATCAAGACCCTGCACTCTTCCTCTGATGTTACCGCCTTCACACCAGACCACATGAGAAGGCAGATGTGGTGACAGAGCCTGCCAGAGGATACAACACAAGCCAGAGGTAACCCTCCCCATACCTGAACCCAAAGCAGCTTGGTGAAGTTAAAAGCTCAAGAATGAAACTCAAATCTGATTACTCTGGAAACTTGGGAAGGTCTCAGAGGATCAATGTATGAGAAAGGGAAGGAGAAGTGTAACCAGCAGCTTGGGGGAAGTGGTTTTACCCCTCCACTCTTCTCTCATGATACCCCACCTGAGGGTACTGCACCCAGATTGGGAGCCTCCAAAATCAGAAGGATGTGAACCTGTTGGAGTGAATCCAGTGGAAGCCACAAAGATGCTCAGAGGGCTGAAACACTTCTGCTATGGAGACAGGCTGAGAGAGCTGGGGCTTCTCAGCCTAGAGAAGAGAAGCCTTCAGGAAGAATTTAGAGCACCTTCCAGTGCCTAAAGGGGGCTCCAAAAGAGCTGGAGAGGGAACTCTGGGTAAGAGCAAACAGTGATAGAACAAAGGAGAACGGTTTTAAACTGAAAGAGAGCAGGTTTAGATTAGCTACAAGGAAGAAATTCTTCTCTCAAGGTGGTGAGGCACTGGAACAGGTTGCCCAGAGGAACTCTGGTTGTCCCATCCCTGGAACCGTTCAAGGACACGTTGGATGGGGCTTGGAGCAACCTGGTCTAATGGAAGGTGTCCCAGTCCATGGCAGGGGGTTGGAATTCGATGGTCTTTTAAGGTGCCTTCCAACCCAAACCATTTTAGGATTCTATGAAAATGGACGTCCATGGCATTTTGGCTTGAGACTTGGCAAGAGCCAGTCCAGTCAATACTCATCTCTCTTCTTGAATTCCATGTTCAGGTGTATCTCGAGCACCTGTTGGAAGCAGCCCCAAGGTGTCTCTCCAACTCTCCCAAAAGCTTGCAAGACAACTGCAGGCACAGCCTCCCATCCTTCCAGGAGCATGTGGGACACAGCCTGCCCCAGCAGCTTGGTAGGTCAACCTAGCACTAGGCACCTCCCACCCCAACCAGGAATACAGGTCCAATATGGCCAGAGTTTGCTTTTGCAGAGCTTCAAGGACAAGATCTGCCTCGACTGCCTTGTCTCCCTTTCCTTCTATCCTGATGACAAAAAAAAAAGAGTCTTTCTTTGGGGAAAGATGTGCATGCATGGAGTGTTGTGGAGCATGCACATGCGTGTGAGCCACCAGGCAACAGTACTGCACCTTCATGTTGCACCGAGGACATTCCCAGGACACGGCAGGTTCTCCTTCCCTCAGTGCCACTGCCTCAGTCTCCAGAAGTGTGGCAACCTTGGTTGTGCTCAGTTACCAAAGCATACTGTGAGTGCTGTAAATCCACACCCACACAGAACACTCCCAGCCTGTGCCCAATGCTCAGCTCAAAGGATTTGCTCTCACTTTTATTGCAGCTCAATATATAAAAAAGTCACAGTTGTGCCTGCCCTCCATGTCACTGCCCCAGCCATGGAGGCAATGGGTTCAACCAGGGCTTCTCCAAGCAGGCATCAAGGACCCTGGAGCCACAGCACATGGATTCCCTCTCATTTATTTCTGAGGACCGTGTGGGGTCAGGACTGCTGCTGAAGGCATTCTCTGACCCTGTTATTTGGAATTACGGGCTGGCTCAGGGCACAGAAAAGGAAGCTCTCAAAGTCATTCTTCTCGACTCCTGTACTTATTTGTTTTATAGCAAGATACTATCTGGAAAAGGACTTTGGTTTTATATGGGGCAGAGCTCAGCAGAGAAGGCGTTCCCAGGAGGCAAACATTCACTGAGGCCTTTGTGTTTGTAGCTGTTAAATGGATTATTGCACTGGGACATAAAGAGCCCAGATGAGGTGAGGACCCCACCATGCTGGGCATGCAAACCCAGTAAAGCAGAGCCTTCAGTCCAAAGGCTCTGGAGAGATCTCACTGTGACCTTTCAGTACTCAAAGGGGGCTTATAAAAGAAGAGGAAGAATGACTTTTTACACTGGTAGACAGTGATAGGACAAAGGGGAATGACTTTAAGCTAAAAAAAGAGAGATTTAGATTATACGTTAGGAAGACATTCTTCCCTGTGAGGGTGGTGAGACACAGGAACGGGTTACCCAGAGAAGCTGTGCCTACCCCATTCCTGGAAGTGTTCAAGGCCAGATTGGATGGGACTTGGAGCAACCTAGTCTAGTGGAAGGTGTCCTGCCCATGACAGAGAGTTGGAACTGAATGATTTCTAATGTCCCTTTCAACTCAAACCATTCTATGATTCAAAGCCTTTTACAGTCATCTAGAGAAGAAGAAAGAAAATGTGTGGGGAAGGATGCACAAAGAGATTCATTAAGGTGCTTAAGGTCATATGAGAGAAGTGTGGCCATTGGGGTTACAAACCACACATATTTTACAATGCTACTTTACTCCTCCTCATGACAATCTTATCGCTGCTTGCGGGAGGGGGGGTAATTTGGAACACCCGCCCTTCATTTTGTCAGTTGTGTAATCACCAAAAAAATTGCGTAAATAATGCGTTTCAACATGCCAAAAAATATAATCAATGTTACTAATTTATCTCTGGATTTACAAGACCATAATGATTAGTGAAGAATTATTAGTGAAAGATGAGAGAAAAATGTCAGAAAATACGGAGAAATATGGCAGAAAAATACCAAATGAGAAGAAAAAGCAGATTTAAACAGACTGATCCCCTTTTGGTTGCACAACTGGGCTCCTGGTCCCAATTACAGCACCAAGCTGGGAGATGCTGGCACAGAATGGTTTTTCCTGTGCCATATAATGGAGATTGTTGTATCTGGAACTCTTACAATTGAGCATATTCTGGGTTTCCAAGATAAGGATGGTAATAGGCTTTCCTTCCCAGACACACCTCCTGCCAGCCCTTGGATCTCCAGGTCTCTGCAGTTCCCTTGTGAGGCTTAAATGCCGGTTTTCCCAGGGGCTGAAGGCAGGAAAGAGGGATCCTGGCAGTGCCCAGACCAGCAGTCCAAGAGCACATACCATACCACACCACAGAGCCATGTCTCATACTGAGCATTAGGGCTCAGGCACCTGAGTAACCCGAACTGTTCAGGGAGGGAACAAGCCAGACAGGGCTGCTGAGACCAGCAAGGCCCACCCCACAACCATTTTAAGCAGTAGCTCATGAGCTTGGGAAATGTGGCCATTCCTGACACGGCAGATTCCTCATGGCTGTCTTGGGAGCTGACTGCATCCCTCAGTTTGTGTGTTACAGGAGGTATGAAGGATCTGGTCTCACTGCTCCAAGCCCTACCTCCACATCACACATAATGGTCCTGGCTCACCTCTGCCAAAGTGCCCCATGACTTTACTTACAGATCTGTGACTCTGGAGATCTCAGCATCTTCTTTGATTCCTGCCATATGGTTTTGCAGTCCTCCTGGAGCTTATAAAACCGCTCCTTTCTCCAGGAGCTTGACTTCACTTTTAGCAGCTGGCTGCCTTTCAGGAGGAACTTCAGATCCTTGTCATCTTTGAGGCCTGTGGAGAAACAGAAGTGGTAAAGTAAGAGCTCAAGATGTAATCTCGACAATGATGCTCAAAGTGTCTTCCCTTCCACAGAAAAATAATCACAGACAGACAACTGCAGGGCAGCCATGTCCGGGGAGGACAGCAGAGCAAAGAGACCCAGAAATCATCCACACCACACTTCATGATGAAGAGGCTGAAGCCTTGCTGATACCTCAGACTGAGTCCAAAGACTTTTGTATTATAATTCATATGTGGTTTACAGACATAAAACATCTCCTTCTCAGCACATATAGTCTATTATATACAAATATATACTGTTAGGATGCAAAAACTACAATAAAATCAACAACAAAACAGCAAAACCAGAGCAAGGAAAGTTGCATAACCTGTAACTGGAATGCTGTCAGGAACTTTCAAGAGATTTCAAATCTATTCTGCAATAATAAATTTCCTTTGTGGAAACAGGAATACACAAAGATATCTCTCGTCCTTCTCTGGCAAGCAGCGCCTTCCTATTCCCATGGGAATTTTGCAGATCACTGACGTGAAGCTTAGGACAGATAAGTTTGGTGACAGGCAGCAAGACATCAATAAGGCAGCATAAGGTAGCAACCATGCTGCTCAGTCATCCAAGAGCATCTTTACCTTTCTTACACTACTAGGTCACTGCAATGTCAAGTAATAACAACCAGACCTTCTGGTTCTGGCAACTTCACGTTTCACAATTTAGCCCAGTTTCAGGAAGGCACTTAAGACACACAGAGAGGCAAAATGCACCTAGTGAGGCTTTGAAAACACAGATTTGGCATTCTACATGGTTTTGAATGTCTCAGCAGTATGTGACTTACACATACATAAATACCTTGGAGAATCTGTCCCTCAAACCAACCATTAATTAGAGATCTGGAGCATGTGGGCTGAGGAGGGTGAGAGCATGAAACATGAGAAACACATCCTGGGCTTTCTGTAATAGGCACCTTGCATCTCTCTGACATGGCATAAAAGGCTGGCTGGTTCAGAGCTGGTGAAACAGCATTTAACTCCAGTGCTGATCATGTACATCCCAACTCAGTGGGATTTTTTTCTAACCTTGTCTTGCCAGTGCAGGCAACCACTTGGCCACTTGCAGCCACCTGACACTCACCTCACAGGAAATTTCTCAGTAATGCTTGGTCTCATAAATAACATTTCTGTGGCAGTGTCCCTTGTGACACTGGGTTGGTTCTTCTCTGCAAAAATATCTGCCTTGAAATTTTGTTTTTCAAAGAGGGCAAGGCAATGAAGTGCCAAACATCACTTCAGGTCTGCTTGAAAAATAAAACTCGGTATGAGATCCAAGCGGCCAAATTCCCAGAATCCTGACAATTCATAATAGGAAACTAAAGTACCAGGTGCTGCAGAGCACCAAGGTGGGTCACGGTGGCAGCAGCAAAAAATAGCACTGTGAGTTTGTAACTGGGATATACTAGCCTAAAGAGAGCATTTTAGGTTGTGAAAGCCTAAGATCTCCATCAGAGATAAGCATTAGGGGTGTTAGGTGTCCACTTTGTGAGCTGCTCACACCATTTGTTGGCCTGGCAGGTGACAAGGATCATGCCCAGAGCTGAGCTTGGCCAAACCATCCAGAGTTGAAAGCATGACAGTGGAAACTGGAGATCCTGTAGAGGCGGTTGTGGCCTCTCTCTTTCCTCTACATTAAATTAGCTATCTCATTAATTAAGTGTCTTCCCATGCTACAGCATCCCCTGGGTCTCTGATCATGTCTGATCTAGAGATTTCCAAAATGAGAATTTGAATGCTTCCTCCTTTGGAAAACTCAGGAAAAAAAACATCGAGAGAACTAAAAAAGCTGTCTCCTACCAAGCACAGAAAGGTGAAAGGTTGACCTCATCTTAGAGACCTAGGACAGCATTCCCAGGGATTGATAAGAGGCCAGATCATCCAGAGGACAGACAGACACCACAACGGCTACCCAGGTTCTTGGTCTCTTGAGCTGTGCTGAGTTGGCTTCTGCTCCAAGGCAAAGGTCTTCCAAGTGTAGAGAAGATACCACAGTCTCAGTCTCAGTTTTAGGCTAACTAAGATTCCTTTGACACTCCTCAAGGTTCTTGAGAGAAAAATGAGTTCTTCCTTCTCCCTATTCACCCACATTTTTGTTCTGGCTCCCAGACCCATGACTTCTTTTTCTTCAGATCCCAACCACACACGGCATCATTACAGCAATAGGAGGAGGACATGTCATCCTAGGGTGACATGATGAAGAAAGCAGGAAAACCATGAATTCCTTTGAATGCCTATGTCCATATATGTGTAGTGAGAAATCCCATCAACTGGGGCATGTTTTGTACTTCAGACACTGCATATAGCAACTGTAACCTGTCCTGCTATCAGGACATCCCAAAGACTGCACCAATGTAATACAGACAAATCTGGATGAGCACAGGTTCTGGCCAAGGGTAAGTTCCTCTTCTCCAGGCTTGGATCACACAGTTCAGACACAAGCCCCTCATCCTGCTCACCAGCACAACCCAGTCAGTCTATTAGCATGGGTCAAAACTCCTCTTCCTAGGATCTAACTACGGGGTGGGAGCAGCCCTCCCACTCATCCTTGACCGCTGTGCCTGAGGACCAGGAAAGGTTGAATAAAGGAGAGCACTACACTTTTCAAGAGCAGAAGAGAAGGATGAAGTGGGATGGTGCATGGTGAAGGCATGGCAAAGACAAAAACTGGCCCAGAGTGTGAGTCAGGCAATGAGAGAAGCCAGGGAGGAAACGGAGACAAGCCTCCCTCAAGGACACAGCAGGTTTGGCCAGGAAAAGGTAAGCGGGCTAATCATGAGTGTCTAACAGCTCCAGCATCTTTTTGATGTGAGGTCCCTTCAGATAGAGAGCAGACACTCAGAACTGGCCTCTGTCAGTGGTGACCCCAAGTCCTGACTGAAGCACCCAGAGGAAGGAGGAGCATCCCCTTAAACCAGGTGGGCACAGCCTGTGACAGGCCTGCTCTGGGTCTGTCTATGTGCAGTCCAAGCTCACACAGCTAAAGTGGCTGAGGAAAAGGGCCAGTGTTTTAAATCCTGCCTCCTACGCCCAACCAAGGACTCTTTAAATGTCCTTGAGTGAGTCACTTAGCACCTCTACTTCTACCTAGAACAGCATTTTTTTAGGCCAGAGATGGAGCATAAGACGCTCTGATCTGCTGATACAGGAACCACAAACTCAACCCTGATGTGTCAGTGAGACATTAATCTCTGCTGGTCTTCTGAGCCGCTTTCCAGAAAAAAACCCCACCTTTTCCCAGCAGAAATTTCATTTCAGGTTTTATGCTGGAACCAGCTCTTGAGGATTCCTGCCGAACAACCCCATGGAGAACCATGGAATGGTTTGTATTGGAAGGGTCCTTACAGGTCATCTAGTTCCAAGCCCCCTGCCACGGGCAGAGACACCTTCCACTAGACCAGGTTGCTCAAAGCCTGAAGCTGAAGAGGCCTGTGGCCCAGAGCAACGGAAACTTGTATGAAAGAAATCAGAGTCATCGTAAACACATTTAATTTAAAAATTGAAAAACACTGTGTAGCGGGACAAGGCTATTGATTACCAACTATATAACAATATTAGGCATGAGAAGCACAATCACCACACTGAAATAGATGTCCAAATCCTGCCTGACACACGTGGCAGGACTGTGTCTTGCTTAGCATCCTCTGTAAAATACCAAATACACACTTGGCATCCAAAATTCCAGGGTACCTTTCAAGGGTCAGGACCCCCCCTCGTTGCAAAACACCCATCACACACTTTCCAAACAGAATCTATTCAGCACGCAGTGATGTTCAGAATGAAAATCAACTTTGGCCAAGGCAGGAGCACCTGAAGCACACACAGCACCGCAATAACCATGATGCTAATGCACCGCACTAGGAAGTTTTAGACACTGAGACATCAAAAATGTTAACTCTTGGCTCATCTTTCTCAGGTTTACCGCAGGCAGGAAGCACAATAAAACAACCAGCTGTCACTGTAGAAGCCAAGCTTTGAGTTCACTAAAGAGATAGTTAAGAGGACAGTAACAATCCATATTGTTGCACTGCTCACTCGCAAAGCTGCTGATCTGATAGAATTTAATTACAGCTGCTATAAAACAAGCCTCCTCCCACCTACTCTCCCCCTCCCACCTGCACACGGAGCAGGCATAACTCAGGTTTGCTGGTTTAAAAGGGAGGAAAGCCTTTCTGATAAAATCCAAAGAAGTCTGGTGGGTAAATGGCTATTTTCCAATTCCACCTGCCCTCTGCATCCACAGAAATCAAGAGACTCGCATCCACCCGGGCTGTGTCTCCAGAGAGCAGGAACCAGCAACAAGCTGACAGCCTGGCACAGAAGTTATGAAACTCCCTGAGTTTCCGCTTTCATCTGGTGAATGCAACCTCTGAGTGGTTTCATGGGCAGCAACAGGCAATACACGACTGAAAAGTGCTAAAATCAGGCAGGAAAAGGGCACTGCCCTCCCTCCCCAAACATCCTTAAACAGCGGCAGTTCAGAAAGCCCAACTACAGGTTCGGGAACCGACCCTTTGCCAAAGCGCTCCCACATTCTTTGATGCTTCCAAAAAAGCGCTTTACACATCTGGCGTGTGGTTACAGGCGAACGAAAGGAAAAGAAACCTCGGCAATTTAAAAATAACCCTGGAGTTGTCGTTAGGGTGGAGCACTGCCTCTGCACAAGGAAAAGAGGCAGAAACGAAGCAGCTGCCAGCCCAGTGCCGAGGGTCTGTCTGGCCGACCTGTCCCTTACCCAGCCTGATGCCATTCAACGCGGCCACTCTACGGCTCTGCTCCAGTAGCATGTTTTCCTGGGATACGCTGCGCTTGGGCTGCCTTCGGATGCACTGCATGATCCAGCTTGGGGCTCAGAGAGAGGTGTCAGGCGTTGGGAAGGATGGGGGGCCACGCCACCCCTGCAGGGATCCCTGCTCATCCAGGAGCCTCCGGCGTGCGCGGTGTCAAACGGGGCTCCAAGGAGGGAGCGCTGGCACCGGGACACAGAGAGCAGAGGAAGGCAGGGGAGGGCAGAGTCCAAGCTGGGGGTGGGACTGGGGGAAGCCTCTCCTCCTGCTTTGCTCACCAACACAGACCGTACCCGAAATTAAAGCGAGGAGCCTGCCGGCAGCTGCCCAGGTAGAAGGAACAACTTTTCCATCAGTCATACGCCAGTGAGTTTTTACGCATCATTTCCAGAGGCTGGAGAAGTCCCAGATATTGTTCGTGGCTCCTAATCAGTGCCTTGGGCTTGTCAGCTTATCCTGCCCACGAACGCCTGGATCAGGGCGAGCCTGGCTCCACCCTTTCCCTTCTGTGCAGAGCTGCTCCGTGCTGTTCCTTCTGACAGGCAATGAAGATGAAGCTAAAAACACCTCTTAGCCAGGGCAGATGTAGCCAAAAAGCTGCTCGGAAACTGTGTTTTAACGCTCTTCTTTTTTCCACTAACAGAAGAGCATTTTCCTAAGAGTCCGGAGAGTGTCTTCTCTGCCACCGATTTCCTGTGTGACTTGAGTGAGTCACTTACCCTGCAATTCTGCATAGCTTTGGGTTTATTCTTGTAATTCAGATTTACCCAGCACCCTGGTACAGGAATGAGCCACCTCAGGCATTTAACTAGTCACTGATTATACAGAATCAGAAAATTAATTAAAGTTAGAATGGCCCCCTGGAGGTCTCTAGTTCAATCACTCACTCAAAGTGGGGTCACCTTCAAAAGTAAATTCAGTTGCTCATAACCTTGTCCAGGTTAGTTTGGATATCTCCAAGAGACTCAAAACCCTGTCGAAGAGCTTAGATGTACTCAGTGAAGAATTTATTCTTTATGACCAGTATAAATTTCCTTTGCTGATACGACCGTTCTCCATTGTCCTGGCAAGGGCTGGGACTAAAAATCCATCTCTTCCCTAGTTGTGACCCTTTCTGCAGTGAAATATAGCAGTTATATACACACTTTGTCACCGACTTTTTTTTTTTTTGTCATTGCCTTTGCCAGCTGCTCCCCTGCCAGGCAAGGCAAGGGTGAAGGTACTGCAGGAAATTGGATCAAACTGGTGTAAATGTCCTTTACTGCAGAGCCAGCATATGCCCAAGAAACTTGACATCAAAACACAAGTTCCTGCTGCAGACCTAATCAAAGTCTATCCACACCAACCCCTCATCATATCCAATACAGGTTTTAGAAACTTTATTTCTGGTATGTGGCTGATAGTCACCTTCTTTCCCTGCAGTCTGAAGGAAGCCCTACCAACCCTCACAGTGAAGCACAGAGGACTGGGTTATTTGATCAGCACAAGGACAGGGTTAGAATCATTAAACACTGCCATACATTGCATGTAAGAAAAACTCTGGGGACAAGGCAGGGCATTGCATGGCCTTGAACAGCAGTACATCTAATAACACTTTATTTACACACACTGACTGCAAACCACAGACAGTGAAGGAGAATAAAGGCAATCATTTCTGGAGGGGACATTGCTGAACATGTTGGCCAGGCAGCCAATGGGTGTTTGAGGAAACATCTTCAGCCTTTCTGGGCCCCCTGCACATACAGAGGCTGGATGCTGGAGATGTAATCTCCACAGCATCCCCCTGGGAGCTTTGTTTTTGCCCTGGTAAGGAGGTGGGCATCATGATGCAATGGCTAGATGATATTTATTAGCTATCAGTCTCTGAGTACTTCCCATATTTCACAGTGTACTGGAGAGGACTGAACTAATTAAAGGAGTAGGGAAGAGCCTGCCATAATTGCCTTAGCAAAACAATTTGCTTCTACACACCAACTGCTCTGTCCAGCAGCAATTCTACAGGGATCAATTTGGAAATACACAGAGCCCCTGTGCTTCATTTTCTCATTAATTCCTAACAGCAGTCCCAGTGACAGCCCTGCTCAAAGGCCCTCAGAGAACATTTTACCGTTCTCATACCTGAAGTTTGCTTACACACAAAGCACAGGGTCAGAATTCAATGAGTTTAGATACCTCTCCAGAACAGCAATGTGTGAGTTTTGCTGTTGTGAGATATAAGACAGTTCAAATCAGTTTGGTTTTAAAATGAAGATGAGATCACTGGGCCAGAAATTCCCTGCTTTGGGAGACAACAGAGAAGGATGTGTTGTGGTCTCGAGGCCTTTAAAGACAATGTCCCATCTCATAGCAGAAGTCTGAAGGGTAAGTGTGACACTGGGTTACATGGCACTGCATATTGATGCTACATGATGCTGCTGTCACACTCCAGCACTGGAGGAAGTGATTCCTGCAAATGGCTTATGGAAAAATTCTCCACCCCTTATTCACTGCAAGTAACACCTGAGTGGATCATGCAATTTTACTCATATGACCAATCCCACTTAAATAAATGGCACTGGTCACATGAGCGAAGTTATTCATGTCCTCATGCACAGGATTGGGGCTGTGCTAACCATCCTGTCCAGTTGGACTACTCATGGAGCAAATGGAAATCGATGCGAATGAGGGAGTCAGAACACGGTCCCAAAGTTAGCAAAGTTCTTGAATATCCAGGAAAAAGGCACTTGAGATAGAGTGGCTGTACAGTCTGGTAGGAAATGGGCTGTGTGAAAACACTATTATGCTCTTCAGACAATTTTCCAAAATTAATTCATCTCCACCACATCCTGATACAAAGCAGCTAAGGAAGCACCATTACCACTTCACAGAGAAAGAGCAGGTTGGGTTTTGATCTCTTTGGGGCTGGACCTGTTCTCTCATCACCATCATGTTTGGGCAGCACCAAAAGTGGTCCCTTTACACCATACTGAAACAAACAACATGACAAAACTCAACAGCTGATTTGCCCAGACTTGTGATAATTTAGGACTGGAATGAAAATACCTGTGCTGGTAATGACCTCACCACTTCCCCATCACGTCATGCACGTGGTGCAAATCAAGTAACGTAACTACTAATGCCTATGGCAGCTACATAACAAATAACAAACATCATGCTAAGAGGAGATTTTGCCACTAAAGAGGCCAAAGGTTGTGCCTTGCTCCGTATTTGCTACAACAAGAAAAAAAATCAGGTCTATTTTACATGATGCCATGCTTGTGAATGTTGAAGAACAGGACAGCAAGGCTTCCTCCACATCTGCAGCGTCCCACCTGCCCTGCCTTTGCACCTGGAGTTCTGTCTTCACTTCATCCATGCCCTCTCACATCCTACCTGTGGAACCCTCAGTCTTTCCACCTTCTTTGCTACCTCCAGGCCATCACTTGCCACTCTCAGCTTTATTCTCCTTGGTCACACCTCACAATCTCTGAGGACCAGGCCTTATTGGCACAGCTTCTCACCTCCAAAAAAAAAAAAATGCCAATGGCTCCTCTACAGCAACACTCCCCTCACTGTTCCCTGTGACAGAATGGTGACCGGGGAGTGGGTGCTGAGACCAGATGCATCTGTGCACCCCTGGCCAAAGATGCTGCTGCATGTTGCCAGCGGGTGCATCTCTGGTACATGCGGTATGTACCAAGTTCCACCTTGTGGTGATACTGAGAATGGGCTTCCCAATCAGCAAACCTCCTCTTCCTTACATTGGCTTTTCTTGCCCCCTCCCCTCCCAGGGTGCTTGAGAGGTCCTGCTTATCTGGGGCAGATATATATGTATATATGTATATGTATTCAAATACACAGACCACATATATCAAACCTTAACATTTCATACAGGAGGAATTCTCCCAAGTCTTATGCTCTGGTTGTCCTCCAAATCACTGCTTGAAGACTCCCTTCACTGGCACACTGGCCAAAAGCTGTGTGATGGGCAGGTTTCTGTTGTGCTGACACAGCATCCAGTATTTCTCAGCCTCACTTTCTCTTTGTATCCTTTGGCTGTTTCATCTTGTCTGCAAGGTCTCTGCAGGGAGAATGGTCCCTTCTCCAGCTCTGATGAGTCCACACAGCCCATCTTTCCCTGAAACAGGGACTTCAGGCCCGCCCAGATCATGCCATGTGGATTAAAACCATGCTGGAATTTAAACAGTCCACAGTCCTGGCCCTGGTTTGTATAGCTGAAGCCAGGCTGCCTGCCCAGACATTTCACAGACAGCTCAAATCATGACCTTTATGAAAATCTTCATATATCTTCCTGCCAGTCTGGGTCACTTGCAGGGAGCTTGGATCAGTGCATGGAACAGGCTGTGACCCATCAAAAGCTACTTTCCTGCACTCTTGATGAAATCCAGGTAAAACAAAACACCCAACTAAAGTTCATCTCACTTGAGATTCCAAAACCAGACTGAAGGTTTGGTTTGCTTCTTCCACTGGTCCCCCCATCACAGTGCACATAGAGATTCAGCTGCAGAGTAACAGACACTAAAACAGTGGCTTGCTGTAAATTACAGCTTTTCCAGTACTTGGTGTGAAAACAAAGTAATTGAAAGAAGGATATCAACTTGATGGATAGGACCAGGATCAGCGGCCAGGGGCACTCATGCAACTTAATTGCCTAACTCCAAAGTCATGCATCTAGGTACATGCTGATCAAGATGTCCTCTTCATAAACCCAAAGTCAACTGTAGGTGCATCCCAGTTTCATTTTATTAAGGTGATTTAACAGTTTTTTGCAGTATTTTTTTCAGGAGACAAAATTTCTTCTATAGGCGAAATGCAGGTCCTTGTCAACATTCTGTAGCAGGGCAAAATTCTTGCAATAATTAAATTGCACAGCTGAGTTAGGCAAAACGAGAGGAAAAAACAGACACTGAGACTCATGTGGTACCTCGATACAGAGCTTTAAAAGGTACCATGTGAGGGGCAGCCTGAGGTGTGAGAGTTTCCCTACACCGTGTCTGGCTCATTTCAGGTGTGAAAATATCTTGGTTTAGGAGAAACTGTGACAAAATTTTCCCTATTGCATAAAGAAAAAGAGAAACCACTGCATTTGACCAAGGTCTGCAGCCTTCTTGTCTGGTAGGCTTGGCTGAGTAAGGACCAAGACCCTCCACTCCAAAGAAGGGCCTTGGGGGTACATGGCTGGAGATCAGTCTTGCAGTTTTTAGATTTCCACAGGGCACTGAGCAATGGACCAGGAGAAGAGAGGATGTAATTCACTTGTCTAGATCCCTATAAGCCTCTAAAGTCCATGCACACACCCACACTTAGCCAGCTGAAGCCCACTCTGGATGATCAAGTCACCAAGTGTTTATATTCGGCTTTCCTTTCAAAATACCTGTTAAAGTATTTTGATGTCCCTGTAAAGGAAACTATACTTTGCTCCATAATAATTGACACCTTTGGCTCCCAGAGCTGCCTATCCAGGCAGGCAAGTTTCCAGACCTTGCACAAACCATCTCTTCCCCACACACTTCTCCCTCTTGGCTTTCTCTGTAGTTGGCTCTATCCTTTTCATCTCTGCTACCTGCAGCAGTTTTCCAAGGGACTGCATTTCCTTTTCCCTCCTCTTTCATTTCCTCATTAAAATCTGTTTTTCTCCAAGCCTCTCCTTGCCTCAACTCAGATACTTTGGGGCCTGATGTCAAGGCTTTACACACTGTCAACGACCTCAGAACCAGCTGTGGGCTTTTGTTTTACTTGAAGACATTGCTCAGACTGAAAGTGTAGCAGCTTTTGTGTCAAAATAAAAAAAGACAAAACTTTACTTGTCTTGTCTGTAAAAGGGACAGGTTGACTGGTTATTGCACTAAGAAGTGTCAGCATCCTAAATTCCCCTGCACTACTAGGAACACTGTGGCTCATGAAACTCCCAGCCACAACCTGCATCAAAGGGGTGTGCTGGGAGCATTTTGTTGGTAGGGAAGGATATCAAAATCACCAGCTGCTCCAGAGCAGATCCCAGCTGATCCCAAACCACATTATCTCCACTCATGGAGGTTGAAGCCCAAAAGGAGCCCCCTCAGTGCTCCCAGCTCAGAAGGGCAGGTGGAGATGATTCATTTGGAAATTTCAATCTAGGCATGAATCCTGAGGACTTGCTGAGAGAAGAAACAAGAAAACAGCCTGTTTTTAGGATTTTACTAACCTTTCCCTGCTGATTCTCACCCTGGGCTGTGGCTGAGGGCATTCCCATTACAGGGCTGTGGCATTCCCTAGACAATGTACACAGTATTTGGGTGAAACAGTCAGTGTACAAGAATAAGGCATAGTACAAATTAGCTATTCTATAATCTGAGAGAGCACAAGGGCTCCCAGTTCAGAAACAAACCAACTTCACAAGGCAAGAGGAAGATTATTAATAGGCCACATTAATTCTGACATGGTAAATACAGCTGTTGTTGTATCTATATTGAGGGGGAAAAAAGGAGAGAAACTGAAAGAATCTGAGTTTCAACATACAGCCAGGGACAAAACGTATCTACAACCCACAGAAATCAGAAATTTCTGGCAAATATCATAGCACAAGTCTGATCCTTCTAACAAGTCCACACATGAGCAACTTCTCTTGTCTAAGTAGTCTGGCATTTGGAGTGACTTTGGCACTTGTGTGTGTGTTATGTGTCGAGGAATGCCAGTAAATACTTTTTTAAATTCTTGGCTCATTCAACATTTGTGTATTTTTCTGCTTGAGACAAGAAAATAGATTAAGAGCCACTGAATTCTTCTTGCTCCCTAGCCCCAGAAGACTAAATAATATTCTCTGAAAAATAACCCACAGGCCAGAATGGGAAATGTTTTAATAGTTCCAGATGTGTTTCTTAGCTTTCTTTCCCCCGTGGCTGTAAAATGAATGAGATACCTACAAAAATATAACATTAACCTCTGGTTCACCTTCCTGTTGGATTTCTATCACCTGGGAAAATCAGAGGGAAGATTTCTGGAGTCTGGAGAAATCTTTTCACATTCATCCTGGTAATGCTAAATTGATCATGTTTATGGGCAATCACTTATTGCTCTGTTAGTTTATTTGTTTCTAGTTCCTCTGTAGTAAGAAAGTACATATCTCACGTAGTAAAAATAAGTACTATGCACTTTCTCATTTCTGTGGGATCTCAACATCCCATTTCAATTTGTAGTTCAGGGCCCTGAGTTGTTTCTGCTCATCAGAATCAGTAAAATACGATGAAGTGGTAACAAAGTAATACACTAAGACAGATGAAGGGATGACGGGGGGATATTTCAGTACTCTGTCAGACAAGCCTCCCAGACTCGGTATGATTGAATCTTCTTAAATCTCACTTGCTGGGAGGGCAGAGAGGATTTCTTCTTTTTTTAGAACCATTACTTATTTTGTACTGAATGTTTATAGAGTCTTGGTGACAGACTCTGAGCCGAGGTGTTTGTCCAGGCTCTGTTTGTCTTCACCAGAGCCCACAGAGTTTATTCAGCAGAGCACCCATCCCGCTCTCAGCTTCACCAGAAAGGGGAGGAGATTTGGATGCATTTTTCGGAACTTGCAGACACTTACCCAGCCAAGACACCCTTCCTACCAACACAACTAACCCTATTAACAGAGAAAAATCTGTCACCTCTCTCTGTTAACAGCGAGTAAACACTGCATTACTTCCAAATGAGAGAATGGGGAGGCGAAGGAGGGAGGGGGGAAGAGAGGAGAAAAACTAAAGCTCTTGGTCTGGATAAGAGAGCTGAAAGGCAAGAACATTTCTCCAGACTTACTGTTGCAAGGGAGGAACGCGCCATTCGATTCCATGGCTGCAGAACAAGCCCACGGGCAGGGGGGGCTCCGCGAAACAGCTGCGCCCAGAAGTCAGCGCTGGTGGAAGAAGCCAGAGCTGCGAGGCTCCCGCTGCTCTCCGCTCCACTAATCCCCAACGTCAGCTCCCTGCGGAGAGGCCGGCTCCTTCCCCTTGCCTGGAATTGGCCGTGACTCCTCATTTATTTCTCTCCCGCACCCTCACCCCGCTGCCCGCCCGGAGCATCGACTGCGGCCAAGCGCCCGAACCCCAGCGCTGGCCCTGGCTCCTCCCTGCTCCAGTCTGGCGTCTTCACCGCTGGCCCAGCCTCCTCCTCCTCCTGCTGCTGCTGCTGAACCTTCCCGACGATGCTTCTTGGCTTGTTTTCCTGCGGCTGCCACATTTTCATCCTGCGCTCCTTTCCGGCTCGGCTTCCAGAATACGCCAAATGCTGCGAAGTCCATCCTTGGTGGTCCCCAAATCAAGGATAGGATATTAAAGCAGATGCCACAGAGTTTAGGGCTAAAGGGATTTGACATGCGGGTGGTGGCATAATTATTTTCACAAGGAAAAAAAAAATCCTCAGGTCAGACCTTGCCAGTGTAGAAATAGAAGCGGTGACCACAAACGCTCACAGAGGAATGAGCTTAGGGAAGAAGAAAAGTTACGAGCTTTGCATTTGAGACGGTGAGACAGAAAAACTGTACTGTCCTGAGGCTTTTACTGAGCGAAACTAATTTCTTCCACTCTGTCCCCTCCTCCTGAATTAGATATTTCTGAAGAGTAGAAAGGTGACACTCGCAAGCATAAAGTAATCCAGTGTGTGAAAATAAAGTTTCCCTCTGCATGAGTGGTTTTTAATTATAGTTTTGTTGTTTATTTATGTTTCTGGTTATTTAGGTTATCCTGGTGCAAACACTTGATGGAGCCGTTGGCAGATTCAAAGCCCTCACTCCTCAGCAGCTGTAAAACTGGCAGCTCTACTGACAGAAGGGAAAAGTCCCTCTCTGATCATGACAGATCTGGGAAACATGTGGTGAGAAATATTTTGGGACCAGTTTGTCCCTCCCTGCCAGGAACTGAGGCTGCTCCTCTGAGAGCCCAGGCATTGCTCTCACAGAGTTTTACAGTCCACAAATAAAAGGCTGCTGCCACCACCCACGGAAAACTGCCCTAATGTAGCAAAACTAATAAAACCAAAGAAGTGAAGGGAAAAAAAGAGCAGCGATTTCACCCCATGGCTCCTCTAAAGTCCACTTTTCTACCTCACAGCCACCAGCACGGTATGAGAGGGGGTTCATCTCCCACTAGACAATTTCCGAAGGACCCTGGGAGGAACATGCCTTTTTCAAACTCAGGGCAAACTGTTTGGCAGCAAGGTCAGCTGCTGGCAGGCAAGACAGCAGCTGGAAGCACCCAGGAGATTCCTGGTACAGCCTTAAAAACCTCGAGGCAGGGGGATTTCAGGAGGACACCTCCACAACCTGTTGCCCTTTCACCTGATGGGGAAGAGTACTGGAGGGAGTGTACAGGAAGGCTGGTGGATGAGCCAGCCAGACTAGAAACTCCAGTAAAGCTGAGGTGATGAGGACATGATGGTTTTCACAAGAGAGCAAAAGTAGAGAAGGGCAGTTTGAAAACGGTGACTAGAAATGGCATTATAGTAACCCCTTCACTCTTCTCTGCATCACACCATTGCATCCTCACATTGCCTGACACAAGCCCCTCACTTAGAGAGGGATTGGCCAGTGTCCCTATGCCCTCTGTGGAGATGTAAGACAGCTGTATTATCCCCAGAAATTATGTGGACCATATCGTGTATAGAAGCCCTTCACAGCAGTGTAGGGCGTGACAGCACCAGGACGTGCCCATCTCTCCCCTGTGAACACCATGATTGCCTCAGGCTGGACAGAGCATCACCAAGTGAGCAGGACTGTGTTCCTCCACCATCATTTCTTGAGACTTGAAGATGATCTTCTGCATTTATCCCTTGACTACTGTAGCTTCTTGTGTTTCCTTCTTGCCATGCTCTCTTCTCTATGATCATAGAAGCAGTGGTAGTAGAAATGGTGCCTGTCAGGAAGTTTCACAAAACTTTGCTCAAATTTTCACTTTTCCCCATTGCATTTATTCTCCATGCTTCTGTGCACATCACCATTTAGGCTGCTTGGAGCACCTGGGGACCTTTCTGCTACCTTAAGCTTAGTCATCACCATTCCTAAATCCTTGGTGGCCTTGACATGCATGTTCTCAGAGGAAATCTGGCACTCACTGAGAGTCTTGCATTTCTTGCATTCAGCAGAAAGTACAGCAGTCACCATCAGAACACTGATATGCTGCAGCAAACAGAATCTGAGATCCCACAGCACAGAGCCTTGTTTCAGAAGGCAGCAGTCATTTGAGCTGTATTTCTGCATGTGCTTGAGTTCCCTTTCCTTTGCATTGCTGAGACCAATATACATCCAGAATAAAAATTAAATCAAAGTGACGTGAAGAGCTACTGGGCTCCTGTGAGCTGCAGAAATCCTACTAATAAAAAATATTCTAAGAATAATGTAGCAGCATAAGAATGTCATATGAATATTCCTTTTTTTTCTTGTCCACACCATCATTTCTCTTAATGAGCTCATCAAGAAGCAGAGTCAGGGCATTTCTAGGCCTAGAGACAGGCTGGAGAGTTGGCACTGCCTTCCCAAAACAAAGCTGCACCTGAAGAGAGCAAGGTCAGAGCCGTGATATTTTACTGAGGAACAAGGCCTAAAGCCAGGACACATCTCGATTAACTCACTTGGTCTCTAGCTGTAGAGATGAGGTTAGAAGGAGTTAAATGTCAGGCAGGCTGGGTGACTAGCCTCTGTAACACACCCTCCAACACAGATGTCCATATGCAAAGGTGCCAAGATGATCAGCTGAACCAGAGCTGTGCAAAGTCAAGGAGATCTCCCATTTCTCACACCCCTACGCCCCTTTGCATTCTCCTCCTCTGTTTTGCACAGCCCAGCCCAGCCCAGCCCAGCCCAGGCAGCAAAGAGCATTTGCAGAGCTCAGAGCTAAAAATGTTTGCAGTGTTCAATTCCACAGTGAACCACAAATCACAGCAAACCGAAAGCAAAGCAGTTTACCTGTCTCCACTCTGAAAGCATGACTCAAGTGTTGATTTAATTGCACACAGTGGAAGGAGCAGCTTTTCATCTCAGAGGAATGCTACACCGCCCCAACACCAAGTCTTTCCAATGGAGAAGATGCCTCCTGGCTCCCTCTGTCCTTCAGACTCTCTCACACACCCTCCTCACTCCACTGAAATGTTCCCAACCACCTCTCCAAAGCATAACAACAAAGGGCTTTGTTTGCTTTGCAAAAAGAACTCAGGATCTCTGCCCCAGTGTCACAGTGTAAGAATCATTGAGGGGTTATTTGGCCAGCAGGGAGCTTTGGCAGCCACGTGGGGCTCTTTTTGTCAGCAGGAGAACTATGGAAACCAACACAAAAGAAGATGTCATATTAAATAGAGTTCATGTCGATGCAGAAGTGGGACTGGAATTCTCAAGCACTTTAGTTATGGTCTGGCTGTTCACTGCAATGTTTTTTCTCATGTCTTTTCCCAATCTGTTTACTGGTTTAGGTGGGGTGTGTTACAGTCCTCAGAACATCAGGTGTCTCTACATCCAACTCTCTTATAAATAGATTTATAGAATCCTAGAGTGGCCTGAGTTGGAAGGGACCTTAAAGATCATCTACTTCCAACCGCCCTGCCATGGGCAGGGACACCTTCCACAAGGCTAAATAAGTCAATAATAGATGGACAGCAAAATGCAGAATTGTCAATTACACTTTGGAAACTGCTCAGGACTCTCTCAAAGCAGCCCAACTGTCCATGTGTGAGGCCAGCTCCTGCTGCCCTGGTGACTCACCTTCTGAAAAAGCAACATTACTCTTTGGTTATCAGTGCTGTCTTTCATTAGGTGGGCATACTTTTTGTTGGTAATACTCCCTGCTCATGCAAGATCTGGGATTCCTGGGACTGATCCTGCCACTGAGTCTGCTCCACCCAGTATTTACTTATCAGCAAGTTTTCCCAGCACTCCCAGGTTTCTGGAATTTGCCAGTTCACCCCCTGCAAGAAACGCAGGGAAGAGCAGCCTCGTGGCTTGGCAGGAGCTAGTGGGGCTCAGCACCTCTGGAAATCAGGTTCCCTTAGGACATACATTGGAAAAGGCTCAGGAATGGAGTTTATGACTGTCAAGAACAGTGAGATTATTGGGTTTGTGGACAACTGACTGGACAGAGTAATTCACTAAAGTTTATAAACTAGGCTGGGGCGTAATTAACACCAGTATCCTGCAGCTCAGGGAATGGGAAGGGCAGCCAGATGCCTTGTTTATCACCATGGACAGCTGTGCCAAAATATCTTCAGACTCCATGGTATTGATGTCTACATCTGCATTTAAATCATTTATTGCAATAGTTACTCCCATTTAGGAGAGCAGTACATGGCCACAGGAAAAGGAAGCAACAGATGCTGGGATGTGTAAAGCTAAACCTGCTGCTGGCATAATTCTGTACGAGTCTCATTAAAATTAATGAGGTATTTCTGCTTGAGCAGAAGATAAATTCTGCTTGCTAAGCCAGAAATACACCTACCTGACTTGGTACATCTTAAGCATTTGGAAGGGTTTTCCCTCCACTTAGGCTAAGTAATCAAGACCAGTTCTTGCCACCAAATAAAGCAATAAAACAGTCAAAGGAGTCATCTATTACTGTACAGCCACAATTAAGGACTTAAAGAGATACCAGTTCAACAAGTCTCACATTGATTTCATGCTGAAAAATTATATGAAAATAAAATAAAAAGCAAGATTATGCATAGAAGTTGGTAAAAAAGTTCTAGGTACCTGTACTTCAAAAAGTTCATTGTAACTCTTGGAATTTCAATATAAAGGAGACAGTTAAATAACATTACCTCAGTCCAGTAGTGCTTGGTATTATTTAGACATCATATTAATTTTGCCTTCAGACTAATTTTGTGCTGAATGTTTTCTTTCGTATTTGTTTGCCTCGTTTCTGTCACTACAGATAGATTTATGTGTGTTGGAATGTCATTTTTGTGCATTTCTACATTTTAACAAATGCAGGTTTAAGTAAGCCTTCTTCTGTTAAATTGCCTGACTTTAAATATTTTGATTCTGGGAGAATGAAAACGTGTTTACCAGAGAGTTGTATAGAAAAGTGCATTTAGTCTAAAACACTTATAGCAAGGTTTTGTGGGGAGAAAGGACCCCAGAGACTTCTTTTAAAGCTATGAAAATCTCATCTATTAACAGTGAATGAGAACCTCAAAGAAAACATTGTGCACACAATTTCATCAGCCTCTCAGTTCAGTGCATCAGTAAACAGCACAGATCAGCCACACAATACTATGATTTATGTATAACTGGATGGATGATTTAGCGAACCTGAACATTAACATGAAGTTATTGTTGCGTGAACGAGAAACAATAACCTGATTGGGGAAACCAGTGAAGTACTAGACTTGTGGTATGAAAACATTATGTGGAGTGATTAACTCTGTTAGGAGAGAACAGCAGGAGACCAGTCCCAGGGTCCTGCCACTTTTATCCATTCATGACTCTTTCTGATACAGGACAGGATGAGAGGAAATGGCCTCAAGTTGCAGCAGGCAAGGCATAGATTAGACATTAGGAAAAACTCCTTTACTTGGAACAGGCTCTCCAGGGAAGCTGTGCAATCAGCATCCCTGGAAGTGTTCAAAAGGCATGTGGATGTGATACTGGGGGACCTGGTTTAGTGGTGAACACAGGGGTACTGGGTTAATGACTGGACTCAAAGATCTTGGAGGTCTTTTCCCACCTTAGTGATTCTGTGGTCCCACATTACAGTAGAGGACAGACACCGAGCCTCACAACCACTAACATCCAGGGTAGCCCATTCTTAACCTGAAAAGACCACAGTCATTAGGCCAAATTCCTGTCAGGAATGCTTGACACGTGTCTCTTCTTTCTTGCCCCTTTCCAGCCCACAGCACCGGGGTGTACAGGTTAAGTATGGGGGAGGGTTGATGATTAATGTCATAGTGGTTCCTTTTAATATACTTCCATCTGTCAGCTTAATTCTCTGCAACTGGGATAATCACAATAATTAGATACAATCATTCACATCATTACCTAATTGCAGCTTTTCTTCATGATAGCCAATTCATATGTCTTTTAAATGCACAGAAAAGATGGAAAGTCTGAATTACACCTCTATTTTAGAAACTCCTAGCAGATAAAAGAATGCCTCACAAGTTTAGACTGCACATGAAGATCTTGTTATTCCAGAACATGCAACACAGGTGATCAGGGAAGTTACAAGTAAGGCATTTTTATTTCTACTCCCAACGAGTTAAAACTACACTTCACACAAGCCCAGTGACATCACACTTCCCTACAGCCCCATCTGAACAAGTCATGCAGAGTAAGAAAATGTTTTTAATTGTTAACATCTTCAGAGCAGATGTTTGAGCAGAAAGTATGTGAGGAATTCCTGTGTCTCCCAGGGTCCTAATGGACAACCAGCATCTTTGGTGTTAGTTTATAACCAGCCATGGTCTTTGAACAGCCAGGCATGAGATGAAAAGAATGACACATACTGAAATTTCGAGGGGAAAAAAAAAAAGATCAGACAAGGTGGCAATTTATTACTAGATTAATTTTTAGATTAACATATTTCCTAAATGACTAAAAAGGATGAACCTGTAAAATCTCATCAAAAAGAGTATTCATCAACTCTGATTTAGCTTCTTTTAGGATCTAGTTTCATTTCATAAGTTGAAAGTTAGGAGCATAGTTCAATAAACTGTCACTGAAGAGAGAGGAGCCCTTGAAAAGAATAAAGAGGACCAAATTAAGATGCTGAAGTATCTCAAAATAGACTAAATACCCTTCAGGAAGGTGGTGTTTTAAGTCTGAGATCACACGCTACATCTTTATTGCAAAGGGAGTACTGAACCTTTGCTTTAAGTGCATGGTAGAACTGAAGTTTTTATATAAACTTGCAACTGCCACTTCCAAAAATCATCCATTTGTACTTCTGATACAATCAAATGCAGCCACATTCCTCTGGCCAGGGGTGTTATTTGGATTTCGGAATCAGGGTGCAGAAAGAGCCATAAAAGCTGCCTATTGAGGAAGTATTTTATTGGGTTTTGGTGCCTCCTCATCAGTTTTGCAAGCCCAGTGCAGTCAAAGCAAAAAGGTTGAATGACTCATTTCCTTCCTGCTCCTGCTGTTGGGCACCTCAGACAGCAAAGCCTTCACACAGGCAGGAGCCCCCTCCTGTTGTCAGGGACCTGGGTTGTGCAACTGCACACGGATGTGCCTGTGGGAACAATTCCCGGAAACTAAAAACGCAGAGCTACACCGCTGCTATTAATATTACCAGTGGGATCCCAGCTCCCAGCTTGTGGGCTGTCCAAGAACCAGAGAATACAACTCTGAAACTGCAGTCTGGGCTTTGTCTTTGAGTTTGTGGCATCTCAGGCACCTCCCCAAGCTCCCCAAGGCTTCCCTCATCCACTTAGTCCAAATGATGACATCAGCTACTCTTGTGCCCACCATGTGATCCTTGAATCCTGAAAACTTCATCTTCTTCACTCTCCTGGCCACTTGCTTGGTGGAGCAGAAGATGAGAATCCTCTTGGACATCTATTTTTCTACAGATGTAGCTGACACATTCCTGCTTTTATCTGTGGTGGATCTCCTTTAGATGAAAGGTACAAAGGGCTGCTGTGCGAAAACAAAAGCTTTGGCTGCTTAATGAACAGTTTCACTTAAAAGTGTTGCAACCCTGTGGAGTTTCAGCACACGAACACATCAGCAGGACAGGATGGGACATGCTATCACTGGTTTATGCCTTATATTCTTCAGCTCCAATGAGGATGAAGACCTGTTGCTTTTAATTCTAAGGTGCCAGATGCAACCCAGGTTGCAAAATCAGCTTTTGAAGGGCTTTTCTCACTTTTTAGTGCATCAAAGATAATTCTGTGCTCCAGGCTTGATGCAAGGGTGTAGGTTTTTAGGACCAAGTGCAATTAAAAAAAGAATTTGCCCATTCCGCTGAATATGAAAAAAAAATGGGGAAGCCCCCAAATGCAAACATTTCTTCTTCTGTTAGGTAACTGTTTCCAGGTCAAAATTAACACTGTAATGGATTCCATGCTAAAGGGTAGCACTTTAGGTCATACTTCAATTGCTAATCTGTTGGTGATAGTGTCTGGGTGCTCCTGGAGAGGGGAAACGTGATGCTCCTTGAACTGAACAACTTTAAAAACTTGGCTGCTTAAACACAGAAGTCTCCATCTCATTTCAAGTGCTGAGAGATGTCCCAGCTGGCCACCTGCCCCTGCTCCAGAAGGCTGTCAATCCCTACAGATGCTGCATCAATGTCTGCCAGACCCTGGCAAATATATTATGTATCCTTGGGCATCTTACCTGACATGGAGGCAACTCTAGGCAACACTGTCCTAAGAGCAAAACCTTCCCCTGGGAGGCCTTTCCTTGCTGAGAACCCTCTGGAATTGCCTATGTTCGAAATAAGCCCTGAAATATTAAAAGATAATGTAAGTAGTTTCTAGTCATGAGATATGGTATGATGCCAAAGGAAGTAATCAACTTAATAGAAGGGTTATTAGGTGTGGGTTACAGCAGGACATAATGGGGAGAAAAACAGTTATTCTGGGACTTCCCAAATTAGGACTATTTCTTGTCTCAGGTGAAGGCCAGCTAGGTGCCAATAAGTGAAGGTAAATGGAAACAAGATATCCCTTGTTTTATGATTTCCTGGGCACAGCAAAGGGTCCCACTGAATGTGTCCTGCTAGTCTGGGCAGGAAAGGAGATGCTGATTTTGTAGGCAGGTACCAGTTCCTCTGGCTGGTGAAGACAGCTGCCTTCTTGCTGTCTTTGATCCACTGCAGGGCTCACATGGAAAACCTGATGGTTTGGCTGAGACAGCCTTATCTTTCCCTACCAGCAAAAATAGAATAATAAGCTGGGAAAGCAAGGTGATAACACAGCTGTATATTTTGCTGATGACAGACTCTTCATGTCCTCAGGACATCCCCCCCCCCTCTTGCACTCTCCCATCCCAGTGGGATGGATTTTTTCTTTCACACCGAGTTATCTTGACTCCTACAGACACTATTTCCAGGGAGATTCCTCCCAGTCTGCAGGAACTAGGACACAGTTTGGAGCTAACTTGGGCTCCAAGCATCAAAAATGAGGCCAAGCCGACTTCAGGAAAAGCAAATCACTTCCATTTCATTCCTGCCACCAAGGGCCAGTTTGCAAGAGCCCTCTCCCTGTCCTCTCTTTGCACTCCACCTCTTTGCAGGATGTGAAATTAAGTTGCCTGTGATGAATTTACTTATTCCCCATCCTACCCTTGGAAGGGCTTTCAAAGTTAGACCTAGCACTCCATATTCCATATTTATTCCCAAAGTTAACAGTCTCATTGAGATGATCTTTTGGGATAGGCCAGGCTGGATGAGGCTCTGAGTGACTGGGTCTAGTCAGTGGCATCCCTGCCCATGGCAGGGGACTTGGAACTGGATTATTCTAAGTTCCAACCCAAACCATTGTGTGATGCTATGGTTCTGTGACTAAAGCAAGCTGGCATTTTAGGTCATTTGTCTAAACCCAAGTTCCTAAGGATAAAGGGATAAAACTCCATTTAAACCCACCCCATTCATCACCCTGAAACAACATAGCCAGGAAAGATACTGTTTGGAGCTTGGCCTAAATTAGCAGTTTTCTAGGAGGTGAAAATAAAGTGAAATTTAAAAAGCATTTTTGCTGAGGTTCGTCTTAGGGGTGTTTGGATTCCGTTTCCTTCTGAGTTAGGTGGCAATTTCTTATTGCTCTGCACCATACAGGGGGTGGGTGGTGGGTCTTCTCCATCTTCTACCCAAAGATTCTGAGCTTGCCTCTTCCTTTACCAGTTGAGGGCCTTGCTCAGCACATCCTCACATTACAGACATTTGGAGAGGAGACAGGCATGGAAGAATGATTTGCATTTTTCCCTTTAGCTAATTCACCAACACACAAAACAGGAGAGCAGGGGAATATATCTGCAAACATCTTGGTCTGAAAGTTTGCTGACAGGAGGCTGAGACAGATAAAGGTAAGAAAAAAGGAGTTTAATTTCTTGTGCACAAGATTACAAGCCAAGGAAGGAAAGCCTGGTAAGGAACTGAGTCAGTGGAAAAGCATAAGACAGGCCCAAGCCATGGTTTTCTGGCAGACACAGCTTGGCTGAATGAGCCCAGACAGGTAAATCACAAGAGGGTAAAAAGCAGGTAGTAGGGTGATCTCAGACAGGAGCTCCCAAGGGTGGGGAGAAAAGTAGAAGGAACAGACTAAAAGTTTCTGCTCTTCCAGGAATTTATTTTTGCTTTATATGGCTGCTGAACTTCCAAAAAGAATTCAACCCCAGAAGGAGAGAGAGAACCATATTTCCTACTAAAAGTGTCAATCAGTGGGTTATTCCCAGCAGCATAAATTAGCTGTTATGGAGTTCTGCCATGCCATGCCAGATTGCTTCCAGGACAGAAGAGGCTCACACAAACCTAGTCCATGCATACATATACATACATACATATATATATATATGTATGTCTGCAAATCTGGAATCTGCAGTGTAAGTCTGGAATACAGACATTTCCCCAGTGAAGCCTCTGAAGGGTAGATGAACAGTATTAAGCATCAGTTAAATCTTTTTGTTACTGCAAAGTCTCTAAGATCATGAGAGATGAAGGCTATGGTCCATCACCTTGCAGATGATGTGCCAAGAAATTGATTTTTACCAAAACTAACACTGAGAAGAGCCTTTATGACCATGGGGAAAAGATATTCTGGAGCGTGAAAATGCTAACCATGCTCTTTAATATGGGGAACAAAGGCATACTCATAAGCAGAAGCCAAATGTTGCACTGTAAATCTATCCAGGGGCTGCTTTCCTTTTTAGCTTTCGCAGACTCCCTACAAATAAACAGTGGAAGCCCAGCTAGTCATGGAGCAGGGAGTAAAAACCACTAATGTTAACAAAACATGTTACTGTGTAAACTGTTTTGGGCTGGATGTAAGAGCTTTTGACAAAAGGAGGTCAATCCAATCCCTCTGACCCAGAGACTTGGGAATATTTTGGTGGAGTAAGAGCCCCTTGTTCTGCTCTGCCTGACAGTGCCAGTTCCCACCTGCACTGCACCCTCCAGCTGGATCTCTGTGTGGAGGGGTAGTGTGGAGGATCTCTGGATCTCTGCATGGAGGTGTAGCCCAGTTCCACTTTAATTAGAGGTGGTGTATCTGCCCAGAACTGTCGGAAAGGGATGACTGGTCCCTTTGTGAATGCATTTTCCACATGCTTCTCCTACTTGTTGGGTGTGTCTGGTTTGTGAATCCCATGTGGCCTGAGTGAAATTACAGCACAAATATTTCAGCAGAAGCACAGCAATACCCACTGACATGTTTTAGTGAGGAACAGACTTGTAGGCACAGGAAGAAGTGTAGGAAACAAACAAATGTCAAGGAGTTAGGGAGTGCAAACTGGAAGCAAGTGAAATGGTTGACTCATGTCAGGAGACAGCCCCACACAAGGTGTTAAGAAAAAAATAATGAAAAATATCCTCGTGGAACTGCCTGTCACAGGTTGTTTCAAACCATCTCCAAGAGAATTGGAGATGATCACAATAGAGCAATGTGAGATCTGTAAGAGATGGATAGTCTCCAAACTAGGACATTTTAACAAAAAAACAGCTTTGGCAGGAAAGCGAAGCAATGCAATGGGAAAAGCCAGCTTTCAGAAACTGAGCTGCTTGGCATTTTTCACCTGAAACTGAAAGGTTATTTCTCCATTTTCCATATCTGCAAATTTTACTTGGATTTTAAAGTCATGAAGCTGCTGGGTTTAGCTTTTCTTCAAGAGACACCTCGTAACATGCAAAGGAGACTTGCATTCCAGTGATACCTGTTTGGCTGCATCTGCAACAATTACAGGATAATATATAGTTTTGTCAGTGTATTGAATAAACACACTTTACCTAACACAGTGGTAATAGAATATTGCATAAATGGGAACATTTATGCCTGCTTAGTTGCATAATCAGAAACAAAGATTTAATACATTTGTTTTTAAAGGCTTTCCTGAAAACCTGGAAACCTCAACAGGACCACTGGAGGGCAGCAATGTCAAAGTGAATCATCCATCAGCCTACTTTTGAGAAAACCCCGACCAGTCCTCAGGAAATGTTAAAAATAGCCAAACGTGTCTGGAGTCGTGATGCATTCTAAACCCTATGGATTTGTCAGAGTTTTTAATAAAAACCAATATATAACCCGAGACTATTTTGTATATATCTATATCTAATTTGAATTATATTTACATTTGAGATATGGTATAGGTAAATATTTCCAAATTAATTCATACTGTTGGATTAATATACTGGGGGCAGCACGTTCAGCAGAATTTTTACCTTTGATTTTTCTTCTTAAGAGTGCCCTAAATTTCATCATTTGGAAGAAACCTTTCAAATATCAAGTGAGTGGAATCACTTTAGTGAGTTGTCCTTCTGTAAGGAAGTCCACTGACATTAGTAAAGATTTTGGGGTCACCATGGAGATAAATGTATGAACTTTTCTGCAGGCTGTTTTGATTTAGTGAAAGGATGCTATTATTATTCCAGTATTTACACATTTAAGGAATAAGTGTCCACAGTAATTTAAGATTAAAGTTAGTCAAACACATTGGTTGTAAATATATAAAGAAATATACTGACTGATATACAGAACCAGGACATAACATCCACCTATATTTTTGATAAAAGAGGAGCAAGGTAAATAAAACTGATATGGAGCTCGATATTTTGTAAAGAAAATGTCAGATACAGTTCCACTCTGAAATGTAGTTACTTACACATGGCCTCTTACTCAGTAATTGAGCTGTTTCCATTCAAATCACATCTGGCTATTTTATATACAAAAATGTTCTGTTAGTGTCAATCTTATCTGTGTAGGATAAAGTTTCTGTTTGGGTTGGTTTTTTTCCCATTTCCTACATGCATGAGACTCTTCAGCCTCTGGAATTTCAATCTCTTATAATGGTGATAAAGAGGATGATATATATGCAAATTGTTCTTAATGTTCATCATATTTATATGGAAATATGTATATATGTGTGTGTGAATTAAACAGCTTTACAAAAGGAACAATAGCATTTATTTTTTAAGTTTATCTAATGATGATGGCATAAAAATGGAAATCTAAGGGAAAACATGCCAGTGTCACATGAGAAATAATTGTGTATTGCCCTGGGCCAGTGTTTAAGCCCTCCCTTCTGATGCCAGAGTTGGCTACTGGGCAGATGGATCTCACCTGCACTTCCCAATTTCATGGACTGTAGTTTGAAAATCTAGCTTCTAAAATGAGATGATGTTCTTGGCAAGTTACTGAAAGACAGTAAAGATGAAAGTACAGAAAGTTTTTTCCACAGTCAGTTTCCATGTCCATCTATATACAGTCTTAAACAAAAACATCTGCTTTACAGTCACCATTTTAAAGGCTGGAAAAGAATTCTTTTTTAAAACGCTGGATTTTATTAACATTCCAGTTAGCAAACAGATGTTACAATCAACTGTAATAGCACATGATGAGGAAAGTTGGAATTCTGATATGGAAATGTGTTAAAATGTGGATGCTCCAGCCTAATTTAAAGGCAAGGACACACCTACGAGCCTGCACAGAAACAAAGCTGTTTAAGATCACAAGTTTGACGAGAAGCAGCTGAAGGAGCTGGGGGTGTTTAGCCTGGAGAAAAGGAGGCTCAGGAGGGACCTTCTCACTCCCAGCAATTCCCTGACAGGAAGGTGGAGCCAGGTGGGAGTCGGTCTCTTCTCCCAGGTAACAAGTCAAAAGGAAATGGGGTCAAATTACACCAGGAGATGTTTAGAGTGAGTATTAGAAAAAAATTCTTTGCTGAAAGGGTTGTCAAGCGTTGGGACAGGCTGCCCGGGAAAGAAGTGGGGGAGTCACAGTCCCTGGAAGTGTTCAAAAGGTGTGTGGATGTGACACTTGGGGACAGGGTTTAGTGGTGAATGTGGCAGTGGTGGGTTAAGGGTTGGACTCAACGATCCTGTAGGCTTTCTCCAACCATTATGATTCTATGAAAGCTGCGAACCTTTTCCATTGGAAAACACAGTTGCCTGGTCCTACTCGTGCCACAGGTCTGCGATTTCTCTGCTGTAACTTTGGATCAGGACACTGCAGATTCGCCAAGCTTTCCCTTGAGCAAAATTCCCCTTTTTTTACAGGGAAACTAAAAACAGAAAACACACACTATCTCTGGGTCTGATTTGATGTCTTATTCCAAACGCAGACTTTGGAGAGCTCTACACCTCATGGCACCTTGTAGTCTCAAGCCCGTGCGCCTACAAACACCAGTTGAATTTCAAGCACACCTACAGCTGCCCTAAGGTTTGTAACCCCAGCCTTTGGCTTATCTGCTGATGGAACAACACCTGCTGGTTAATTATAATTATTTTCACAATGGTTCTTTTCCATGAAGGCTGTAACACTGCTCACTTCCACTTTCCAAACCCCGATGGAGCCCAGTGACCTTGATAGTGATGGAGAAGCATCGGGGGCCACAATCTGGTTCTTTCAACCTGAGCAAAAAGAGTGGAAGAGGCAGAGGAGGAACAAGAAGGAAAGATTAAAAAGAAATAGGCAGCAGGGCAAGGAGAAAAGTCTACACCAGGACGGTTTCTATGGAAAATATCCCGTTTCAGCGGAGCGGGCGGCTGTTGTTAGCAACCAGCGTACACAGCCAGGGCGCCGCAGGCAGAGCGGGGGGATGGATGGCTTGGGGGCTGGTGATGAATATTCCCATCTTCCAGCCCGGCTCCAGCGGCAGGGCTGAGTCCATGCTCCTCGTGTGGGAAAGGAGAAGAGGATTTGTCTTCCTCCCTTCAGCTCCAACGCACGATCTGCACAGCGGCGGAGGGGCGAGCCAGAACCCCCCCCGTATCCTTTCACAGTGCCCCCCTCCCCCCGAAGCCCAAATCCCCTCCAGACGTTTCATGTCATCATTTAATTCTTTTCTTATTAATTCGCGAGTTCCCTCAAGATAACCCGCACGGCAGGGGGAGGCGGGGTAGGAGCCCCTCAGACACTCGGGGTGCCGCCCTCACCCCAGGAGCGCCGGCGGGGGCTGTGAGGGGCGATGGTGCCCGGGGAGGGCGAGGGGGGCAGGCGCCATTAACCCGCCCTGCCCTGCCCTGCCCTGCCCGCACCTCGGCAACGCTCAACAACGGCGCTGCGGGAAGCTGAGGGGACGCCGGGCTGGCCGTGGCTGAGGGGAGCCCCGGACCCGGCTGGCAGGACATGGCTGAGGGGAGCGCCGGACCCGGCTCGCAGGACATGGCTGAGCAAAGCCCCAGCCCTGGTTCGCAGGACTCCATCGCCGAGCTGGCCATGGCTGAGGGGAGCCCCAGCCCTGGTTCGCAGGCTATGGCTGAACAAAGCCCCAGCTCCGGTTCGCAGGCTATGGCTGAGGGGAGCCCCAGCTCCGGTTCGCAGGCTATGGCTGAACAAAGCCCCAACTCCGGTTCGCAGGTTATGGCTGAGGGGAGCCGCAGCCCTGGTTCGCAGGCTATGGCTGAGGGGAGCCGCAGCTCCGGTTCGCAGGGTCCCAGCACTGCGCTGGCCGTGGCTGAGGGGAGCCCCAAGCCCAGCTCGCAGGTAACGGGCACACCCCCACCCCCACAAAGAGCCTCATTCCCCTGCACACAAACAGCCACACACGCACACATCTGTGCATATACACACACACACGTATCCCCTGTGCAGTGCAAGTACTTCACTCACACGCCCCCACAGCACCCAGCCCCACAAGACACATCCTTGCACGATCCATTTCACACACACACGCCCTGTGCACACACAGCCATCACTGTCACCCTACACGTACAGCCATCCAGCACAGACACACTCTGTGTATGTCCGCATTGCCTTGTGGGCCCCCTTTCCAGGGATCTCTTCCCATCCTATCTAAGACTTTAAGTGCTAAAACATCCTTGTTTTCTCTCCCCAGGACATCTCCCACGTGCTGGCTAGAGCCTTTGGGGACTTGTACACTGCAGAAGTTCTCGGGGTGGACACAGAGGCAAATGGTATTGAGTCACAAGAAGGAGACAATGAGAATTTTACAGATGAGCTGGACAAGGTACAGGTCCAAAACAAGTCAGAGTTTGGAGCTCTTTAATTGCTACCTTGTAGTTTCTAGATCCTCTGTAAAATGAAGTGGCAGGTGCTGATCCTAAAACTGACATTTTAATGGATATTTATTCAAGCACAATTTCCTGCAGAAACTTTTATCAATATTCACATGCTCCTTCATGATATTCTTGTCTCTGGACAGCTTTTCAGACACAGTACAACCAGTAAAACCAGTAGCCCTGTTGTACAGGTTGACAGCTTCTCCCTGTACCTGCTGATAAGTGTCTCAAACTTCCTATCTTGTCATCCCTCCTGTAGCTGTTGTCAGTGTATAAAAGTAGAAGCTGATGCTGAATGGTTGGAGCAACAGGGATTTTTTCCTGTTTTCTGTCATCATACCCTCACAAAGCTTATCAGGGATCCAAAATCTGATATTTTTTGTTTTTTTCAGAGTCATTTATTAATGTGTCAGTGGACACAGTATGTTTTGGGTAATATATGTGGGTACTTCTGCAATGGAGTGCTTGGATAAGATTCATTTCAACTTGACAGTACTTGTGTGTACCATGTATGTTACAGCTGAACTGCTCACTCAAAGCTCTCTCCATCAGAAAAGAAAATGGAAAAAAACCCCACAAAGATACACTTTTAAGGCACAACCCATCTGATCCATTTTAGGTATCAACTTCAGCATTGGATTCCACTGATAATGGAGGGATCCCAGAATGAGCAGGAGAGCAGGAAACATCTAATTTTAGCTGAGATATATCCTGTTTTTTTAATTAAAAAATAAAAAAAGAGAAAATTTTGTAATGGAAATAAAAAATATTTAATAGAATTATGTAATTCTGGAAGTGTTCATGGCCAGTTTGGATGGGATCACCTTGTTCCAAGTCTACCTTCCACAAGTCCAGGTTACTCCAAGCCCCATCCATCCTGGCCTTTATATTCACTGGGAACATTCAGTGTATTTTAATTCCTACACTTAACATGTAACAGTGCAGCAGCTGTCCCACAGAAGGTAAAATACATTTCTCTTGTCCTGAAAGGGTCTCCTCAACTTCCACACGTTTTTCCTGGGCAATGCTTCTTACCCAGCACAAATTAAGTGAGAGAAACGACCATGTTTCAGCAGGCCAGTTTGTGCTTGTAAAGTAATGATGTTTTACCAAGCTCTCTGTTTGCCTCTCAAAGACAAACAGAAATGATTTATCTGTAACTTTCTCTGTGTTCTCCTGCCCGTGGCAGCTCCTGGCTGAGTACAGGAGCCGACTGGCAGAAGCTGACAGAGTAGAAGAGGTGCTCATTCAAGCCCAGATCCAAGCCAAAGCTGAAGATGAAAGGATGCTAAACCTGCAGAAGGCAGATGCAGAGGAGCATTTCCACAAAATGGTGCTCCCACCAGGTGAGGATTCTGGAATGTCACCCCCTCAGCACTTGATTATGTACTTGTGGTACCCAAGGACCAATTTGGGGTTGGCTTTACATCTACAGAGCAACTCTGAAGGATTTTGTGCAGAGATGCAATAGAGCAACATCTGTTTAACACTGGGAAACTGAACAACCAGCTTGTATTCAAGGTGTTAAATTTGCAATTGATGGGTTACCACCCAAAATATTACAAGCATACACACCTTGATGTATTGCAGTGACAAACAGAAATTAAAATGCTTCTCCAATGGCTGCTTAGATGGGTTTGAACTGACTTTAGATTCATGGACATGCATGTCCCAGGCTTGGCATTAAAATACCAGACTATTTCTCTATCCAAAAATATTGCCTGACAGGGATGAATTATAAAAACAACATTACTTTGGAGTGATCACGATAATCTATTTTAAAGTGCTGTTATTTTGCTTTTTTTGATTGACTTTTGATTGTTTGTTTTACTGTTGCAGTACCATCCTCTTTTAGGTGGACTGTGGATAATGAACTTCTCAGAAAAAATAATTTAATCTGCTCTGATGATTACATCACTGAAAAATTACCTCTTACTGAAGCACCAAAAGGTAACTTTTAAAGCAGAAGGTAATTTAGACTTTTTAGAACTCTAATTGAAGCACTGGAGGATGTAGCAGATCTGAAGATATTCTTATTTTTTTATATATTTTTATTTTTATTTCTGCCCAAGCAGAAGGAACTCTAGTATTTTAAGCATAAAATTCCACTAAAGGCACATTCTCAAAAGATAATTGGTAAATTTTAAATTATTGAGTGTAAATGTGCCTAAATGTGATATTTAATGGTTGTTGCAGATTTGTTTACAGTGCTTTCCCTCTGACACAAAAACTGTATTAGTGAGTGTTGTGCCTCTATCCAGTTTCCTTAGCACAAAGCTGCAACTACATCTTGTATACAGAGAAGGGAAGTGGTTACATTAAAGTCAAAAATATTTTCAGTGAAATAAAATGGTATTCTTTGTTTTGGGGTTAAAATTTTCCAGTTCTGGAAATGTGTCTGTTTTATTTGCTAATGAAGATCAGTAAGAAAAATCTTTTGGACAATGTCAGGACTTCTTTACTTCTTCCATTCATGTGTAAGCCAAGCTGAAAGGTTTTAGTATCATTAAAATGATTTTTTTCAGTCAAGTCAAAACAAACATTCCAGAGTAATCAACTTAGTCATAAATTCCAAGATTTGATGTTTGTTTTTTCCATTGTTATTCCAAGCAAAACAAAAACTCTGCCACCTCAGAGGGAATTCTGGAATGAGAATTTTGTTGTCCAGGAAATAGGAACATGGGAGTAGATGGTACATCCTATTTTTGTCAATTTTCTGACTGTCACAAGTCCATCATGTAGATCTTTTTGTAAAATGAACAGGGCATTCTAATTTCCACTCACTCACAAGGTTAACATAACTTTCTGGGAGTAATATAACTTTTTTTGTAGATTCAATTAGTATTTCTAGAAGCTTTCTTATTGAAGCACAAAGCTTCATTTGTGCAAAATAAATTATAAATGTAAATTAAATTCTAGAGGATTTAAAGTGCATTTTTACCATCAATGAGACTTAAAACAATTTCATACACCTGTGCTTAGACTAAATGCTTATCATTCATGTTTTTCTCTTATAGAACTGAAGTTTTCTTTGAATTGCAGGAAAGTCAGAACCCGGATACTTGAAAGAGACATTTCTTTCTAAACAAGCTGCTTTTCCACTGGACCAGGTTGTGGAACTCCCTGGTAGTTTGTCTTTAAATCTGCCCTCAACTCCAGACTCCAGCCCCCACACTAAAAAGATGAGTAAGGTACATTTTGCAAGTTTATTTTTTCAGTCTGTCAACTGCAAGGCTTGTTGCTGTTCCTGTAATAAAGGTTCAATACCACTCCATTGTTGATTTGGCTCCAATACCTGATATATCTGATCTGTTAAAAAATGAAAAATACCTTATTTATATATTAACTTTTATTGCTGCATAGCTTTAATTAGATATGTACCTTTTCCATCATCCTCAAAATTGCAGTTTTTAATTTAGCACCATGGTCTCTTTGTTTTTCAAAGAAAACGAAAGCCTCGCGGAAACTTGCTGGGAAAGAGAGTAAGTTCCAAGCAGAGGGAGTAAGTGAATACCTTCCCAGCCTTGAGAAAGGGCAGAATTACTTGAAGAACCCACGCTTTTTCCCACTAAATACTCCCCATGGAGGCAAATCTCTTGTCATGTCTCAAGAAAAAGTGGAACAAATCATAGCCACAAGGAAAGCAGAAGATACCAAAGGGTATGCAGCGTGTACAGTCTGGGTTGTGAGCTGGAGCACACAGAGCTTCTCTATAGAATTGCTGTGGATTTACATGGAGATATTTTAGCTAAATGTCTGTATAAATGTCTCTTAGGAAACCAAGTGTGTCTATATGACGTTTTGTTTTTGCAAATTTTGCAATTTCTCATTTTATCAGAATTTACAGAACTATGCAGTAAGATAATGTCTCCTTTTTTTTATCTTTCAGTGGTACCTCATTTGTTCCCGTGTTTGTTGCCAACCCACCTTCTGTTTTGTTTTCTTATGATGAAGTTGGGCAGGTTTATGAGGTGAGAACTTCCTTCTTTGTAGAGAAGTAATTTTGCCATTGAGAAGCACTGTGTCCTATCATGATCTACAGATTTCACCCAGTCTTTTGGCCTTCTGCATTTTAGAAAAAGTCTGAGTTTCTTCTTTATATTGAATTTATGGCCCTCTACCTTCCTTGAAGATACTCCTTCACACATGCCCCTGACACACAAACTAGGGAAAACTAAATGGACCCTTTTCAGTCTGTTTTGTTTTGGCAGTATCTGATTCAGCCTTTATTGAATAAACTGAGATTTTGGGGTGAGTTGTGGTGATGATAAAGTAGCTACCACTAGCAGTGCCAGGGAATTGCCAACATTATAATGAGTGATGATAAATACAGTGGATCTTTTTATTTTATTTTTGACTGAAGATGACTATCGAGCTACGGAACATCACTTCAACAAGTCAGCAGCTAAGACTTATCCCTCCCTCCACTTCAGCATTTTTCATTTGTCCAGGTAAGGGTTCTTTTAATGCCTTTAAATGTTAACACATAAAAAAATCTAATTTATCTTCTTGAACAGAGATTTTTTTTCAGAGATGTTCTGTTTGGTTCTGTTATCCATAGTGCTCAGTTCTTTAGAAACTGAAGACTAACTTAGGACCACTCACATGCAAGTCATAAGCAGATTCAAATGGTCTAATGAGGAATTCAAAGGTACTAATTAAATTAAACTTTTTGATATTAGATTGAAATGCATTCATGGAATACCTAGATTGAGCCTTATCCAAAATTAATCTAGGAACAGACATAGCTTTCACTGAAAAAGTTATGGAGAGAGGGCAAGAAATAACACACTTCAGTTGCAGCAGGGAAGGATAGGCTACAGGAAAGTTACAAAAAATATCTTTCTTACAGTGGGATAGCCAGGCACCGGGATAGATTGTCTAAGGAGATTGTTGTATCCCAGGAATTGGAGGAATATTTAGAAGTTAGATGCCTCCATGTAAGGCATTTTTGTCCTGTGGCAGAGGAAAACTGTACAAAGTCTCTAGGTTTCTCCTCACTCTTTTATTGTATTTATGAGAAACATATTTCAGGCAAAAAACATCTTCAGTTCCATGGAAGATGTGCACGTCCACACATTGCACTGCCAGGCTTCTCATGCTCATTCCTTTTTATCAGCTTGACTTAGGCAATAACTGGGAGAAGTTACTGGCACCTTTCCAGAGGGAGATGTGATTGTAAATACTAGTGCCAACTGGGAAGTTTATTTTTTTTTTAATTCTTTAATTCTCTTTTTTTTTCCCCCCCAAGGAAAATTCCCAGGAAAGGGAGGAATGATTGCCCCTGGGATGGCATGCCAGTATATGGTCCAGTTTATTCCTGAATATCTGGGAGAGTATGAAGATCATATTTTAGTGGAGACTCAATTATCAGAACCTCTTCTGATCCCGATCCAAGCTAAAGTATCACTTCCAGTATTAACACGTCAGTAATTTCCAAATATTAAATTTCTCCAAAGTTAAATGGACTTGTTTTGGGTTTGTTTTTTTTTAATTTGTCTGTCTTCAATTTTGCATCTCAAAACAAATGTGGAAAAAATTGGCCGTGCAGTTTCTACATTTTGATATCGATGCCATTTTCACTCATAGATTTATTAGTTATTAAAGTATAATCTTGTCAAATACTTCCTACTATTTATTCTTGCCACACTGAGCTCTTTTTTTCTACACTGTATTAAAGGAGTGAGTAGGAGCCACTTTTCTAGGTTTGTGTCTTGTTGATTCCTGAACTCCCAACTGTAATTATTAATCCTAAATATTATGGAATTGTGATTTAATTGTAACTATCTGATGCTATTAATTAATAGTCATGGAATGTGACATTAATTATACATGGATATGACATATCTGAACCTCTCAGATATCTGACCTCAACTGTAACAACCAGGATTACTTTTGCAAAAATTTGCTTTGGTTTTTTGTAAATTCGCCTTTCCTGAGCTTTTTAAAAAATCGTCTTTTTGTCCAGTAACCTTTAAGTAGGGAGCACCCTTAAAATGTAAGATGGGTATAGAAATATACACACTGTTCAACTTTCAAATGGAAAGAGTTTGAGGGGATTTAGAATTGCAAAACCTGGCATATTCATGTGCAGTAATGTCTGTGAAGAGTTACTTAATCAGCTGCCTTCACTGTCTCTGGACTGTTTCTGTGTTATTCGTTGCAGTGCCTCGCATTATAGACTGTGGTTCTTGCCTTGTTGGAGGAATAAAAGCAACAACAATTTTGTGCAGAAATGAAGGAGTTAGGACTGGAAAGTTCTCCATAATGCCAAAGAAATCCTGGCCACCTCCTGATCCTGGGGTGAGTGATTAGAAGGGAAATACTGGGCACAGTCTGGTGTAGGTGCCCTGGTGTGAAGGCAGTTTGAGCTAGTTGTGGTATATAAGCACAGAAGTCAGACTGGAGTCATCTGAATTGTGCCATTCCTTCAAGAGTTCGCATTTATCTTCAAAACCAATCTCTATGGATGTCTGTACTCTCTGCTCTGTCTTGCCTCTGGAAACAGTTTTTTTACTCAGGGGTGAGCTAAACTGAGGCACAAATCAGGAAAAGGAGATCTAGCCTGAACTTTAAACCTTACCCTTAAAGCAAACAGAATTGCTTGAGCTAATTTCCTGCCCTTCCCCACCAAAGACATCCCTTACTGACCTTGCTGCATCTGTAGACACAGCAATCCATTCCTGTCCTGCTCTGTCTTTAGCTTCCTACCAGAAACCAAGGCTCTAAGTGAAACAGACAAAAAATATGAGGTGAGACAGTGGATTGGCATTTTCTGTGCTGATGGGATGGATGATGGGCCAAGTTGTCCCTCCTGAAACTCTTTGCAATTCTAACTCAAAGCCAGTCATGGGCCTGGAGAAACAAAGAGTCTGTTTCAGACAGGGCTGTTCTGCTGTGAACAGGAATATATAACCCTAACCTTCCCTCCTGCTTTCACCAAGGTCATTATGAAGCATGAAGCATTGTTTTTTCCTAATTAAGCATATACATAAGCCACATTCATTTTTGATGTGTGAAAAAGTATGGTAACAAGTAAAACAGTGGTGCTGTAATATACTGCCTGTTTCAGGTAATCCTGTGTTTTAAAGACAACAAGCTGATCAATTTAATTTTTTTCCCTTCTTTTTTAACACCTAAGGCAGTTGCCACTGCTGATTTTGTGATACAAGATCCTTTTGGGATCCAACCTGCAGTTTTGGAGCTGGCTCCAGGGCAGAGTGCAACAGTAGAGGTTAGTACTAGCTGCTATAGAAAGTATTTGTACTTTGCCAAATACATTAGAAAGCAAGATCTTGGCTGGACCTTGCAAATTTGTCTGCTGTGAGCAAAAAAAGACCCTGATTGTTTCTTGCAAATGTGAGATTTAATTACTAATCACTAAAACCATCCTTTAGTGAACATTTACAAACTGAGGTGTAGTAATTATTGGAGAGAAATCAGTTACAGATGTTGCTATTTCCCTTCTCTTTCAGGTACTGTTTTTCCCTTCTTTGCCAGAAGCTTCACAGCAAACATTCACCCTTTTTTGTTACAATTGTCCAGTCAAAGATGTTACAGCCACAGGTTTGTTTCTAAGACCTTTGAGTTGACATTCCTAACGCTACAGATACTCAAATAATGTCAGTGGTGGCTTGAAGTGATGGTAACATTTTATGCCATTGGATTGAGCAAATCCTGTGGTGTTAAGTGCTAAGCATTTTTTAGTTATTGTTATTACTGCTCCTTCCCTAGTGCAGGAAGTACATGAAATTCAGAAAGCACTGAGCTTTTAACCCACTGTAGCCAAAAATCCAAATGTAAAATGTCACCAGGTAGCAGAAAAGAGAACCAGTCACCAGGTGCAATTAATTTCTTTTACTTTTCTATCAGTAAGATAACATGACAAACTATAAAGCATCAGGTGTAACAGGGAAGAAATGAAGCAAATTTGAGGCTCATCTTGGATGAGGGTATTCAGGAGAGGTAGGCAGTCTTTGGATTAGTTAATGAAACCAGTTGAATTTCTTGTAAATATTAGTACTTGTCCTGTAGTGTAACTGTGAGTGCTATAACATGAAGCTTGACTTGTAGTTTACTGAATCAGTTTATCACAGGTATTTTGGATTTTTTAATAGTGCATTTGCTGCTTATTTTAATTTTGGTGCACTGCTAAAAACATCTGGGAGCCACATTGTCAACCATTGTAAACACCCTGCTCACTTCAGTGAAACAATGCCGATGGGAGTGAGCTGAGGTTGTGGCCCTGAAACCCACCTCTCTTATAATGAAGAGAAGGTCTCTACTGATGTATGTTGACAAACAAAGAATATCAGGAAAATATAGTGCAATTAACACGTTGAGTTCTGAAACTTGAGGAAACACCAGATATAATCAGTGATATCCATTACTGGCATTTGCTGTTAATGAGTGATATGAACTACGTTAATAAGCAGATGGTAAACAATAACACCTGATTATTTCTTCAAGGAGTTGGACAGCTGATTGCTCTGGAACTTCTGTTCGTCACGGGTGGAGAAAGCAAACCTGGACTGGGTGAAGTCACTGATGTGACAGCACAGCACCTCATACGGTTTGACCCCCAAAACCCACACACCAGCCAGGAAAAGAAATTGGTCATAAGAAACTCTACGTACGTAGCAACTGCTCTTACAGTCATGCTCTGCAATCTGGACATGCTGGTAGGGGTGTCATTTGGGATACTGTGCTCTCTCAAGCTGAGGAAACCTTCATGCACTTGATAAACTTGGTGCAGCAGCTTTGCTTCTTTGTGCTGAGTTTTTTTAGTAATTAAGGTTCAAGGATATGCTTGTAAGAGCAGGAATGCTCAACATGAATCAGACATTATGGCAACCATTAGCTAATATAAATCAGTATACTTGCTTCAGTCGAGATAAATTTGCAACTCCAAAAGGTTTATAAATATGGGTGGTTGCAGGAAATATTTACAGGGTGATCCAGGGGAGAATTTTCTGACTTTGTATGTCTACTGTTTATACTTGTGCAACTGAGCTAAGCACTCTTTTCCTTTCACAGTCCAGGGAAACAGATGCTTCCAAGGATGCAATTCTGACTGTAAACATCTCCCCTAGAACAAGTCATCCTGGACTCCACTGGGTCTCCACTGATCAAAATGGGAGCCCAATGTAACTAATTCATATTAAAACTCTCTCATGATTCCTACCATTGAGTCCTAACAGATTTAAATATAAAAACTCAATGGCTTGTCCTTATGGACAATTCCATTGTACTGAACACAGTGGCATCCTGATTTTGCCCCAGATCAGTCAGACATTCCCAGAAGTGCACTCGTGCATGGTTGCAGCAGTTAGAGGCTGCAGACCATCTAAGCAGTGAGGAGGTCAGTGCTGGTTTAGGCACATTAATGTAAATTGCTACTTGCTACAGTGAATATTTGGCAGTTTGTTTTGTGGCCTGGAAATCACACGTGCATAATGCCAGAACAGGCTGATGTTTGGGTAAAGAAAGTGTGATTTGGTGATCTGGATTCTGTGAACAGACAGAGGATATGACTATGCCATTTTCCACATTTTCTCTGTGCTATAATCTCCACAGCAGTCCCTGCACATCTGCTGTCAGCAGTTGTGCAAAACAAAGCTGGCCAAGCTGAGAGTAAACTCCACAGAAGCAGGAAAGAGAAACCTTTCTTCTGCTACAGAAAGTGGTACAAGAACTTGTAAATGTCCAGTTTTGTATGTTATACTTTCAAGTTCCAGTGCCCCTCCTCCCTTAGTAAGGCAAAGTTTTTGAGGTCAGAATAAGCAATGTTTTCTTACCCAGGAAGACATTCTGTGGAATACACTTCTGCTGAAGCATCCTAGTTGAGCAACTTTTTCTGGATTGCAGAGAGTATGGCAGAGCCATGGCTATAATTTCAGCTGGAGCCATTATGTTTGTTGACATGCTAAAGGCCACATCTTGCACTTGGATTAAATTCAGAATGTGATGTAGATCATCAGCAGTGATCCAAGGCAAAGGCACTGGTATCAGCAGCAACAGTCCTGGTCATCTCAGATGCTTGAAAGAAGAATTGTAGTGTTTACTAGAAGCTGGATTACACAGCAAGTCAAATCAAGCAAGAAAGTGTTAACATATCTTGCACATTTACATCATTTACTTTCATATTATTAGCATGTTCTTTGTACAGTTCATATATTCTGGCTCTGTGCTGCCACATCAGCTTTGTGTCTCACAAAGGCTGATAAGTCAACCCCCTGTAACTTATAAAGAGATGAATTTCATACATGGAGAAAGGTGAACATTTGCTTAATGTATTTTACTCAAAAATATCTGATTTTTTAATCATAGCTTTTTTGTTGTTTATTGACCTCTTTGCAGCCATGTAGAACTTCCCTTCTTCTGGCAGATAGCAAAGCCTAATCTGAAACCATTAATTCCTGAAGGAATGGCAGACTTTACAAAGGACAAATACAATCCAGACACAGAGTCAGCCTTCTCCCTGTATCCTGAGCAGGGTATTTTGCTTCCCTGTGCACATCATGAGTTTATTCTCACTTACACTCCGCAGGAGGTATGGCTTGTGATTCCTTCCTATCTACAAGCTCCAGCTGTGTATTTTTATGCAAGTCATAAAATCCTCGCTGTGCCACTTTTCTAAATCAAATTTAATTAGCTGGTACTATGCTCTGATAAACAGTGTTCAAGATGTAGAAATTTGCTAAAAGAAAACATGTTTTGACTGCAAAATGTGAGACAGTTTCTGATCTCATGTCATTTTTGGGACTGTCTGGAGACAGTTAATTTTACACTGAAACTGTGGACACATCCTTGTAGCTGCAGCTGTGCTGGCTGGTGAAGTTACCACTCTACCAGCTCCTGACCCTTCCCCTCTTGCCTTGAGAATGTGCCTTGTGCCTACTCCAGCCTAAATAAGTTGCTTAGCAAACAGTGATTACTTAAACTGTTTCCAGCTGTAGGTTTTTTGGCCTGAAATGGGGCCTATGAACAGCTGAGTGATAAATTAAGGGGCTAGTAGGAGCCTTTGGCAGAGAAATGCTGGTGTGCAGCTGTAGGTAAAAGAGGGCTGCAAGGATATTGGAATACAGCTGTACCAGTGACTGTTCTCTCAGTTTCTGCTCCTCTGTCCATGTAAATATGGAGCATGAGCTCACTGAATTTAAAGCAACTTGATCCAAATTAAGCCCAAGAGTGGGAATACCCCATGCTGTGATGATTGGCAGACATAAGAAATGCCTCAAATACGTTAGGAAGAGAAACTAGATGACTTTTTAAAAATGCTTTAATTAGTTAATAAATTGAAGTAGGCACTAAAATTAATATCTGTCTACAAACAAATGAAGCTTTTGCAAAGCCCTTAAGATTTAATGCCTGCTTCTGTGTTTCCTTTTTTTTCCCCTCCATTAGAATACAGAAGGCATTCTCTTCCCAAGATGGAAAAGTCGTGTTTCTTACTCAAGATCAGATTGATGGTCAATTAAGCTGCATACCCTAGAGCAGTTAGCAGAAACTTTTAAATTAGTACTGCAGTACAGAGCTTAATTTGGGGAGCCTTTGCAGATGCTTGTGTGTAGTATGCAATATGTTAGGGACATAATAACAGGCATGTCAAAAATGAGTATTTTTCTTGGAACTATACACCATGAGATCAGAATCTGGCTTGATATTTTGGAGTCAAACATGTTTTCTTTTAGTAACTTTAGACTTTGAATATTGTTTATCAGAGTTTAGTACTCCAGTGATGATCATCCTTTACACGTAAACTACATTTCCATCTTTTTGTAATCCTTGACATAACTGATTATTTGACATGAAAATTCTTTTTTTCCTTTATCTGTGTAGCTGAAGAGTTATCACAGTGTGATTCAGATGGTACTGAGGGACATCCAAGAATCACCTCGGTAAGCTGAGAGATGTATTTCCCAGTAAGATATGTAGCTACATTTTATCTGTGCTGTTGCAATGAGTTACTGGGGTTTTTCTTCTTTCTAGTGATGATGGATTGACAAGTATAAAGAATTTTATTTGCACAACAAGTTGTGGTACAAAGAGCATCTCTGATATCTTCCCTTGTGCCCAAACACATACCTTGCCCTAAGTGTTCCTCTCTTGGAAAAAGATAACACTGTCATTTTGTCTGCTTATTTTCCAGGTTTTCCTGTTATTACTGTTTGTCACAGCAGTCTGTGACTCACACACTTGTTCATGGACAAACTGGAAGAACTAAAGTGCCTTAAAGAATGATGAAGTTCTTAATTATCCTAGGCTGAGCTAATTGTACACAGGCAGTGTGTAACTTGAGAAACTTCTGATGATTTTCAGTTTTGATCTGGCAATTAAAAGACAGGATCCAATTTAACATCAGTTTAAGATGTTTAATGATTCTACCATATTTCCTTCCAAAGCTTAGGAAAAGAGGGAATGCTTCAAAACATCCCAGAATCCAAAGTACAGGATGCAATAGCACTGGAAATAGAAGTTAAAGGATTAACAGAACCATTTCATCTTCTTCTGGAACCATACGTGATTATTGTCCCTGGAGAGAACTTCATTGGTGTAAATGTCAGGAAAACATTTAAGGTTTGTTTTCTTTTGACTTCATTGTTATCATGTGTTTTGTGTCACTAAATGTCCTAGGTGTAATTAGAAGATATCAGACAGTGTGTTATTTTAGTTATTCTGAAATATTCTTAAAGGAGGCCATGACTCCAGGAGGGTCTGCACTGAAATCCCCTGTGCAGCCTCCTCAGCCCTACACTCCAGCAGCAGCTTTTGTTCCTTTTTCATCTCTCCAGTTTGATACCACAGAGTTTAACCCTCCTAAAAATGCTTTTCTGGGTCACAAAATATTGCTTATCACTTGGTCACCCCTTTAGTATAAATGCTTTCCAGCTAGAAGGAGAAATAGCTAATGGATGAATAAGATAGTTCATAACAGAGTCATGTTCTTGCAAAGAATTACAGCAAGCACAGAAGGGCTACAAAAATCACATATACTGCAGCTTACTACATGTTATTCTTTCCTGCTGGTTCTGATTATTTCTGTTTGCCCATCTTGGGACAGAATGCTGCTGCAATTGTCTACTCACACAGAGCCCTTTTGATCTTAGACTCACTTGGGAGTTAGCAAGAGCCAGTCAGGAAGACATTTCCCAGTTAATGGTTTTCCCATTTTTTCTTAGAAGTCCTGCTAATCAGTATTTGGTTTTGTGCTTTCTCTTCCTAGAACTTATTTTTCAATTTAAGACAACAATATCATACTTTCCAGTAATCAAGTATAGCTACACATGTGATACAGGTATTTAAGCCATTTTCTGATGGTATAATGACATTCCTTGCAGCTTTCAAGAATTTGGTTTTTTTTTAGTTTTAAAAAGATAAGAATTTGAACTGTGATTAGAGATAATTTGGCTTCAGAGAGCTTGCTGCAATTAAGGAATAACGTCTGACTAGATCTGAAGAGCAGGCCAAAGATTGCAAGAGCTTACATCTCCCTCACAAACAGATCCTTTGGCAAAAAAAGGCTGCACTCAAAAGGACTTGCAGTTTAAGTTTAGAAAGTCAGTTACATTTTGGAAAAATGAAGAAAAAATTTAAAATACTTCAAGTATTAGAGTGTTCTTGAAACACCTTCATCTGTGTGAAGAGAGCTACTGTGTTAGGTAAATGATGCCCCACAATACCTAGTTTGCAGTGTATCAGTGCTCTCATCAAATTGACCTGTTGCTATGAAAGCTTGAGGTGCATCAATTATCTCACTGATTTTAATTGTTTCAGATGTGGAACAACAGCAATTCATTGATCAAGTACACATGGGAGAAAATCATGGCCTGTGAGATCCTGGAAGTCGTACCTGATACTGGTGTCATAGGTACAGTTTCTGTGACTTGCAAGTGTCAATTAATGACAGAAATCACAGTAATTGATGATATTAATTAATGACATTCATGGAGCACTATAATGCAAACTGCAAAAATACCTGATCCTCAGCCCACTGGAGCTTCAGGAGACTTAATTTGGTTCCAGGAGCTTCAATAACCAGCTTATAGGGTGTGGTTTCTTTGCAAAAAGGTGAGAGAGCACCCTGATTTTTAATTTTCTAGATATGAATGAATACTGTGAATTTGAGCTGTCACTTACTGGAAGCAAACCTGGGGTCATCAGCCATAACCTGCAGTGTAATGTTGAGCCATGTCCAGAGCCAGTTGTGCTGCATGTTGAGGCTGCTTTCAAGGTAAGGAACAATTCAGCATTGTGAGATGATGAGCTGTGGGGCCTGGCCACTGTCCATGTAAAGTTTTTTTGCCTCTCAAAGGTTTGAGAAATCTAAAGCAGTTACAAACAGGAGATATTTTTGCTGTTCAGTAACTATTGAGACAATGTTGATATGCCGGTGACACTCAGAATTTTTCTGTGTCATATAGAGTATACATTTGCTTTCTGATACTCTCTCTGAAATCAAATGTTAATCTGAGATAATGTATGCTTCTTGATTAGGCAGTTTTGAAAGAAGTGTCCGTTCTGGTGTCTGTTTCCTGGTGTCCTAGGGTCCACTTCTTTGTATTGATGTTCCATCGCTCCAGTTTGGTTTGACTAAGCAGGGTGAGAGTGTGTTAAGAACCTTTGAGATTAAAAATCTGTGTCAGATCCCAGCACAGTGGAGGATTCAAGAAAGCCAGGTTTGTCTAGCTGAAAGGAATGAAGAGGTAAGTCACTGCTACAGCTGGCTGTGTTCCCTCTTTAGCTGTTTTTTCCCTTCTACTTAGGAGCTGTAATATTAATTGCAGGCATCAGAAGTTCTAATTTTTGGTGTTGCAGAGTTTCATAAGTAGCTGACTTCTTTTGCAATTAAATGCTTCTTTACAATTTTTCTCTTATTTCCATTTATTATGAATACCCTGCCAGTCTGATCCAAAGACACACAGAGTATTTCATGTATGACAATGATCTCAGCTGCTGCTGATACAAGTAAGAGATTGTAGCTTTAGAGGATCTGAAGCTGCTAAACACTCCTCCCACACACCCACCCACATCAGCACCTCAGACAAGAATCCCAGCTCCCATCCCACACTGGTACTCCTTTTGCTTCCAGTCTTCCGGTCCTCCTTCCTTGCCCTTCTGTCCAAGAATCTTTCCAACTTGTGGCACCTTGCTGCTCCTTGGGAGCAGACGCTGCTGCTGAGCCTGATTGCTTCTCCTGCACGTTCCCTCTCGCTCCATGCACAGTTGACCCTGTTATGCCCTTGGCTGTGGCTGCCCTTCTCTGAGAAACCAAGTCCTGCCGCCTCATACAGCCAGGTTTTCACAAAGCTGGCACTGTGCTTCCTGACACCAACCCAGATGGGACTCAAGGGGCAGAAAGAAAGGACATGTCTGAGGAAAAACTAGACACGTGCAAGCCCTAATTAGATTGTGTGGCTTCAGAATTTTACCCTTGCTTTGCAGATGTCAAAAAAAAATTTCTGTTTCCTCTTTCCCCTTCCAGATGTCCCCCTTTACCTTCCAACCTACAGCTGGAGAAATACCTCCTCAGGGTGTGTGCAGTGTGTCAGTTCAGTTCACATCATTGCAGTGCCAGCGTCTCCAGACAGTATTGGAAATAGTGGTAGAAAATGGAGAAGGCAGGTAAGAGGGGAAAGCAGAATTCTGTTTTGTTTTTTTTTCCTGAGATTCGCATGGGAGTTTTCACTTTAGGTAGTTTTCTGTTCTTAAACAAAAATATGAACTCAGAGTGGGACTATTTAACCCATCGATGAACTATTAAATTGCTAATATTGCTAAACAAACACAATCATCATCCTTCCCAGCATGCTCTTGTATGTCTAGCACGTTTTATTAACAATAACAATAGACCATCTGTGTGTTTATTTCCAGTCATCTTCCTGTTTTTGTTGAAGTTCAGACCCCCCAAGTGTGCCTGATATCTAGTCATCTAGTATTCCCTGAAATTTATACTGGAGTTCCTGTCAAAGCAACCAGTAAACTTTTTAACCAGACACTGCTGCCAGCAAAATATTTATGGGGAAAGGTAAATGCTTTTCTGATGGTTGAAGCATATAGCAGGGATGGAAATTGCAATTTCTTTAGAAGTACAAGTAGTGACTATTCTTAAGAACTTGTCTGATACATCTTTTGAATAGTGATTGCTGTTTACTGGCTTAGGAGCCAGCCTTTATGAAAAGATTAACTACTAGTTGATGTCAATATGTTCTTACTGTCTGCAGATCGTCCCTGGGAGAATGTGTGGGCAGATGTGAGGGCTCATAGGATGTATCCTGCAGAGTATTGAACAAAGTCCCATGGCATTTTAGGGTTTGCATTTGATTAAGTAGAAAAAAGGAACAAAGATGCTTTTGAATTGTGTCTGAATTTTGCTTGAATTTCACATTCTGAGTGGAATTTAGTTTATGGGCTAGGGTCCCTACAGTTAGTGTCAGTATTTAAGCTGTGGTCTGAACTCTCTGCTGGGTCAGTGGAAATTTATCTGTGCCTTGGTCACTCAGATCTACTCTGACATCCAGGGTTCAGCTCAGCTGCCTACATAAAAGCACTCAGTGCCATCCATCCCAAGATGTCCTCATGTGCCCAAGGGATCCTAACAGAGCATATGGATGATATAGGGCCTATAGGAAAGCACTTTGTAACATCTGGAGCCTAGAAAGAATACCTACAGCCTTTTACCTGATGTTCATGTATGAGCAACCAAGTTGAAGCCCTGCATTCATGCCATGTGCACTTGGTCACTTAGGGAAGGTGCCAAAACCAGGATTGCCCTTCCTGCACCTCTGTAGTGGAAAGAGATGGGGCACCCTTAGGATGCTGCTCTTATATCAGATAAGTTGGCTTCACCCTGGAAAGGCTTGTGACTGTGAGAGGGATGACAGTGACTCTGCTCCCTGCCCAGAAACCTCAGCTGGGCACCTGAAGACACTTCAAATGAATGTAGACATGAGGATCTTCTCACTCATGGGGAATTGTAAAGCAAATCTCCACAAACAGCGTTACCTGAATGTCTGTCCTTTCTCTTTGGCAGCTCATTGGAAGCCAGGCATTTTCCTGCTCCATCACTGTCTCCCCAGCCAGGGGCACCTTAGGCCCAAATGAAGAAAAAGAATTCTGCATAGAGCTGTCAGCTAACATGGTGGTAAGGTTTTATCAACACAACAACACTGGCTTTTTCATCTCACCTCCATCTGGCTACAGGAAGGACTTTTATGTACAAAACCACATGCTCCTTTTTCCATACAACATCTCTGAAATTGCTTTGCTTTGGAGGTGACATGGTTGAAGGCAAGAATGAAAGCAATCCCTATGGCATGCAATTTCTAACCAGCCTCTTTGGTTCTCAGCTGTTCTTGTTTTCTTTCTTTCTTTCTTGGATGCCTGTTCAATTGTTCTTAATGCTTATCACTCTTCCTGCAGCTTACAGATCCTTGCTTTGGATTATCCCAAATGAAATGGACCAGTCAGGCATATAAGAGTATACATCTGGTTTTCTGAATGCAACTGGGCTCATGACATTTTGATATTTGAGAATTTAAAAGGGGCTGATGGGATTGAAAGCCTGCAAAACAGGGCTTACAAACTTCAGGAATTCAGCCACAGACTTCATAGGGGCATTCAAACAACCGAGTTAATGCAACTAAATAAAGGAACTTCCTATAGATATGGTATCTTAGTTCCCATTACAGTCACTGGAGACCTAACTTTCATTTATGACACTAAAATTAGGTGTTCAGTACTGTCAGAGATACAATTAAAAGGGTATGTAGATGTGACACTTGGAGGTGTGTTTTAGTGATGGCCTTGGCAGTGCTGGGTTGATGGTTGGAGTCAGTGACCTTACAGGTTTTTTCCATTCTATTGTTCTGGTTTTAATCCAGGAAAATTTATACAAGTTTTTAAATAAATTTCCTAATGAGGCTGCCTTTCCTCTATATTTCCTTCATTCACAAGGAAACTTGATTCTTTGCTTTTCAGGGTGAGCTGAAAGACCTTGCCCTTTTCTGTAGCATAGAAGACATGGCTGAACCCCTCTTTCTGAGCATTTCTGGGGAGGTGAAGGGACTACATGTCACCTACTCGGTACTTGGTGACAGTGAAGTTGCCAGGTATATCTGACTGATTTTTATTTTATTTTTCTGATATGTAGCATAATCAACTGCATTTTGGAACATATGCTCATGGTTACATCTTTTCATAGAAGTAAAAATGGCTTTAATTTTGTACGTTGGCATGTCACACATGATAAAAATTTTACCTCAAATAAATCCTTAAGTGGATAGAAGTGAAAAAATGAAAAGCAGAAAATGCTGATGACAAAATAGTCTGCATGGCCCTTTTACACTGGGCAGCACAACCACACCATGCATGTTGCACATTTTAAAATCCACAGAGTTTATCTGTGGCATAAGAAAATAAGACCCATATTTAAATAGTAATGTTATTTTCTCTGACAGTGATGAAAGACAAATGTCACCAAGCCCGTGTGAGCTTCTTTTGGACTTTGGGACTGAAGTTGCTTTCAACGATGTAGTAAAGCGTCAGCTGATTCTTACCAATCCCACTGGAATCAGTGCTCCATTCACACTGGAAGTTGAGTATTTTACTGCCTGTTTGCCAGCTCCAGAAAAAGGACTCTGCCCGTAAGTCCTGCTTTTCTGCATAATGACTCAAATACTAACTTAGGTCTGGATTAAACCTGAAATCAGATATATTTCTTTTCAAGTTCCTCAAGGTGCCTGGTGAAAAGAAAAGGGCCTGTCACAAAACACACATCCAGAAAAGCACAGTCAGGTATGAGAATAGCTGTTAATTCCTTCAGTGGAGAGAAGGTAAAAGCCAACTGACTATTGTATGCAGCACTAAATGTGCCAGTCAGGCACATAATTTCAATCTTGGAGTATCTGCTGAAGTCTAAACTGTTAAATTACTTAGTTCCTCAGTTCATCTTTGAGTTTGAAAGCCTGCATTGTATGACAATTAGGTCAATCTTTGTCTTCCCTGTCTGCTTCTTTTTTCTCTCTCCCCTTCCTTTTCTTTCTCTCTCTCCTTCATCTTCTTTTTCTTGAAAACAACAGCAGTCTGAAACAAAGATGGTGATTCTGGTGGCAGTTCACTCCCAGTCACACCCCCAGCACATGATATGGATGACATGCAGAATGTTTGGCTATTTCTCTCCCACACGGTTTTCCAGTACCACAGCAGCAGGGTTTTCTCCCTCAAAACCTTTAATATACCCTCCCCGCTGTGGAAGGCTGCAGCAGAGCCCCTCATTTCTGATGTGTTGTACTGAAAAAAATGATAATATTTGGAGCCACGTGAGACTCAGGGAAGGGGGGAAATGGGAACAAAATGCTGTGGAGTGTGGATGTGTCTTCTGTATCCAAAATAAAACTTGCACACATTGGTACCTTGCCATAATGTTTGGTATCTGTTACACAGAGTTTTTCAGCTGTTGAATTAGTGCTTAAGATTGGAAAAATGCTGTTCTGACAGATTCCATACAGGCCTTTAGACTAAGGCTAGGTGACTCAGAATGTGGGAAGGCTTTGCTCTTTGCAATTCATTCTTTGTGTGGAAGAGCACACAGAGGTAAAGAGGCAGCTGCTAATAGAACAATAACCAGTCAACACAAATCCCAGCCTGTCTTTGTCAAATTGAAGGTGTGTTTTCATGTAACCAATTAGTGCCTTGTCTATCTCTGAGAGTCCTGGATGGGGTTGTTGGAAGGGAGTCCTGCTACAAAATATTCTGGGCAAGAACTAACCCTCAGAAAAATAGAATAAGACCCAGTGCAGAAGGGAACTTGGGTAAACTGGTATGAATGTGAGTTGTGTAAATGATCCCAGGGGTTTTTTGAATCCAGTGAGGTTAAGCTGATTAACCAGTTAAAACCATGGTCCTGTGTATTCTCTGAAAGACTTTGTTCCCTTTCCTCAATATTCATCAAATTGTTTTTTGCTGCGCTCCTTCAGAGTTTGCAGCAGCAGTGCTGTCTCATGGGAAGGGAGTAGCTTTTCAGATACAACCTTGCACAGGAACTCTGAAAGCCTTCCAGCAGCTCATCATAGAAATAGCAGCTTACAACAACATGTGGGGAGAGTACCAGGACAATCTTGTCTGCAAGGTAGGTGGGGTTTCTGTTTCAAGTGAAGTATTGCTATGGCAGATTTTACACCACTTATGTTTCCCAGATTCCTTTCTGTTATAAAAAATTTTCCAGTTTTTTAGAACTTGTATAAAAATTCAGTGCAGATATTGCTATACCACTACCTGCAACGACTGGTAAGGAACAATTGTTTGCTCCTACAGTTTAGTTTTGGAGCGACATCTTTGTCCCTTGGGGGGCTTTCTTGTGCCTTTAAGATGACTAGAGCAGTTTTGATTTATAACATTTGTTTGGTGGCTGGCCCGTGCACTACTCTGCTCTACCAACGCCATATATTGTGCTGCATAGAAAAGCAGCAGAAAGCTGGTAAACACACGAGGTATTGTGTTCTCCTGCTGAGAGGAATTGCTGTTAGCACATGAATTGCATGCTGTCAAAAGAAACTATCCAAAATTTTTGAAAATTCAATCAGTTTTCAAAACGTAACCTTGTAACACAGAGAACTAAGGTTATATCTTGTTTCTAATACCAAACATTCATTATTTAATAGGTGGGAGACTTACAACCTAAATTAATTCCTATGCAAATGACTGTGAAAGGCTGTCCAATCTTTCTGAAGATGACAGGGCCACAAACAGAGTCACCCATTATCAGGTATTGTACAAAATACTGTCAGAGAACTCAGAGAATTAAATGCCATTGGACTAATGCCAACACACACACCTGTTCCATGTTGTTGTGATATGATGAGAAGGCCAGCGAAATACTGTCAGAGTACAATGTCTGCTTCTAGAACACCAGTAAATTTGTCTCTACCAATATAATTAGAAAATACTGTGCATACAAGCCTGCTCAGCTTTGCCAGCAATCACTGGCCTGGGCTTGCAGTTGTAGAAGTTCACCCAGTCCAGCCTCAGCTGACCCTGAGGTGGAGACTGGCACATGGTGACAGTTCTCATCATCCACAGCTCATTTGCTCCCTGGCCCTTTACCTGGAGCAGGAGAAATGCAGCCCCAAGGTAAAGAGGGGCAGGGGAATGTTTAAGCCCTCTCAATGCAGCTGCATCTGCACCTCTGGGTGAGGGGTAAGGGTCGGTTTTTGGGGACCACAGCACTGCACATGGTTACCCTGAAACATCTGAGACAACTAAAAATCTGGAAAAAAAGAGGCTGATGAAATAAAATAATATTGTACTTCACAGTGTAGGCAATGCTTTACCTGAGAGCCACTCTTAACAGGTGGCCAGTGCAGCCAGATTTATTTCCACTCTTAAGAAAATCTTAAAGTAAGTGATTTCAGGCACTTTTGTTCTCTGCATGCACTGACAGCAAGGTTCCTCCCCCAGGTTTGGCACTCATGTCTCGAGAGGGCCTCCTGTCCTTCGGAGGGTCCAGCTCAGCAATCCCACTCCCTTTGGTAAGGATGACTTTTGTACAACAAACATTGACACTTTCACTGCATTCTTTATGAGAATAAATATAGAAAAGCCCATTAACATGTTAATTAACAGGCCTATTTGTTTCCTAATCAAGATAGTTCTTGTAATAGAATATAAGAGAGTGAGTCGATGTTATTTCTGTGGAACTGCACGTCTTATCCTGATGTGTCTGAATTTTCCCTCACTGAAATGATGGGAATTCAGGATTTTCCATCCTGTTTTTATAAATCTCTCACAACACTAATCTTGGTCAATCAGATGTCCTACCTGCTTTTAAGTGGCATCATCTGGCTCTTCTGTGTTTAGTCTTCTTACTTTTTGAGTGACATTCTAAGCTCTTCAGAGCAAAGTCAATCACCTTTTTTTTTTTTTCTGAATAGCACAAAACACGCTTGCACAAACAAAATGCTCAAAATTTATTTTAATGTTATGAAATGTTTAATTTAGGGCCTAGAAAGTGGCCAAGCCATAACAAGAGCCTAGATCAGTTTATAGCAAACATGGTAAGATTCAAATATGCTTTAATACAAATCCAGTTGCCAGACGTAAATTTGTTACTTGATACTCTGGTACCAACCAATCTATGAGTTCTCTCACTGACCAGCAGCAATTGTCCTTTCTCCTTTCCATTTCAGACATCCGCCTGGACTTGGAAGTTTACAACCAAGAGCAGGATGATGAAAAGCTGCTGGACCTATTGATGCTCTTTGGAGACCCTTTTCCTCCTAAAGACATGGATGGAAATGAGGCTGCATCAAGTGGTAGCCCCTCAAAGTCAGAGGTCGTGCTAAAGTTGGATCAAACTGCCATTCCCTGTGGAAGCATTCATCCAGCTTCCCAAACCCAAACCACAGATGAGGTCAGCTGTTTCTTACACTGCTGCTGAGATACATGATGAGTTTTTTGGCATGAAGGGTTGAAAACAATAACAGGAGATACAACTTGTAACTAAGAGCTGGATTGTTAAAAGAACTGTCAGCTCCTCTCACAGTCAAAAATGCAATACTTGGGTAGGTGGCTGTGGAGATCAGCAATCAGTTTCCAGAATGAGCTATAAGCAATTAGTTGTCCTTAAAACTATTGAAGAAGCTAAAGAGATGTTTTTTAAAATGCTGTCATTGAAAAACTAATGCCACTGTTACATGAAAGAATTAGGATAATGAAAACCCCTTAATTTGGGTCTGCTTTTCTCTTAGGTGCTTTATGGGGCTGTAGTCAGGGTGCAGAATCTAACCTGTAAATTTCAAATTGCAGCTAATGATATGGAGGTATTTATCCCAGTGCTAAAATTAGATTGTTTCTGTTACTCTGTTGGAATATGGTGACGTCTATGACATGTGCAGTTTGATTATAATGTGCCAATTTACTGTCTTGAAAGGCTGGGAGTGACAGGGAGAAGGTATCCTCCACAATATGTATATTTCTCTGGCAAAAGCTTTACAGAAAAGATACTAAAATCACATTTTCTCTGTTTCAGCTCAGAAGGCATAGTTCTTTTGAACGCACCTCTAACCCTTCTTGTGCACCAAGGGAATATAATTGCCCTGGAGTGCTGGTTTGTATAATGAGCCAGAGGTGTCATGGTTGGATGCTTCTCTGGGTAGAACAGGACTCAAACATGCACATTTTTCAAGGAATTCAGGAGCAGTTTCAAGAGAACTACTCTGTGCATGAGGAAATTAATGTACAGGACACATCCACATGTCCAGCTTTTGTGCCAGAAAGAAAGAAACGAGCTGGCCATACTTGCTGACCAGTGCAGCAGCAGTTCCCTGTGCACATCACTCACATTCCTCCCTTGCAGTGTAACAGTTTTAACCATTCCCCACCCCTGTGTCCCTGCAGCCTCCAGACTCTGACAGCAAAGAGGAGGAAATCAGCAGTCAGGAGGCTACAACAGAGAAAATTGTCTCTGTAGTTTTGCGAACTCATGAAGGGGTTCCTGCAGACAGCCCCTACTCCATTACTCCAAGACAGATAGTAAGCTTTTGCATTTTCTTTGTGCTTATATTTGGCATATTTTCTGCAGGATAGAGGAGACAGAGACTAAAAAGGAGGTAGCTTTGAGTTTGGTTTGAGGTAGAGAAAATTAGACAGTTAAACAATAGGCTGGAAGGCTTTGGGGTCTTGAAATAACATGAGGAGAGTTTGCAACATCAACAGAAAGTGTCCTACCTATATTTGAGCAGTGAACTGATGACTGGAGTTAAGTGTTCAGTTGCACTGGACTCTCCAGAGTGGCATCTCTGGTCTTCTCACTTGGGTTGCCTTGGTAAAAAATATGGGAACCATCCAGCCTGAAGCTTTGGAACCATGTTATTTAATCAGGGTAGACTTGCTCGGAGTCAGGCAGAGCTGGAAATCAGGCTGCCAGGAAAGGGATGCTCTGTAAACAAATCTTTGGGATAAACCCTTGTTACTCACAGCGCTTCAGAAAGTAACTGGTGCAAATAGAGGCCACAATGTTACAATCCCTTAGAAACATCATAAAGCAAAGACAGCGTTGGAAAGATCTAACTGTGAGTGACAGGGTTGCCCAAAACATCAGTGTGTCAATTTTAATTTTAAATATTACTAATTTTTTTTGGTTGCCAAAGGGTTTCAGTTACAAGTTAGAATGAGGTAAAGATTACATAAAAGAAATAATGACAGAAATGGCATCTCAAGGAAAATGAAGCTGCAGTCAGGGGTGATGGAGGCTGAGACTGGTCAGGCAAACAAGTGCCTCGCTGTGGAGGCAGCTCCTCTGGGTGTAGCCGCCAGCAATATCAGGATTTAACCATAATGTGCACAGTGCACCTAAAGAAAGCAGAATGTATTCAACCTGTAAATCCTAGAAAATTCACTGCAGCTGACTAGTGCATTTGATTACATTCCCTGCAGTCATGTAGAATAAAAAAATAGCCAAGACTAAACTGAACTGTAAAATACTTAGTTCACACTTGTAACTCTACAAAAAGAGTTTCTTGTACCTGTAAGTTGTGGGAGAATCACCTGAGTTAACCATGGAGTAAGAGTGGGCAGAACTGAATACTTTAAAAAACAAAGAGATATGGTTGTGTACTTAGAGAGCTGGTCTGTGACTGTGCTTAAACTCTGTTGATGCTAAAAAGTGGCTACACTGATATTCGCAGCTGAAATATTTGTCAGTTTTGCTGTCACATGTTGGCATTTTAGCGTGAGCCTGAGCATAGCTCATGCCCAGGGGATTTCACGCTACTTGTGCAACTCGGTTTTGGCAGCTGAGTGCTGAGGGTATTTGTGCAATCAATCCCAGGCAGTTCATTGCACTGAACAGTTCTCTCCCGGACGCAGGTGGTTCCAGGAGGTGGCAGCAGAGACGTTTACATCTCCTTCACCCCGCGCGTCCTCCCGGAGACCGAGACTGAGGGGCGGTGTGAGGGGTTCATGCTGGGCTTCATGAGCCTGGACGACAAGGTAAAACCGACTGTCACAGCAAGGCTAAAGGTGACTGGGAAATAATCGCTTCCCTTCCTGTAATTTATGCGCAGGCTGCTGTGTACCTGGCCAGTCTGTATAAACAGTCCTGTTCCTGCTACCCTGTACATCCTTCCTTAACTGGGGTTGTGCATCTGTTACATTTGTCTTTTAGCTTGGAAGCATTCTGGGATGGGAGTGTCACCATCATCTTGCATTGTCTGGGGCAGCAAATCCCAGACAAAACCCCAAGGTTTGAAACACTATCACAACATCAGGTTTTATTGATAACAATAGTTAACAATGGGAATGAGACTCTGGACTGCTGAGTCCTGTTCCTGACTCTGCATCCACCTTCCTGTGTGAATTTGGAAAGCTGGCTCTCCTCTGGGAAACTTCCTCTTCAACAACTGCAAGTGCAGCTCACAGGCTGATGTGAGGTTTGAGCAGTGTTTTATGAGTGTGATTCTCTGATAGGAATCACTGCAAAGGTGCAAGGTAAATGAATGAATAATAATAGAAGATTTAATAAAAACAAACCAAATATTCCTGACACCTTAAAGAAGAAATGTAAAATCATCGATTGGTTTAGGTTGGAAGGGGCCTTAAAGACCATCTAGTTCCACTCCCCTGCCATGGGCAGGGACACCTTCAGCCAGAAAAGGTTGTTCTACACCCCATCCCACCTGGTCTTGGACACTTCCAGGGATGAGGCAGCTACAGCTCCTCTGGGCAACCTGTGCCAGGGCCTCACCATCCTCAGAGCAAAAGATTTCTTCCTAACATCTGATCTAAACCTGTCCTGCATCTGTATTACCCACAGCCCCTCAGAGTTCAGCTACTGCTTAGATTTTGCTGTTCCATCATGTCTTCACAAACAAGTACTACATAGCCAAAACTGGATTCTGCTTGACAAACAGCCTCTCAGGCTAAAAGTAGTTTCAGGTTTTAGTGCTGTAATTTTATACATCATTTCTGTCTTCATTTTGTTGTCAGCTTGCAAGGACAGTGCCTAACAAGGTGCATCGCAGACAGGGCTATGAAGGTCCACAGTTACGAGCTGACTTGGAAGGTTTCCTGAGGCATCCTCTGTGAGTACCATCGTGCTGATGCCTGGTGTGGCATCATTCCCACATGGAATGAGTCAGCCTGGAGACAGGGCTCCGACCAGCTCTGGTTCTTCACCCTCAGGTTAAAGGTAGAGATGGATCACGACAGAGGAATGGTGTTTTATTCAGTGGCAAGTGATCTCCTACCTGCTAAGCCTCTGTTAGGAGTAAGTATTTCCCACACAGATGTATTTGGCTGGTTTGTACTGCTGTGAGAACTCAGAGCTGTGTGCACATGGCTTGGAAAATGCATCTTTGTCACCAGTAGCCTCATTTTCTATATTGCACGTAACAAGAGAGGGAAGAAAAAAAAAGTACTACAAATACTTACTAGCAAGGAATAAGCAAAGCTGAGTTCAAACAATGCCTGTTTTATACAACTTTCTCTTTCTTTGGAGTTTATAAGTAGAAAAATAAGGTCCAATAGCAGAATGAGTCACTTCAGTTTCTGTGACCCTAGATATTCAAAAGTCTTTTAGACTTTATTACGTTACTTGTATTTTGATTTTTCACTCAAGTAATAGTGAAATACACAAGCAGAAAATACTGAGTTGCTCTGGGGTAAAGTCCTTCAGATCCCCACTGGTGCTCAATGACCAGACCAGCATAAACCTCTCCAGGGAGTTAAAACTTAACAGTTCTGAATCATTTCTCCCCCAGGTTTTGACAGATTCAGTGATGACTCAGAGTTTGAAACTCATCAATTCCACCAGAGTTCCTCTGTACTTCAGGCTCCTTTTGTCTGCACCCTTCAGCCTGTTCAGCACAGATCCCAAAAAGAACACCAAAATATCCCACAAGAAGGAGGGAAGAGAACAGCAACCACAACATGTACTTTATCCACAGCAAAACATGATGGTAAGCTCAAAAATAATAATCCTGTCCCAGAACAGAGAGTTTAATAATTGTGTGTTAGCGTGGCCCAGATGAACCACATAAAAACACCACCAGCATAGAAATCTCCCAGTTTCAGAGGAAATAGTTATATATTAGCAAATGCTAATAACTGCCATTTTGCCTGCTACACTGCAGGTAAAGATTATTTTTCTACAATAGCCCCAATGTGCTTTTCTCATCAACTCTGACCTGTTGCAAACTCCTGCAGAAAAACCCTGTTGTTTTTGGAGCTCATCTAAATTAAAAGCCATATATATATATGCTGGACAAATTAAAAGATTTCCAAAGGTTTCAGTCTCTCATTTCCTTGAATTAGATGCAGGCAGTGCAAGGAGAGGACAATTTGATTAGTTTTGGGTATACAAATTACATTAAAGGAAACAAAGTCCTGGAGTAGAGAATTAGCTAAGGTGCAAAGAATGAGTAACAGTTGGATTTTTGAATGTGCTTCTCATTTTGCTGTGCTCATTTTGCCATAGAGGCACACACATCTCTGTTTTATGTGTGTAGGAAGAAAAAGGACTTAAATGTCTAAGACTGCTTTGGAAATACGGTATTTGTAACCTCAGGAATTCAGAACCTTTGTCTTGCTAGAGACTGTTTCTCCTCTGTGGTTCAGAGATCAGCTGTTCACCTTTACACTCCATCTCCATGAATGGGATTTATAGGAAATAGCTGTGTTTTTTCTCTAATTATAATGCTTTGTTCCAGTGGGAATTTGGCTGCTGGCATGACACCTTTGGGTTCCAGTGGGAAAATGTGTGCCTGGGCCTTTGTCTAATGTTTACTTTGGATTTCCTGCACACAGTGTCTTTCTTATGTGATGGTCATCTGAATTCCTTTTCCCACAGATGACAGTGTCATTTCACACAACTCGGGAGTTACTTAGGTATCAACATTTGCCAGATACCCAGCTGCTTCCTGGACTCCAAGTGCTCCAGTCAGAGAATGGAGAGAGAAAGCTCAAATTTAATCAAAATCTGGTCATTGAGCACCATAACCACAGTACTCAGGTAAGATCAGGATCTCTGGGCCCTGCTGTTTTAGCAGCATCTCTAACTCAGATTAGGATTTACTCAGCCTTGAACTACAGGCACCTCTGGAGGAAATGGTGTCATCTGGGTAATGTAAATGCCATGGGGTTGCTCTCTGCAGAGGCTGCTGTGACTCTCAGGTGGACAGAGCTGTCTGGGGTCACACCCTGGTGCTGGTTCCCCAGCTCCCTGCATGGTCTGACAGCCTGGATGACATGACTGAATCAAAGGGCCACACACCCAGTGTCTTTGAGACAGGGGTCAGGGCTGTCTCAGTGGACAAGCCAGTGCCTGAGTCACCAGACACTGCCTCCTGCAGCACCCAAGAGCTTCTGGAAAGGCTCCTGAGTCTGCTGAACTCCTGCATTGTAGTCACAGGCTACACACATGAAAGACTGATCTCTTCCAGTCAGAAATCTATAACCTCCTACAAAGCCTTCAGCGGGCCCAGTACACTGCAGGCACTTTTATTTGCTTTTCATACCAGGTAATGCTGAGAAGTGACCTGGGTAAGGTTGAGCTCCATATCTAAGATACAGTCAATTGAATACTAATCTTGAGCAATCTGCACAAACTGAATGACTCATAGTGGGCCATACACAGTCCTGAGGGACAGTGAGATGCTGTCATGTCTGCAGCTCCACAAAAAAACCTAAAAACAAACCAGAACATTCACTCCATGATATTTCATTAAGGCCACAGTGTCTGGTTTGAAAACCTGTCCCAAAACAGTAACACAAGCAACAATTTAATTCACTCAAGGCTGTAGAATGGGAGTTTGCTATTATGAAAGAGCACAGTACAATGTCTCTTGATTCAGTGCTTGGGGTTAAGAATGATCCAGCTGGAGCAGGTATTATTAAAGATGTACCAAAATGAGGTGGGTTTTATTCTCCTTTCCTTTTCCTCTGTCTTGCAGCTGGTCCCAGTGACTGCATATCTCACTGTTCCAGTCCTGGAGCTCTCCTGTGACATGGTTGATTTCCAGACCTGCTTTGTTGCACAGACCAAGACAGAACATGTCTTCCTGTATAACAGGAGTGGCTGTAGAAGCTACTGGACTGCTTTGCTGGGTATTCTGGTTTTGCAGTTGATTTCCTTGTTACATAGTTTCACTATTCAGTGTTTTTATTAAGGCTGCTTGCACTCAATATAGAGGCAATATGCTGTGATGTTGGGTGCAAACATGTATGGTCTACTCATGTTCTCACTTATGTGAGCTTTTCCCCTCCTCTCTTTCCCTTTTTTGACATCAGTGTATCACTGCTGATTTCAGCAGTTACTCCTCATTTAACCAGAGGATTGACTCACAGCCCTCACAACTTGTGAACCTGCTCTGCTCGTTTATGAATCAATCCTAAGGGGCAACAAGAAGCAGCAGCTCCTCGTGATTTGGGTTTGAGCATGTGCCTAATGCTGTTAACAATAGATGGGCTCCAGAGGAAACGTCAGGGCTTTATTATTTTAACACAGAGGCTGCTGATCACTGCTCTTGATTAGAGGATGAAAATAGAGACTGGGTATGTGCATGGAAACCCTCTGACAGTGTGAGACATGATTCATTAGTTGCCCAGCAGAGATGCATTACTATGAGTACTACACACTTACATAAAGGGTCTTGTATGGCCTGGTTTGATATTTGCCCCTTTCACTGCAGGAGAACAGGAAAGGCCTGATGTCCTGGAAGTATTTTCCATCTTCCCGACTAATGGCATTTTGGAGGCACGTGAAGGAGATGCTCCTACCAGAGAGATTTTGCAGATCAGCTTTACTGCAAGGTACAGTTAACAGGACTGGAATCTTGCAGTTGACAGAGAGTTGTCACTGTTCAGCCTGGAGGGACTACAAGAGAGCTGGAGAGGTCCTTTGGGCAAAGGCATGGAGTAATGGGACAAGGGGGAATGAGTTCAACTGCCAGAGGGCAGGTTTGGATTAGCTAAGACGAAGAAATTCCGCACTGTGAAGGGTGGTGGCATGGGTTGCCAGAGAAACTGTGGATGACCCGTTCCTGGGAGTGTTCAAGGCCAGGTTGGATGGGGCCTTGAGCAACCTGGGACAGTGAAAGGTGTATGTGACCAAGGCAGGGGAGCTGGAACGAGATGAGCTTTCAGGTTCCTTCCAAACCAAACCATTCTATAAATCTATGATGACCTAAAGCCTTTAATTTATTTGTTCTAATTAGGGAGATGCAACTCCTGTAAGAAAACTCAGCTTCCATTGCAAATTATTTTCTCGCAAGTTATCACATGGTGGCAGAAAAGTTTAAGACAAATCTATCCCAGTGATTTCAGTGAGCTCTGAAAACTGCTGACAGGGAAATTTCAGGAAGAAAACTATGTGATTAGAGTTATTGTCATAACTTCCATCCCCCTGAGACATAATCCAGTGATTTCCATCATTGGAGCTACTGCTCTCTCAGCGGGATGAAGCCTTGAGCAGCTGCTCTAAGCTCTCCCTGCTCAGAGCAGTGTGATGGACCAGAGATCTCCCCAGGCTCCTGACTGCCCAAATTCTTCTGGAATGCTTCTGAATATGCCTGAAGCACTTCTTTTTGTCTGACAAATACACTAATCAGCCTGTCTGAGAATGCCTGGAACTACCAGAAAGCCAAGATGTCACTGTAGCAGCCAAGCCAGCCCAACTGTGCAGCTCCAGACAAAGAATTCCCAACACAGCAGAGCACAGGACCAACGTGGCATTAGGAAATAATTATATGCAAGGTGTGAGGTGATTTTAATAAGTCACCTTCCCAAATCAGTGGTCTTCCTGCAGGGGAATTGTTTTATGAGAAGGAAAAAAACAAAAGCTGTCTGACAGAACAGGCATTTGCCTCAGGCCTCTACAAAAGCCGTCACTTGGATGCAGAGAAGTCTTTCAGAGGAACAGTCTCTGAAGCGTTGAGTGGCATTAGCCTTTGGCAAATTATGCTGTGAGACTTAGCACAAAACTACACTTGTAACCTTTTTGATGTTGATTTCCAATCTGAACTCCACTGACTGCCCCATGTCTTAGGGGAGTGACAGAAACTGCTTCAAACTTTGTCACAGTGAGGAGTTTTTGCACAGGTGTTTGCCTCCAGCAGAGCTTTATTTCATTTATTTAACTAAAATACAATTTTACAAGTAAGAAGATGCTCAAGTTCTTCCTACAAATACAAATAATCCAGTGTCTTTGCTTTGGGCACCCTGTCTGTACCTGTGGGACATGGCCCAGATTGTCACCTGGACTCAACAGTAACCTTAGGGAACACTCTTCACAAAGTAACCAATCTCATCCCTAAACACAGAACTGCATGTTGCTGTGAACTGTCTTTTTGCTGTGTATTTTAGGAGCAACACTGACTATGAAGCTATTGTGACCATTACTGGAATGCTGGGAGAGAAGCCTTGCAAGCTGCACATCAGAGGACAAGGAATGCACGATGGGAAGGATGAAGACCTTTAATTTAAGCAAGACAATGTGGGACAAAGATCAAGGTAATGGAACTGGCTGCAGAAGTGCCATCAACTAAGCCTGTATTTTTCATCTACTGGTTTTAATAGGGACTGAAATTTTAGCAGAATAAAAATTTCAGTTATGATGAAAAATACTCTCATGGCACCTTAGCCAGTCATAATCTCATCTTTCATTGCTGTGATAAGCTTAGCAGTAGCCATAGAACAAGGTTTTAGTTGCAAAGCAGCTATGCAAGTTAGGCCAAAGCCCTTTGCATAGCCCAGCACACCTCAAAATACAGCTGACAACTGTTTGTACTTTAAAGTAGCTTTTGTTTTGCTTTGGTCATTCGTTTGACATTAAAACGGACACTGACATGTAATAAAAGCATGAATTGGTGAATAGGGCAGCATTCCCCAGGCTGTTTTCTTGGTGCCTTGCATGAAAAGGAGAAGAGCCAACTTTCCCTGGACTCCTTGGAAAATTACCAACCTGCTGTTTCATCATGCTTGGGTCTTCAGAACATCCCCTTCAGTGATAGAGGGAGGAACCCTTCTTCCTTTTCATGCTTTCCCCTCACATGGTTCTCATTTACTCACACTTCTCTTTAAATGTTTTTAGTATTATTTTACCTAAAGGTCATTGAAATTCCCACTTCTGAGCCTGTTAAGTTTTCCACTCCCATCATATAAAAGGTTTTTGTTAAAGGCAGTGTGTGTGAGGAGGAAGGGGCTGGGATCCAGAAGGGAGGAGAACAAAAGATGCACGACAGCTCGTTGCTGTACCAGCAACAAGAATTGATGTTACTTACAGAACTTCCCTGTGAAGAGACCCTTGAGGATGTTAATACCTCTTTAACCTCTCAAAATAATTCTCTCTTTTGGCTCTAAAATGCAGCCTGTATGATTGCCAGTGAAAGAGGCTACAGCACGGGAATGTGAGAATATCAAAGAGCTCTAACTCATCACGACCTCCAACTAACAACCAGCATAAAAAGGAAACAAATGTATTGCAAGAACCCAGTTGTATTATTAAGTGCAAAAACAAGAGTCAGGACAAAGAACTTCAGTTTGTTACAAATTTAAACATTTCTAACACATTAAAGACAATGAGTGCATTTCTTTTTCAAGCCATTAGCTCTGAGTTTCAGTGACCTTCCTCTTCAGATGAGAACAGATAAGGGATGATAAATGACACAAAATGGAACACAGGTTTGTATTAGCACTGAAGGACTGAACTGTCACTGATGTTCATGTAGTGCTTGCAGTAAGTGTAATGCTGAAATTTGCTTTATGTTAGGTAAATAAGATTAAGCACAAGCTTATCCTTAAGAGTCACATGAACTGATAATAAGACATAAGTTGTAAAAGATGGACTGACCACTTCCAAACTCCTGGATTCTAGCTTTCTATTCAGGCACTTCCTGTGGAAATAACATTCCAGTCCTTCTACTTTTTCCCCACTGGAGGCTTCCAGAGCAGCTCCAGCAGCAGTGAGCTACAGCACATCCTCCAGTGTAGGGGCAATTTAAGACACAGACAAATTATGGCTTTTGGATAGGGCAGACACAGGAAAATTTGTAAAGAAATTTGAAGTCTTTGCTTCAAAACAAGCTGTTTCAAACTTCTTGCAAAATGGTAAAATCAAAATTTTAAGAAACCCCTAGAAAAGGGTTTCAAGTACACTGATGTTTTCATTTTGAGTGACCGTTTTAGACAATTTGTCATACAAAAATACTGTCACATGAACTACTTCTGTCTGATAGTATTCACAGAATAAAGAGATCAATTAAATTAAAAATATTCATTCATAATCACATCAGGGCCTGTAGTTGAACTTCAGCTGAGCTGATTTTTCCCCTTAGGAAGCCACATGCCAGTTTTGCATTTCCCTGCCTGCTTAGCAGAATTCTGCCCTTAATTCTACTTTACAATTTCTGCCTAAAATTTATAGATCTACTAACAAATCTCAGAACCCACTTGATTTTACAGTGCAAATGATTTGCTATCACTAGGGAAGGCAGAGAGGACTGGAGTTCACTTCCCTGGGTACTCAAACACGGCTGCAGCGCCCATGCCGGTTCCAATGCACATGGACACAACTCCGTACGCTCTGAAAAGGAAAAGGGCAGCTCAGGTTGACATCATCTGGGAGAAAAATAAAAATAATGCCATGCAGGGAATGGAAAAAGCTTAACCCAAAGGAGTGGTTACTCCTGAGCCCGTGTTAGTTACACACAGGTAGGTGTTGAGGCCAGTCCTGGTCCTCAGCACTCACCTCTTCCCTCTGCGCTTCAGCTCATTGAGCAAAGTGACAACCTGACGAGCACCAGTACAGCCCAGTGGGTGCCCCAGTGCTATTGCTCCACCCAGGGGGTTGACCTTCTCCATGGGAATGCCCAGCTTTTCAACACAGTACACAGCCTGGAAAGACAGAAGGAAGAGTTTCATGTTGATGCTCTCAGCTCTTCTCCAACTCAGGGGCCTGACTCCAGCTAGACCATATTTCCCAGTGAACTGGGAGAAGTGAGCTACAACTATCCACTTCATCTCAAACTGAGCCCATGCACATTCTGACAGACATCTCACAGATTTGTGGAGGACACAGTAATGAAGTTTCCTGCCTACAAACTAATGAGTGAAATACATTCACACTGACACCACCTAACAACAAATTACAGGGCTGGTGATTTTGCAAGTTGGTATGAAGGTGCAATAGTAAAGATTATGTTCTTATTCGTGGAACTTTTTTTTTAAGTATTAGGCTGTATAAGCAATGCCCTGCTTGTTTTTATTTAAAGGAAATACCGTGTGCAGACTATTTTCCTTTAACATTTGGCCGAAGATGTAATATATGGAACAAGTTAAATCTTAACCCAGAGACCAGCTGAAATACACTCAGTTGCCAAGCAATGCAGCAAGTCAAACAGGATGATCACTCACCTGGCTTGCAAAGGCTTCATTAATTTCATATATATCAATGTCATTCAGAGTCAGACCTACGGGCCAGAAAAGTCAGGAGTTAAAAGGAGATAATTTTGCCTCATGACTATATCAAATTCCAGTTCTCCAATGAAAAAATAGGAACCTCAGTTCCACATGGGTTATCTACACTTGTACATGTACTTATTTGCAGCAGTGTCTAAAAACTGCAAAACACAGTTCATGGCATTGTGCTGAGTCTGCCAAGTTTCCTTAGATAAGTGTGATTTCTCTGCAGAGCGATTAAGGATTGAAGGGTGTTTGAAGAGTGAAAGGTAAAGCTCCAGGTGGGGATGTGACCATAGCCATGCCAGGTGGGCACAACAGTCATCAGCTATAAAAGCTGTTTAACCTGATGAGTGTAAGATGACAAAATTGTAAAATGGAAAAAACATCAAAAACCAAACACAAACCTCACACATGCTGCTCGTATTAAGGAAAAGAGCACTAAGCAAACACTAAATCACTGGACATGGAGTAACTGTGATTGAGACTGTGCAGGGACTTACTCCTGAGCTTCTCAAAGGTGGGTGAATGAAAGTTTACACATTAGTACATGGGAAAAGCAGAGCCTCTTTTAAGGCATTGAATTTAATTTCACTGCTCCCATGGCCGAGAGCTGCTCATTCTTGAATCATACAATCTTGGGTCTCAGTCCAGGGAGTCTGATTTGCTTGTGCCAACCCTGTACGAATCACAGGTGGTTCTTACCTGCCTTTTCCACAGCAACAGGGATGGCATAGGCCGGCCCAATGCCCATTACGTCGGGTGGGACCCCCACCACAGCAAAGGACCGGAGCACTCCCATGACAGGGAGCCCCAGCTGTGCTGCCTTGGAGCGTTTTGCCAGGAGAACAGCAGCTGCTCCATCGCTGACCTGGCTGGCATTGCCTGTTGGAAGAGACATATTAACACCATTTCTGCCTGAGCGTGTTCTAGAATGAATCAGGCAAACCACAGGAACAACAGAAATTGAACAGCTGAGCTGACCTGCTGTAGTGCTTCCGTCCTCTTTGAAGGCAGGTTTCAGCTTTGCCAAGCCTTCCAGGGTCGTGGAGGGCCTAATCCCTTCATCTTGGTGCACGGTGATTGCTTTTGGGTTGCCTTGGTTATCTACAACAGTGGTCTTTACTGGAACAATCTCGGTTTTAAACAGTCCCATCTGCTGAGCTTTTGCTGCTCTGGTAAAGAAGAGTAAGAAAGGTTAAAACATTTTGGAAGTGAACTCCAGGAAAGAAAGAAACCAGTTACACAGAGAATGAACCAAGGTGGGACCTGGTACATCATTGCTGAGTGGTGGTCAAGACAACAGGCAAATTCTTCTTCCCATTCATGGGAAGACAAACTCTCTACCTTTACATCAACATTACAGGCATTGTCCCCAAACTCAGGTCACAGACTTCTGTGCAAGAGCCCTGTTCTGCTCCCATCAACACCTCTGTGCCTGACTGACCATCACCAGCCCCCACTGTAAAGTTGTACTTGTCCAGGGGTACAGGGACATCACAGCTGTAAGAAAATAAATCGATCTTGATGTTCAAACATCAATTCTTACTTTTGAGAGTTTGAACAGAGCTTGTGGGATAAGCTTCCACATAATGCCAGTGATTTCTGACAAGTTAAGGAATGGCTGAAGTTATCCTTTTTCCTGGTTTTGTCCTGCTAAAGACAAGTTGAGCTTCAGAGCTTCATTTAATAAGGCCACAAGACCACAGACTTCAAGTATAATTTTCTGGCACTTAAATGCAAGCTTTCGACCCAAAACAAAGCCATTTATGTTGCCTAATAAAATATGACTATGTAGAAGGGAATCACTTAATTCAGAATCACAGAATTGCTTGGGTTGGAAGGGACCTTAAAGATCATCTCATTCCAAACCCCCTGCCATGGAGAGGGGCATCTTCTACTACCCCAGGTTGCTCCAAGCCCCGTCCAGCCTGGCCTCGAACACTTCCAGGGACAGGGCAGCCACAGCTTCTCTGGGCAAAACCTTTAGCAATAAAGGTGCATTGAAAACAGAACCTAGCCCCTGAGACAGCAGAATTAGCAGTAGGGAACAGCTGCCATCACCAGACTGACATTAGTAGGCAGAATACAATTAACTAAATTAGAATCAGCTCAGGCCACATAGTTTTAATCTTTCCTATCAAGAAGGTATTTTAAAAGCCTCCGAAGTGGAGCTGATTTGGATTTATCTTCCAGAGTTACTTCCTTCAAAGGGATACAAATTGGAGACTAAAAGCTTGTTTTACTCCCTCATCATTTGATGCTTTTACTAATAAAATTACAATATTCAGTGCTGCCAGGTAAGTGAGAATTAGAATTGTTATAGTACAAACATACTATTGTATGTTTGTACTATAAATTGTAGTAGTACAGGTCAGTAACTCCCCAGACATGCTGAGACCAAGGCCAGAGAGTCACCTCCTGCCTCACGTGAGCACAAGGACCGTGTTCCCATACCCTGCTGGTTATCAGCCTGTCAGTGAGAAAGGCTGGCATGCCAAGTTCCCTGAGCAGCAGGGCCAGAATTTAAAGGTTAACTGCCCTGTGCAGTGGCTTCCTGTGTTAGATAAATAATTGGACCGGGGGACGCTTAAACAGAGCCCTGAGAGTGAGTTTAACTCTTTGATGGCAGCAACTTTACCTTATCCCTGCCACTGCCTTGCCCGTACAGCCCCACAGATTCCAGGGTCAGTTGACTTTGGCGGTGATTTAACCCAAGAGGAAGGTTATCAGAGACAGGATTGGACTCACTCAGAGCCAAACACCTGCAGCAAGGACAAGCCACTCTTCTCACAAGCTCAGCAGTTCTCTACCAACAGCTACATTTATTCCCTCATGGGAAAGGTTCCTTCTGCTGCTGCTCCCACATTCAGGTTCAAGTGATCCTGAGCCAAAGCCACTATGAAAATACCTCACCATGAACTTCTTCCGGAAACCTCACTGAGGTTGTGTCACACAATTACAGAATGGTTTGGCTTGGAAGGGACCTTAAAGATCATCCAGTTCCAACACCTCTGCTATGGGCAGGGACCTCTGGATGCTGAAACAGCCAGAGCACTCAGTGCTCAGGGTTTGTGTGCCCAGTGATACTTGTCCAAGGTCAGTCCCACCATCCCCAGTACAGCTCTGGACTCAGGTTTCCTCATCACACACAACCCTGGACCATGCACTGATCTTCAGCAGGACCACCCCAAGCTTCTTTACTCACTATTAAGGACTGGAAGGCTGCACTTAACCTCTCTTGGGAAATAGTGTGGGTTCTAGCTGTATTTATTCCTTAATGAAAAGGTTAAAAAAATAAACCAACAAAAAAGGCATTTACTTTTGTTGGGAAGCCAAGGCAAAGGCATCTTGCTTCTTCCGGGAAACTCCAAACTTCTCTGCCACATTTTCTGAGGTTATGCTGGGGAAAAGAACATCACAGAGTTAACACAAGAACACATCTAATGAAGCTGCAGTTGACCTCTACTAAGACAACACAAACTACAAGGACTGGCTTTAGTCTCAAAGCCAAATCCTGCCTTCTCAACCTAGAACTGCTGGCAGAAACAAATCCTGAATCAAATCTAGGACTAAAACAAGGTTCAAATCCGTTTTTCTTGCTCATTAAGCCACTGAGCTGAAGACAAGGAAGTCTTCCCTCAGAGTTACATGTCTTCATTGAATGGGCCTTAAAGATCATTTCATTCCAACCCCTGACACAGCAGGGACACCTTCCACAAGACTAGGTTGCTCAGAGCTCCTTCATATCTAGACTTGAACACTTCCAGTAATGAGGCATCCACAGCTCCTCTGGGCAACCTGTGCCAGGGCCTCACCACCCTCACAGGAAAGAATTTCTTCCTAGTATCCAATCTAAACTTGGTCCCTTTCAGTTTGAAGCCACTCCCCCTTGGCCTGTCACTCCACACTCTTGTGAATAGTCCCTCTCCATCTTCCTGGTACACTCCCTTCAGACACTGGAAGGCTGCAGTTAGGTCACTTAAAGCCTTTTCTTCCCCATGCTCAAAAATCCCAATTCTCTCAGCCTTTCTTCCCCCATTTTTACATCATTAATCTTCCACCACAACCAAGGATGATGCCAACACACACAGCTCCGAGCTCACTGAATTCAGACTGATTTGAAACTACAGTCAGTGAAAAGTCAGAGCATCTAAGAAATCCTTTAACTGTGGGATGGGGAAACACTTACCCCATAGGAATAAGGCAATCCCGAGCTTTGCTGTTATCCATCATGGTGGAACTGATATCACCAGGATTATTTGCACTTCTGAGGGACATTGTTTCCACGCTGAACACAGGAAAAATTTGAATTGCTCCATTAAGGCTGATCAAAACTCAGTATCCTGACAACATGCCTTCCAATTATCTCATAGAAACACAGCTGCTAATTAAGAACTGGCTGAAGCAGCAGCTCTTTAATCATCAATATAAGAATTATCATGTAATGAAAACAGATTGGGAGATTCAACTTGGTCCTTGTTTTACTAGAACAGGATACCAATGTCAGCAGTTAATTTCTTGTTTCCACAGCTAGGAAGGAATTGCTAATGATTCTGGCACTTTTGTCCTCAAACATAATGAGAAACTCAAGTTTCAAGGGCTGGAGTTTCAGTGAGATTGTCAACAGCAGTAAAAATGCCACTCAGAGTTTAAGAACAGGTTGGCAGTAGAATAAGAGAAGTATTAAGCAAACCACAACAAAGATTTCAGCAAGTTGCACCATTTGTGTTTCGCAACACAAAGAATTTAAGACGTGAATCCCAGAGGCTGCAATCTTTGACCTACAAATGAATTAACACATTGAAGACACCCAAATTTACTGCAGAAATACACTGCCAACAAAAGCTCATGAGTCTTAGGTGATAAGTCAGTCTAGATTATGAAGCCTATGATAGGAAGAGGGTTTGAATTCTACCCTGCGCCACACAAGCACCCTCATCAACAGCAAATAACAAACTGTTCCTGGGAAATGGGAAACAGGCAGAAAATAAAGGTTTCTCCCAAGCAGCTTATATTAAGTGCTATCAGCAGTTTATACTAGCTCTAAGGACACTGCATTACTTGACTTTACCTGCAATTTCTTGGACCAATTGTGCTAAAGTGAAGGTGTGAAAAGCATGTATGTGTTCAAGCACCTTTTCCTAAGGACAAATAGGTAACTGTGTGCAGCAGTAATTCAAGGAAAACTTAAGAGTCACCAAGGTAAAGAAAAAGAGAGACTCAGTATTTTAGCCTCAGGATTAGTAAACACTTTTTCACTCGTTCTTCTGAAGCGAATGTGTACTGGTCACTAGTATTTCTTCAAAGCCAACCTAATCTTTATCTAATCCTCTAAAAAACAAACACTTATGATGTTAGGACTGAAGCACAGAACAGCTTGTCCATCCACCACACAACAGCTCCTGTAAGTCTGCAGATCACTTGTTAGGACATTAATTTCTTTATCCAAGACGGCAGCTGGTCTTCCAGGGAACAAGTGAAAAAACTAATTATGGCAGGCTGCTGCAGAGGGACAGCGTTACTTTCAGGGAGCACCATGAAAAGAATTCCTTACCCACAGGCCAAGCCGATGTCGTATGATCCATTCCGGATGCCACCTGTAACAGCAGTGCACAAATGTTCTCACTGCCATCAGGAGGAAATTTCACTGCCATCATTTCCATCCCAGCTGTGGTTTCCAAACACCCAAGGCACCCAGCACAGCCACATGGGCATTTCCTCACTTTCCTGCCTGACAGGGAGAGCCAGGCCAAGGAGCTGATGGGGCTGAGGACTAACCATGACCTGAGGTGGGACCTTCTGGAAGCTGCCTGACATGGAGGTGATGGTAGAACTTGGAAAACCAGGTTACTCCTCTAGGGATAAACTCAGCCTCTCAAGGACACAAAAATATTCAATGCCCCACTGAAAATTCCCAACAGCACATTATCACTGTTTTTGCTGATCAGAGAGACTGGAAGACAGGAGGAATGAGCAACTGGGGGTGGGGCAGGCATTGACTCTGATCACAGTGCCCACAGCACCTACCAGCTATATTGATAATGGCCTGCAGCCCAGAGGAGCACTGCCGGTTCACACTGGAGCATGGAACTGTCTCTGGAATACCACTAGGAAACAAGACAGCATTGACAAAGACTCAGTGATGAAAACCACCAACAGCCCAAAGCTCTAAAGGGAGCATTAAGCCACCTGATTAAACTTTAACCCCTGAAGTTTACAGACTGATGCCTTTTTACATTTGTTGACGCATTTGGTCCTGCACCAAGGGAAATCAAAGTTCAAAGATAATTTCTATGCTTGATTTTCAAGTGGCTCCAAGTGCTGTTTCCCTACAGGTCTGTCTTTAGAAGGTCCTCTGTAAGCAGAGCCCCCTCCTGTGCCTAAGATCCCAAGCTCTCTCATGTGGGCCAGAAACCCTGAAAAGCTCTGCAATATTCCTAATTATTGGTGAGCTGTGCCAGCATCTCTCCAAAGTGGAGGTGATGCACTGGTTGATAGAGGAAAACAATGGCAACAGACATTGCCTGAAACATTGGGAATCTGGGATCCAGCTCGGTACGAACTATCGACCACCAGCACTGGGCAGGGACAGAACAATGTGAGCCCACCCCATGGCCCTGGCACCAGGCACAGCAGAGAGAAGCACAACCTCCCAGTCTGGAGAGGCAGCAGGTGCAGCTGGGAGCCCACAAAACAACATCTCCCATTCAGAGGCTCCTCGGAGGCAGCACAGTCAGCCTCACCTCTGCCTCCCTGTCCCTTTGCCATCAGCGTCCTCTAAACACTCGATCAAAGTCTGGTTTCTGGGCAAAAGGTGATTTGCTGTAATTCCTGGGAGCACATGAACCTCTTCACAACCTCTGACCCTCCACTGCTCCACAGCCAAGGCTCAGGGAGGAGAGGAAGAACCTCAGTCTGGATGAGAGTTTACCTTAGAAACTGTGCAACTCTTGCGATCAAGGCGCCAGCTCCAGGCTGCAGCACGTTTCCTGAGTGCAAAGATAGGATTCCAGTCAATCATTTGCATTCCTGTCACGGGCATCGAAGGGATGTTCCCATCACCACGGCTCAGCACCGCCCAAAACCCAGATCAGAGCCCCACCACTGAGAGGACGGGCAGGAAATCAGAACACTGACTTCCTAAATTTAATGCTGCACGCTAACCCCTTCCGTCCCCCAGAGTATCCCACGGGACACCAGGAGCAGCGTGTCCCACAGGAGCAGCGTGTCCCACAGAGCTACCCCGACCAGGAGGCCACCACTCACCCACACAGATGTCCCCCAGAGCCTCAGGACGGAGGTTGACATCTTGAAGGACAGCTGTCATCACGGCAGCCAGCAGCTCATCGGGTGTCGTGTCCTAAAAGCACAAGAGGATCAGCACCACCAGTGAACACCAGTAACAGTTCTCAGACCACTTCAGAGGGCTGGTGTGCAGTGCTACAGCAGCTTTACTCACCTTACACGGGTATTGTTTTCCTACCGCAGCAGAATTACTCTGTTTTCACCCCAAGTATCTTTCAGAGCAGTTTAACCCACACTCTGCTTTCTCACCAACCTCAGTTTTACAGGAACACGCCCTGGAGGGCTTTCAAAATCAAAGGACTACAAGTGAGTTACGTGACGAGACTCACCAAATGCTCGATTTTGTGAAAGAAACACGGGTGACCCCTCAGCTGGTGGGAGGCACCACCGGCAGGACGAGCCCCGTTCTGGGGGATGACAGGGACGGAGCATCCCCGGGGGTCACGCTGGCTCCCCGTTCTTGCCCAGCATCCCTCCCTGAGGGAGGCAGGTCCCTGCCAAGCCCTGCCAGCGAAGCCCACGCTGCTTTTCCAAGGGGACAAAAGCAGGAGACAGCGGAGACCGTGGCTGCGAGGACGGGGGTGCCCCTTTCCCTGTGTGGGACCCTCAATCAATGCCGGCGGGGGGCCGTACCTTGAAGCCGCCGCGCTTGGCGCGGCCGATGGGGGTCCTGCGTCCGTGCACCACCACCACATCGTCGGGGCTGGCGGCCCCCGGGGGACCCCCGGCACAGGGCACGGCCCGGGGAGACAGCGGGGGAGCCCCGGAGAGGTGACCGAGCACCAGCTGCGCCCGCCGAGCCGCCGCCGCCATCTTGTCACTGCCGACGGGCGTGCATTTGCATGGCTACGCCTCCTCATCTACATACAGGCTGGCTGGTAAGTGCCTCATTTGCATGACCACGCCTCATTATCTGCATACAGACGGGCTGGTAATCGTCTCATTTGCATGACCACGCCCCCTCATCTTCATACAGGCTGGCTGGTGAGAGCTTTATTTGCATGGTTACGCCCACTCATTTACATACGCACAGTGTACTGAATACCTTCATTTGCATGGCCACGCCCCTCCTTTATAGAGCTATGGGTCAGCCGGCGGCCTCATTTGCATAGCCCCGCCCCCCGCGTTGAGCTGCGGTCTGGCCGCAAATCCCCAAAATATTGAGGTGAGATTAAAGTAAAGGGATGGAGTCGATAAAGAAAACCAAGCCCAAACCAAACAAATAAAACGGGGGAAGGAGGGGGGAAAAACATGGAAAAAAGTGGGGGGGGGGGGGGGAAAAAAGAGGAAAAGGAAATAAAGGGAAAAGGAAAAATAAGGAAAAGAATGTAAAAAGGGGAAGAAAATAGGGAAAGAACAAGGGGAAAAGGAAAATGGGGTAAAATGGGAAAGGGAAAAAAGGAGGGGGTAGAAGTAGAAAAGTGAAAAAAGAGAAAAAGAAAAAATTAAAAAGGAAAAGAGGAAAACAAGGGGGAAAGGGAGGGGAAGAGAAAGAAGGAAAATGGACAAAAGGGGAAAAAGGGGAAAAGGGAAGACAGAAAAGCAAAAAAAAAAAGGCAAGAAAGGAAAAAGGAAGAGAAAAGGAAGGGAAGAAGAGGTAAGAAATGAAAAAGGAATAGAAATAAAGAAAATAAATTTTAAAAGTTAAGTTTATAAGCATAAAAGCCTCTGAGTCTGGAGCCCAAGGCAGGACGCCAGGACAGGCAGAGCCGCGGGGTCACAGAGCTGCAGAGAATCTTTGGTTCCAGAGAACCCTGGAAAACACGAGCTCCGTGTGACCCCCGGCCCCGCTGCCCCGGGCCGGTCACACCAGGTGCCCTCTGTGCCCCCGGCCCCGCTCCCACCCCTGCCCGTGCTGGGACTGCCCCGCTGCCCAGGGGCTGTACTGGTGAGCAAGGGACAGGCAATGGAAACGTAGGATCGTGGAATCGTCAAGGCTGGATAAGTCCTCTAAAATCATGGAGTCTAACCGGGTTCACCACTCAGCCACGGCCCCAAGTGCCACATCCACGTGCTCTTTGAACACTTCCAGGGATGGAGATTCCACCACCTTCCTGGGCAGCCTGTCCCAATATCCCGCTCCAGCCTCCTCCCCACGAGTAATTAATTTCTCCATGGATACCCCTCGATGCGGTGTGAAGGGAAAGCCACACGGCTTGCTACAGGCAAAATAAAATCAAACCAAACCAAACCAACAGAAAATGACTTTACATGGCAGGATATTCCATTCACTTTTCCTAGTTCCATTCTGTACATCAGAACACTGCAAGGGTTTTACAAACCAGAGAGGCAAAGGCACCTGAGGAGTGTTACACACACACACACACACACATACACACACACACACAGAGTGAGCTGCATCCATCCATGGGAGGATTTGGGTGGTTTGAGGGCCCTGGGAGAGTTTTGGGGCATCCAGGAGCCTCATTTTGCTCTCAAGGCTTTGGAAAGAAGGAAAATACCCATCCACCGCTGAAGGGCTGAGAAAACCCAAACCAAAAAGTGTCAATAAAAGAGGAGAAAACAGCTTAAAAATTGGTTTGATTTTTTTTTTTCAGCTTTGGTGAACACATACTTTGGTCCCCTTTTCTGCCAAACCCCTCCCCAGCCAACACTGGTTTATTTTTTTTTTCTTGTATTTGTTTCCATCTCACATTTCTGACCAGACTGATGGATTTGGTCCCATTCACAGAATAAAATTCTTCATTCCCCCTCTGTGAGAGATTTACCCCCTCCCTGAGGAAAGCTGTTCACTATCACCGTGGTCGACTGGCACAACCCCCTGATGCTGCTCCACCCCTTCCTTCCCAGCTTCCCCAGATCCCAGCCTGGACAATAACCAGTCTCTGCAGCTTCCAGGCAAATTTAAAGGGAATTATTTTAGCTACTTCTGTAAATTTTCCTTATTTTTTTGTAAACTGAAATAACCCTTAGAATAACAAAGTTATTGAATGGTTTGGCTTGGAAAGGGCCTTAAATATCATCTTGTTCCAACCCCCTGACATGGGCAGGGACACCTTGTACTATGCCAGGTTGCTCCCAGGCCTGTCCATCCTGGCCTTGAACATGGGCCATCCACAGCTTCTCTGGGCAACCTCTTTAAATTTTGCTTCTCTTTTCAGAGCTGGAGACACAGAAACACTCTCGCTGCCACACCAGCAGTGCAGTCTTGATCTCTTCCACGTGAAAGAATTCAAGGATGTGTCCACACAAACAACCAATTTCTCACTTTCCTCTTAAGTCTGAGCAACACTTTTCATTTTCAATGAAAGCCAGTGTTAAAATAAACCTGTATCTGACACTGGCCTGAAGATGGAACCTCCCAGTACCTGCTTATTTAACCCTTTGGTGAGCCAGGTGAAAATAGCTAATCCAGCAGGGAAGATGGAGGTGGGACAGTGCCATTAATTTGTCCAAAATAATCAAGATCTGATTGATTACTTAATTAGTTTCCAAGGACTCTGTGCATGCTCCCTGCCCAGGTTTCCCAGCAGGGCAGCGCTGGTCAGAGGCCATAGCCCAGCTCTGCATTCAAATGCCCCATTTTCTCCTACAACTCCACATCTGCTGTGGGATAACATTTGCTTCCAGCTGCTCTCGAGTGCCACAGCTCCATTCTCCCGGTCTGAGGCTCCATGATCTTGCAGCTGCTCCCATGGGCACCACCATGGAGATGACATCCCCCTTCCCTGTACCTGGGGATGGTCCAATAAGCCATGGAGAAGGAGGAGGCATCCAGATCCACAGGCATTGGTCCTCTCTGTCTAATTTCAGGCACTCGCTTGGGTTTTACAGAGACCCACTGGGCTCCTTCTGCAGCTCTGCTTCCGAAACACTGCAGTTCCTCCAGCCCCAGCGCAGCAGCAGGGGCACAGCTTATACCAGGGCTGTAACTATGAGCAGAGCTGTCCTTGCTGATGAGACTCCCTTCAGCTCTCCCCTGAATCCTGATGGTTCCCAGCATGAGCCGGCTGATGCTCAGCCCTGCCCACCGCCTGCATCGACAGCATTAAACACCATCCTCACTTAAACATCCCTCAACCCATGGGAGGGGTCCCGGGCATCCGTCCGCGGGTGTACCCAGCAGAGACCTCCTGCACCCCGAGAAGACCCCCCTTCTTGCCAGACTCACACACGCACACACACACACGCACACGCACATACACACACGCACACACACACACACACAAAGGCAAAGTCAACACGGCTGCTGCATTATCACACCCGACTCGGAGTCGAGCATCACTCCTTGAGCATCACTCCTTGAGCATCACTCCTTGATTGTAACCGCGTAAGGCACAGGACAGAATGAAACGCCGCCCCGCTGGAGCCTCCAGCTGGTCCCACGAGCTCCAGCGGGATCGGTCCCCTCGTGAAGGGGGACACTCGGGTCCCCCCCGACCCTGCGGTCTGAGGATCATCTCCTCCGGCTTGGCTGAAGCCCCTGTCTCTGTTTTCCTCTGCGAAAGGCAGTGATGGCCACTGAGCATCCGATTCCCCCACCGGTCCTGGGGATGCTGCCAGCACCGCCGGCTGGCTGGGAGGGGACAGATCCCATTTGCTGCACTTTCCCCACGAGATTAAGTTACGCGGCGAGGGGGGACGACCCCGGTACCGCTGGCGGCGAGGAGGTTACATGGTCCGAGGCCAGCACCCGCACAGTCCAGGAAACCCCTCGCTCTGAATTTCCGGCGCCAACAGTCCCGAGCGCAGCTTGAAAATCCAACTGCCGAGGCAGCAACGAGCGAGGAGGGACCTGCGGGGCCACTGCCAGGGCAGCCCCGGGTGGGGTCTGACCGCGGGTCCAGCAGCCGCCCCGCTCCCGGCCGGCGCTTCCCATCCCCGCTCCCGGGGGCTCAGAGCCCGCAGTTGACGAAGGGATGTCTCAGCAGGTCCTCGGCCGTCGGCCTCCGCTTCTCCTCCACGAAGATCTGTTTGAGGAAGTTGCGGCAGCAGCTGGAGACGCTGTCGGGGAGCTGTGGGTTGGTCGGTTGGGTGGCGATTTTAAAGATAGCCGCCATGGCCTCAAACTCTGCCCACGGCGGCTTCTCCGTTAACATCTCCACCACGGTGCAGGCCACGCTCCTGCAACAACGCCAAGCACAGGGTGAGGCAGCGGGAAAGTGACTGGGGTGGTGTCTCTGTGTTTGAGGTATAATCAGCCCTAAGACTGCACCTGCCTGAAAGGACTGTATGGGAAGCAAACCTGCGTGAGACGGGCGCACATCCATAGGACAGGTGGCCCCCCGAAGCTCCCTGCTCACACAGGCACGGGGCTCTCCACTCCTACAGTGGGGCTGAACTCACAAGCCTTGCCCTAAAGCTGCTGGCTTTTCTGCCTCCGTTAAGTGGCAGATACTAAATTTCGTGCAAGCACGTGCTTCATCGGAGCATCCCTTGAAAGGAAACCCAGGCACAGATTCAGACACCACAGGTTCAGCAATAACATGTAGTTCCCCAGGAAACTGAGCCAGAGTGAAACACGTTTGCCCATATCCAACTTAAGCTCTGATGTGTATCTGAGACAGAACACACTGGATGAGCAGCAAAGAACCTGAGAGGTTTCCATCTGCTTGTTGAGGAGTCCTTGTCTCAACGGAGAAACTGCCACCTCCATTCACAGCTGCTCATAAAAAAATTGAATCACATTTCTCTCCCATCAGCCAGTGCAAGGTACACAGATGCCTGCTAAGGATTCCTCAGGTTTTCCCCTCCAAATAGGGTTCTCTAGGAAGGACTAGTTTTTGTTGATCCTACCTGCTTGGGCACCCAATGGAAAGAATGGGAGGATTTGCAGTGTTCTCTCAACTCTTTCAAGCTTCATCTGACATCCTCCACAGATCAAAACATTCACAAGCAGACAAAGATTTTGGTTGTCTTTGTGCCTGAGCCACATACAAGGTCCCCCTGAGTCTCTGAGCTCAGCTTAGCAAACTGAAAATCAGGGCCACCAAAACTCAACAGCTCTTTTAGTGAACTTTGTTATCAACCTGCTTTCCAGAACTAACAGGCAGTTATGGGGCTGAGCTGAACATGACACTCGCACAAGACAAGAGCTTCCAAAAGCAAGCTGTGATTCTGAATGCTCCTGACTTAGGACCTTCAGCTACACCATGCTCCCTCTGGACATCTGCATGGTTGATCCTAACATGCATCTCCTATTTCCATCCTTTGCACTGCTCCCAACTACTAGCTGCACCTGCTGCTCCCATTATAACTTCCCAATAGGATTGTTTGATTTAAGTAGCAGTGGTGGGGTTCCTGCTGTATTCCTTACCACACATCAGCTTTCCTTCCATAGCCCTCTCCACTGATGACCTCTGGGCTCATCCAGTATGGTGTTCCTGTGACAGATTTAATCCCAGTCCCAGACATGCAGATGGTCTGAATGCGTTTGCTGGCCCCAAAATCTCCAAGCTTCACATTTCCAGCAGAATCTCTCAGAATATTGGCACCTGAGGTGAAAGGAAAGACAAAATTCCCAGGAGATGAAGCAGCAACATGAACTCAAGTGGCTACAGGGATGACAGCAGGAAAGGCACGGGTAAGGAGCTGGGCATGGGTGAGTCCAGAGGGTCTTGGTGGGACTGAACTCAGCAATATGTAAAATCCTTCTCTCCTAAGGCAGCTGCTCTCCAAGAGGGTTCATTGCCACCAGCATCCTCTCACTCAGCAGGTTTCTGAAAAGCGAGTAGTGAATGGGAGCCAACAGATCATCCTCCCCACCCACAGACAGCAGAACAGAGCCCCACACCTCTCTGAATGCCAGAATGTCTCAATTCTTGGGCTTGTTACACCAGGTTTTCAAATGTGTAAGGACAGTCAACAATAAGCCTCCCTCAAGACAAGACAGCACAAGATTTTCATTTCAGCTGCTCGTTCAATATTCTCATGGTTCAAGGTGGTGACAGGCAGGGGCCAAAATACTTTACACATCAGGCCCAACACTGTGTTGTGCACAAGAATCTGTACTGGGGCCGGGGAAGGCGGGTTGAACAAATCCAAGCAAGCAAGAAGCCTCTGTGTTATCCACTCACCTTTAATGTCTCTGTGGACAATCATATTGCTGTGTAGGTAGAAGACTCCCTGCAGGATCTGCCTGGTGTACTTCCGTGTGACATTCTCAGTCAGAGCACCGTAAGCTTTTAGCTGGTCCTTTATTGAGCCCTGATGCAAAGAAACAACACACGCCAACCATGAGGACCAGTGGAATTATCGTGTCACAGAAACTTCTTAGACTTTCCTGACCACTCTATCTTCCAGCTCAAAACAACCCAACCCATTCTCTGTAGAAACAGCAAGATAAAAATCCACTAAGTGATGAATGGAGCAAAGACTTGTCCTTATGTCCCAGATCCCAGCGGAGGAAAAGGTACAGTCTCTGGTGCACGTCAGTGCTGCCTCCTGCCAACATTACAGACCTTTTTCCCCCTCTAGTGGCTGGATGGGTGTCACTGATAGCTCGTGGAGATGGACCAAACTGAGGGGGAATTACGACTCAAGTAAGAAGATCAACTCGACTAATTAAATTCATAGAATCGTTAAGGTTGGAAAAGGCCTCTAAGGTCCAACCATTAACCCAGCACTGCCAGGTTCACCACTAAACCCTGTGTTTCCTGAACACTTCCAGTGATTGTGATTCCACCACTTCCCTGGGCAGTCTGTTCCAATGCTTGACAATTTATTCAGTGAAGAAACTTTTCCTAATATCTGATCTAAATCTTTGCTGGTGCAACTCGAGGCCATGTCCTCTTGTCCTATTGCTTGTTATCTGGGAGAAGATACTGACCCACACCTGTCTACAACCTCCTCTCAGGTAGTTGTAGAGAGCAAGTTCTTCAGGGCCCAGATGAGTCAGTCTTGTGAATCCTCACAAAACTTTGCACAGCAAGGAGCATCCACGGCCCATAAGGGATAACCAGCCCCAAACTGCTCCAGCAAGAAGACCCAGGGCAGATAATTTTCTACTACTTGAATTTCTCAAACTGGTTTGATTGTATTGATCAAAGAGGAAAGGAAGAGGGGTGCAGACATCCATCATCTGCAAGAGGCTGGCCCTCTTGGTTTTAGCTGTATTTTCTGTCCCCTTGGAAACGGATGTGTCTCACTGCACCACAGCCGGTTTTCAACAGGATGAACTAAAGGCAGATTTGGGGTTCACACCCAGCTCTACCTCCAGTACTCAGGTTAGCTGGGAAACAGGAGGGGAGACTCATCCTGTTTCTACCTGTCCTGCAGCTCTGGGGTTGGTCCAAGGTTGTCAGCCCTTCTGTTCTGGGAACAGAGGATACTCTGCTCCGAGTCAATCTATCAAACTATATCAGCTTTTCCACATCCACCCAGCTCTACTGTTGCTCTGCCCAGCTACTGTTTTGGCATCTCTTGAGGCTGATGGTGATCCTGTGGATGGGCCTCTCTCCTTTCCCTTTCACAGCACTGCTGGGGTAAATGACCCTTTCATACAACCTGTATGCAGGGCATGTTCCCTCATCCAAAGCCAAACAAGATTCCTTATCCTGCCCTCCCTCACCCTGATGGGGGACACTGAACAAGAAGGAGAAACAGGTTCTTTGAGCCCTGTGGTCAAAAGGACCATCCTGTTTTCCAAGCATACATTAAAAAAAATAGTTTATGGGTAGGACAGAAACTACAGAGTCAACTATTAACTGGAGGCCATCCTAAGAATCTCAAGCCAATGATGCACCCAAGCTCGGCCTCGTGAACATTTTGCCAAGCTCACTGCCTGAAACTGGAAGTTTGGCCAGACCCAGCATTGCAGAACTGCTGTCCTGCAAGCCTTGGGAACTCATTCCCTTCCACCAGGCCTTGGAAACCAAAGCCCTGACCTGCTTTTGTGAAACAAACTGTTGTTGCAGCAGCAAAGTCAAACTGTATTTGGTCAGAGCTCGGGTTTATCATTAAAAAAACCCCAAACACTGAACTTCCAGCCCTGCTGGATGCTGCCCCAGCATCAAATGCTGGCTTCCTGGCTGCTAACAAACATCGGCATGCTGCGGAATAAGCAGCAAGGGGACTGCTGAAATTCCCAGGATTTACCCTCCTGGGTCCACGCCTCATGGTAAGGCATGAAAATGAGATGCCTGCCCACAGGGAGAGAGGAAGGGCCTGGTTTGGAAGGGATTCAAGCGTGTGGAAGTCCACCTGATCACTCACATCCAAGTTGTGTTAGGAGAGCTTCTAGCATGTTTACTAATGACCAAAATTATTTGCAACCAGATGACTTAATTGTCCCTTCTGACCTTACAAATCTTTGTATAAACAAGGGTTTATTCTCCCACACTCTGGGGAACAAATCCAGCTGGACAGGAGGGAATTAGAAGAACAGATCCTCCGGCAATGTAAATAGGGTTATGCTGCTTGACACCAACTGATGACTTTGTCTAATGGCTGATGTAATTCACAAGCTCCCAAACAGAAAGAGATGTTCAACTCATCCATGTACATTTTCCAGACCCTGCTTAGACGCCTTCAAAGCTTTCTAACCTTCTTTTTTTCTCCCAGGGCTATTTCATCCTGTATCAGGGAAGTCACAAACTGAAGCCACTCCTGCACAAGAGGATAACACTACCCACAAAAAGCTCTGTCCTCAACACAAGACTCTAAGCGAGTAACACTGTTTTTATTTCACACGTGCTGAAAGCCACAAATAATTGGTGACATCTGTGGGTGGACAGTTGTACTATTAGTTTTTCCTGCAGGGATTTACAGTAAATACTTAAGGATGGGCTCAGGCCACAGTGTTTGGAGCCAGATCTGGATCATGTTCCACATTCACCAAGTTCAGATTCCAGACTGTGAACACACCCTGCTTCAGGATTCAACCCTAAAACCTGCCTGCAAGACTTCATTACATCCAATGCATGTTGAGGGGCTTCACCATGACAACTGACTCACACCCTTAGCTTTCCCAAGCCTTAAGGATGCATCCACTGCTTTGGTTTGGCTCATCAGCCATAGTGCAACTCAGCCGGACAGCTAAACTCCACATTCAAATGTCACTAAACTCCAAGACAGTCTCAGTTTATTTTCTGCCACTCAGGGCAATCTTTAGCAGGAACCAAACTTACCCCTGGCATGTATTCAACAAAGATAGACAGTTTCTTCTCCTCGGGGTCCCTCAAGCACCCGTAGTACTGCACTATCCTGTCATGACGGAGAGTCTTCAACAGCTGAATCTCACATTCTAAAGCGTTCACCTCCTGTAACAAAACAGACATGCTTCCTCATGAAAGGCAACGGTAACTTTGGGAATATTATCCAAATACTGCTCGATGCTCAGCACACTTTGTGTAGTGCCTGTGAAGCTGCCTAGGGAGACAGTGGTCACATGAGGCTTTAATATGAGGAGCACTGCCCTAAGAGAAAAGCAAGGAGAAAGACAGATGGCATACACAAGGTCTTGAGTTTGAGGCAAGTTTTTTTATTATTATTTGTGTTCAAGGAGCTTTTCTGGAAAGGTGAAGTCAATGAAGTCACCAGCAAAGCTAATGGAGTGCCCAGAGTGGGAAGAAGGTGAAGGGAGGAAGAAGGCCAAAACTAAGGAAGAGAAGACAGACCTGCAAGAAATGATACCTGAGACAGAGCAGGCCAACATGACCAAAGAACTAGGAGGCAGAGGAGTCACCAGAGCACTCTGACTGGTGCCACAACCCATTCCAGACCACTCCAGAGAGGGAAAGCAACACCGCACAGGCTCATACAGCCTTCCATCAGGGACAGGGACACCTCTACTTTCAGCCTCCAGCCCCTCAAGGTGCTGCAGAACACAGCCCTGCCCTCATACTCACTTTACTTGTCTCTTGGCTGTCGGGATCAAAAGGCACCTGCTTCACCGACAGCTCCCGGCCAGTGTCAGCATCATAGCAGAGATAAACTTCCCCAAAAGCTCCTCTTCCCAGCAGCTTCCCCAGCCTCCAGTTCACAGGTGCCTGCAGGGCTACATGAGAAAGGAGAGGGTTCAGAGAAGAGTAAGGCAAGGAGATTTCAGCATCAGAGTCCACCTGGCCCCACAGCGTGCAGGGCAGTCAGAGCCACCCTCTCCCAAAGGCACCACAACAAACCAATTTTAATTGCAGTGGTGCTTACTGACGTGTGTGGGATGTCTCTCAGTCTGTATTAGCATAAGTCAGTATCAAGTCCCAAAAAAGTCCTAATCCATTAACAGCCCTTCCTCCAAAAACTGTTTTCTTAGACAATATTGGACTTTCCCCTCTGCTCTGGGAGTGTTTAGCAGGATACAGCATGGCTGAGCAGCAACTCTGGCAGAGGCCAGCAAGAGTTTTATCTCACTGATCATTCCTAGGTTTTTATCTAGCAATGAAGATATTTTTGGTTTTCTGTTCAAAAGGCACCAAATTCTATGGCATGTGCAGTCTTGCAATAGCAGAGGGGTGCTGAGGTGACCAGCAATGTCAGAGCAGCCTCTGGATGCATTTGCTCCCACAACGCAAGTCTCCTGGGAAGCTTCTGCTCTGTGAGCACACTGACAGTCCAACACACAAGCAATTTTCTGCAACCCAGCAAGTGGTGACCACCAGCTGACCCCACACACGCTCTCAGCTCGAGGCCAATGTAAGATACAGTGTGTTGTATTAAATCTTTCTCACTGAGATGTAAGCCCATGCAATGTGCCTTGTGTTGGGGGTGCAACCAAAGTGCATTCACCCATTATTGGCTTAGCTGGTGCCCAGTAACTCAGCATGTCATGGTAACCCAGTTTTGTGTTGAAACCCAGCTCTACTGAGAGCTCAGGCTCTTGGGGCTTTGGTTCACTCACAGTTCCTGGCTTTTGTAGAGGAGGTGCTGAAGACTTGCAGACCCTTTTCACAATTGTTCCAACATTTGGGCCTGTACTCATCGTACTGCAAGGTGCTGAGCTTGCTGTCCCCATTAAAGCTCTTGGTTCGGCTGGAAGGGACAAGTTGAAAGAGGTTTTCCTGTGGGAAGTAACTCCTGGGGAAAGTCCTGCGGCCTGTAGGAGAAAAGGGGGAAAGATACAGCAAGAACACACACACCAGCTTGGATCTACCTTCTCACGTCACTGCCCAGATCCTCCTCTTCAAATCAAACAAAACAAGTGTAATTAAACCAAAGCAAAGCCCTGCAAACATTTTAAATTCAATTTAAGAGTTGATAACAGCAGGAATTATATCTAATGCAGATGTTTCCAGAGGGGTTTGCAACAGTTTAATTACATTAGAGCGTTTGTTGGCTGTTAATCACAGTTAAACACCGAACAGGCAGGGATTTACATTGCAAATTATTCCTGCCATCCCCTAAATCCACAATGCAAATGACCACACAGCAGTGCCAGACCTGCTTTCACAGAGGTGTCAGTGAGATGAAGTTCATTCTGGAAGGCTCAATATGCTCTCTGCATATACTCACTACCTTTTTCCCCAGGGAATTTGATTCTAATTCAGTTTGGCCTCCCACCACTTGCAGCCTCATAGAGTGAAAGAGCAAGCAGGAAAAAGGTGATGGAGTGGTCCCCAAAGCTCAGAGCTCACCAGCTTAAAAACAGAGAAAAGAACAGAACCTGCTACCCTGAAATTGCTCAGGGATTTCACACAGCTCTGTGAGAAACCTGCTGTAAAGGTCACAAACCAGCACGCTCAAAAGCAAGCAATTTTGGGAAACAGAAAGGTTGATTTTGCAAGGGATTAGAAATGCCAATCACCCACGTGGCTGAGATAAAACAGCTGATGCAAGCAGCAGAGAAGCTCAGCACTGACTTTCATATAGGCTGCAGATGCTCAGCAATTCCTAAGGGCAGAGCCACAAGGTCTCACAGAGGATGCTCTTCAAAATACACCAGTGAATCCCAGATTACTTGGTGGTTCTCCCCTTATTAGAAGTCTCTCCTTCCCAAGTCACCCCGATGACCTCCCTCCCCAACCCTCCGTAATTTTCTTACCGTCACTGTAGTCCTTGCGGCTTTGGGAGAGGTGGTACTGCCTCGGGAAGGTCCCACCTTTCCCAAACCTCTCACAGAATGGGATGTCGAAATCTGACAGGAGGGAAGAAGACACACACGTTTTTGAGATCAGCTCAGTGTCAAATTCCTGGAGCATTTCTTAGGGAAAACACTGAATTAAAGGTAAGAATGAATTGAAGAGCTGTTCATTTACACAACCTTACATTCCCAAGGCTCTCTCTGAGATGTGTCCACAGTCACACACTCCTCTGTGGCAAATCAGGTTTAGACACACAGCTCTTGATGTCCCTAAAGCAGAGGTTTAACTGCTGAATTTACGGATGCTGGACCACACTTTTAAATACAAGGTAGGGGATTAACATAGACCATGCCTGGTTTCCAAGGCAGGGCACTACACATCTTACTTGCACATGCTAAAAAACAAAAATTAGTGTGGAAACAGAGCTGCCAGGCATGAGCAGGCCTAGATCCATCTACTCCAAAGCCTTTGCTCTGATATCAGCTATTTCCATGGAAATACAGAAGTCCAGCATTTGGCCAACAAAGGACAATCTCTTCCCTCTTTCTTCTCAGATATGACTCCTCATCTGTGAAATCCAGGGACCAATTTATACCCTCAGAGCTTCAAACTTCAAGGTTATATTTACCTTGATTAAATGCTAGAAGGATAAAGTATGAAGAAGGGATTAAAGACCAGCAGAGTTTAGACATAGGATGATGAGAGAGATGGATGGACATGCGGGAGAAGGACATATTTCTATAATAAAAACAGCAGCACAGGAAGCCATTGCTAGTAGCACCAAATAGCTCGAGATTAAAACATCTGTCATTTTCCCCCCCATCTTTCACCTGCTGTTTTTCCTCCATCCAATTCTAATGACACAACCCGTTCTGATTGTTTGTTTGTCTTAGCCTGGGGTCAGCAGCCGCTCCTTGGAGGCTGTTCCTGGCCTCTGCTGCACTTCGCTGTGATTGCCAAAAGGAGCACATAATGGCTGAAATATGGTCAGCAGGAGAAGCAACAAGGACAGGGCAAGAGGTTCTCAACGAGCCACGTGTGAGCGACGGTGCCGAGTGGTGTCTCAGAGCAAAATGCCACGGGGGAAGCATTAAAGCCTTTAGCAACGTGGCCTGACTGCAGCTTCTTCTCTGCAGTTCAATCTAGAAGCCCTGCCTCAGGCCAGGAATGAGTTCTCCTGCCACAGGCTGGCTGCCATTTGCTCATTTTTAATAGTGCAAGTCATTACAATATTACAGAGTTTCCATGATTTAACCAGCTGGATGTTTATAAGTGATTAAGCAGCAACCTACGATCCGTGCAAGTTACCAATGCAGTTTCTCTGTACAGCATTTGCACTGCTGCAGATTAATATTAATGCAAATGGAAGAGATATAACTCCTTAGAGAGTCGGGTTTTGCTATGTAGGAAGTCAAGATCCTGAAGGGGCAACTCGCAGGTACTAAGAGAGACAAAACGTGACCCCACGAGGCTGTTTCCAGCTTGTCAGCACCTCCCAGCTATCTCCAAACACAAGAGCATGGTCCTCTCAGCAACTTCTTCCAACCCAAATCTCTCAAGAGCTTTAACTTGCTTGCATCCATCTACTTCAGGGCCCTTGCTGCCCTGTTTGGACTGTTGTCACTGTAAATTGATTCCCAAACCTGGCCCAAAGGTTCGTTAGTGTTACCAGCATTGCTGCAGAGTCAAGAAGGGCTAATGAAGAGAAGAGCAGCCCTCCCTGTGTTTGATGCTCTGAGTCTTTTGATTTTAGAGAACATTGATGTTTGATCATTGCAAGGTCAATTTTGAAGCGTAATCCAAGCACGAATAGCCTTTATCCAGCTTCTTTACAACATGCTTTTTATACTTTTAGGCAAATACAAACCACCAAGAGTGCTTACCCATGCAATCAAGGCTGTCTTTGGGATGATTTTTCCTTCCAGGAACAGGGGTTTGGGCAAAGGGTGGACTACAAAGGGATGGGAAAAAAAAAGGAATACATTTATTATATCAGAAAGATAATGGAATTAATAGAGTATAGGAAGGGCAGGCTAAACTCCAAGCTGCACTGATCACTGAGCTCCCATCCTCACCCTGCACAAGAATGAAGATTGGGGTATTTTGCTGGAACACAGCTTGTTGCTTGTGGCAAACAAATGGGATGCTACAAAAATTACAGTCACCAGGCTGAAATGAAGGAGCCAAAGACCTTAACACCTGTGCCCAAGACAGCACAGGAGGGCTGCAGGTTTCTCTTTCCTCATTGTTGGGTATTCAACTGTGCAACTCTGGTTTCCATGAACATTGTTCCTCTGCAGCAGAAATACACACCAGAGTCCTTCGGTCATGCCCAGCTCATGCAGGTTTTCCATTCTCTGCAACATCACCCCCACCTTCCTTAAACAGGAGGGTCTGTACCACCAATGGGAACATGCACCCTCACAGGAGACCAGGAGAAAATGTGGAATTGGTGCTTCAAGGCTCAAGGTCTTTAAAGTACACTGAGAGGATGACAAAGCACTGCAAGGGTTCCTCAGCCATCCCAGTTTCACCCCAGGCTCTGTAAGGGCCAACTTGGTTATGGGATCATGTTGCTTTTTAACAACATGGGCACAGAATAGAAATCAGCTTTGTAAAGTGCTCTGAAATCTACTCATTTCAAAGCTAATCACTGCTATGGCAGAGAGGAATTTGTTGTGCTGTTTGTATACCTTGGCCTTGTCACCGTGCCTGGTGACTCACGCTGCTCTCTTGAACTGATGGCATTCCAAGCAATTGGCTGGAAGGGCTCAGCCACCACTTTGCAGGAATAGTCTTACTTCTTTCTCTTTCTACTTTGGAATAATACAGCCCTCCTTGTGCCTTTTCCACCTCCTAGACCTATGACTGAACACATCTGTTTGCTTTTTATATGAAATTAAGCCATACCATCCTCCCAAAAACATGCCCCAAACTCTTTTCTCAGTTCACAATACAAGTGTTACAACCAGCCTATGTTCTTTCTGCTGTTCTTTCTGGCAAAGTCCATGCAAAAGCAAAGCTGGGGCAGAGAGGCTGGGAGCACAAGGAATCCAGCTTCGATACAGCCGTAACAATGAGCAAATGCATCACAGGAAATTATTAAAAGCCACAGAAAGGAAATGGACCTTGATGCTGAGACAGATCCAAAGTGCACAGAGCAGCAAACCCAAAGCACGCTACACAATCAACCCAACACAGACCTGCTGGAACACAGCCCTGATGCTGTGTGGTAAAAGCAACAGTGGAAAAAAAATCTTTGATGCAGATGGAGAAAAAAAAAATATACTGCTTCCCAAAAGGACACAGTGTCTTATACACAGCTCACTGTGCACAGCAGCAAACACACAGTTTCTGTGCACGTGTGAGCTGGGACTCAGTGGCAGCCGCACCAGCCATTGAATCCCAGCCCGGGTCAGAACAACGTGTCCCAGTCACTTCCTGCTGAGAAGCTAAACTTAGTTATTGCTTGTCTGGTGTCCTCAGCACCTTGACTGACACATCTGTGGCTGCTGGCAGTGCACAGGGACTGCTGAATTTACTAGTGGTTAGTGGAGAACACACAGCAAGCCTAGGGAGGAGGATGCATGGGGAGGCTAATGGAGTATTGAGCTGGTGACTGCAGAGTCAGAGGGGCAGGGGGTGCTGTGAGGGTCGGGAGGCCCTGGCACAGGCTGCCCAGAGAAATTGTGGGTGCCTCATCGCTGGAAGCGTTCAAGGCCAGGTTGGATGGAACTTTGAGGAATATGGTCTAGTGGGGGGTGCCCCTGCCTATGGCAGGAGGTTGGTACTAGATGATCTTTAAGGTTCCTTTCAACCGAAACCATTCAGTGATTCTAGGAGAAGGGTCTGACAAAAAGAGAAAACCTGGTTGCATGAAGCCAGGTTGTCTTTGTCTATCTCAGAATGCTGCAATTCAAATCAGACCATCCCACCATCTGTGACCATCTGTGCTAGGATCTGGGTTTCAGTGTTAAAGATAAATTTGTTTTGCTCAGTGCATCCTCATCCCTACAGGAATTTCAGGGGATGCCACTGACTCTGCTCCTCTCCCTCTATGGAGCAGAGGCTGAAGCTCAGCTTGTGAATGTGGTGACATGCACAACTCACCTGTCCACAGATCTGTCCAGTGACTGGCAGCTCCCAGACAGCGAGTCATCAGGGCTGATGAAAGCTTCAAGCATCTGACAGTGGAAGAAAAGGGAAAATGATAAAAACATGCAATGTAGCTCTTAAAGCTCCAGAACCAGCAGCCTCTGCAGGGTCAACAAAGCCCCATCGAAGCTGGCTGATTTACAACCAGCCCCACAGGGATGAGATCCAACCTAACAAAGTTTTCTTCCCAGTGGAAATCCATTTATGATGCCTTCTCTGCATTTTTGTTCTTTCCAATTGTTATTTGCAAGTAGGAAAACTGAGGCAAAGATACTTAGCACCCCAATGTTCAAAGTATGCTGAGATTCAAAGTGCTCAAAGTACTTGTGAAAAATAATACTACCACTAAAAGAAAATATGTATCAGGACACAAAAGGTGTGCCCAGGGCCAAGTGGATACTGTGTACCACAGCCAGGACTGCGGCCCTGGACTCCTGACTTCCCGAGTTGCCCTGGCACACGAGCCCAGCCTTCCTCTCCACTGATAAGCGCAGCATCATCAGGGTTTTTGGCTGGAGGGACTGGCTTGGCTCTCACCAGCTCAGTGAGTCAAAAGCTGCATTTGTGTTGCTTCCTGGATGAGACATTGTACTGGCCTGGGTTATTTATAGCTGGTTAGTAACAATAGAGGGTTTGTATCGAGTGGTAAACCCAGGGGCTGTGTGCACTTCCACATGGAGCAGAGCCTGCTCCAGGCCACGCTGTGCTGCAGGCAGTACCACGCTCCCTCCTGGCTGCAGACACTCACTAGCCCTGCTCCACAGCCAGCCCAGCTCATTCCCGGGAAAGCTGAGCAACATTGGTTAAAGACCATGTGGAGTCACACTTCTCTGGTTCCCACATCACTCCTCCTTCCCCAACAGCCTCCTTTTCCATGTGCTGGTCCTGTTATCCTCCCCAACCAGTTGTCGTAACAGCTCGCATTGTTTTGGCTGGACAATCCCAACTGCAAAGGGTGATCTTTCTCTGCTTCACACTTTTTAACCCAAAACCTCGTCCTTCAAAATGCACAAGCCAAAGAGGATGAAGAACTCTGCTAAAACCCACTCCCTGCCTCTGCAGCCATGCCAGGTCTCTCCCAGCAGTTAATGCCGAAACAGACTCATTTCTCAAAAGCATAAAATTGGGAATAGGAGCATGCTCCCTATTCAGCCTCTGTTCATCTGCCAGGCTGGTCTCAAGACCACAGTTACATCACAGGCTTGCACAGGGGCATTCTCTGAAAGGCAGCAAGCTCCAGCTTCTAAGTGGTTTTCCATGAGGCATATATGGAAGCAGCAGTACAATCTGAGGGAAAAGCCCATAGAGGGAAAAGCATGGCTGCTCAATGAAATGAGGGGGAAAAAACCCCAAAGCATCCCCAAACCCTTTTTCCTGCATTTAATTTGCCAGAGAAGGGCTGCAGGCCACCCACAGCGTGATGCTGGGGGAAAAGCAAGGAGAGCATCTGGGAACCTTCACCAGGAGCAGGCTCAGGGCTCTGAACTAACAGAGCTCCATGAACAGCCAGTGGAGCTGCACTGATTTACACCCAAGAGGGGTTCATGGGGACCCTCCCCCTGCAATTTGTCTTAATCCTCCCAAATGTGTTTGGAAGGCATGTGAAAACAATAGAAAGCCAACTTTTGGCTGGAGGGAGCACACGATACATCTGCACTCTGACACTGCCAAAACTCACCCGGAGCAACTTCTTATTTTATTAATGGCTGTATAATAAACTGATGAAAACACAACTTTGCCATGGAAACACTGGCACAGCCTGCACACAAAAGTGGAGCTAGTGGGCGCTACTTGAGTGCAGGAAATCCACACATCTCCAGCCAAAATCTTTGGGGGCCGTCCCAGCAGCCTCATGGAGTGAGCTTAGTGTCTTTGGGATGTCCCTCCATGTCCTTCCTGCAAACTGTGGATTTTGGTCCTGCATTTGCAAAAGCTTTGCAAGAATGACTTATGTACCCAGCTGACTTCACAGGATCTGTACTAAGCTCTTCAGAGCTTAGCTTGAGCTGGGATGCAAATGGAGAGGGAGGTGCAAGCTGCTCCCCCTCTGGCCCCTCGACACTGCCGAGTTTCCTTCACTATGGGTACTAATTTGACTGGAGGAAGAGCTACTGCTCATCACTGGAGAACTTGCTGCTCTTTTATTACTGAGGGACTGCAATATACAAATTCCTTACTAGGAGAAATAAAAAAAAAATGTATGTGGGGGAGGAATGGAGACACAAAACCACAGAGAGAGGCTATAGGCAGAGCCAAGAACTGAAACCGGAGCTCAGGCAGAAACAGCACATGGAAAGCAGCAGGAGCTGCTGATATCCCAAAAGCTGTTGCAATCGCAGGCAATCGGATGCTTGGCACAGTCCCTCGTGGTCCCTGGGATCTGGGAATGCTGAGCCACGAGGTCCTGGCAGTTGGAGCATATGTGTGTCCCAGATCTGTGTTTCTCCAGAGCTACCTGAAGTCCCTGAGCACATCTGCTAGCACCACTGCAGCTGGATTCCAGGGTTCCAGGAAAACAAGCCTGTCATTTTTCAAGCATGTTCAAGCCTGGGGGCACCCATTCCTGGAAAAGGTTGGCCTGAGCCCCATGTACGGGCCCCACTGGGGATTTTATGGTGGGAACAGCTCTCATCACGCAGCCTCCCTTGTGCCAAATGCTGTCTCAGTTTAACCCACACACCCCAGCCCCACTCACGTTCTGGTCCATGGTCTCAGGGATGAACTCTCCCTCGCTGTTGATGCTGGTGTAGGATCCTTGGCGAGCGATTTGCTGCTGCTCTTCAGGAACACTCCCTGGAGGTGGAGAGCTCCGGCCAGTGTGCAGAGAGCCTGGAACACGGGAAAGGCACAGGTCAAAGAAGGAACTTGCCAATCCAACTCCTTCTAGAGATGCTGTTCCAGCCATCACAGACCTCCTGGAGATGCTGCTGGGTTTCAGCTTGTGTGGATGGGAATGGAGGAGCTAGAGGTGTGATACTGTTTATGGGCATCCTAAAAGCTTTTGCAACAGGAGAGTTTGTTACTGTGGGGCCACACAACATGTAGCAGATTGACTTCAACCCATTTTGTATCCTAAGAGCTGTGCACTGTATCCAAGTGCGTGGCTGATGGCAGAAAGGAAAAGGCTGCAGAGTTTTTTTGTGTTAGAACCCGTCGATCTCAAAGCAAACCACAAACTCCAAACCTACCTCCCCTCTTTGACCTCTGGGCATTTCCTCCCGGAATCACATCACTGCTTTCTTCAGCAGCCTGGGAAACAGCCCAGCTGAACTCAGTGCAACATCATTTAAACACTTCTTATATGGAAAACAATTTGCACTCAAACACCCTTCTCTTCCCTTTCCCAACATGAAAGTAAAGAGGAAAGGAAATCAGTCCTTAAATCCAAAAGCCACTGAGAGGGTTAACAACGAATGAGATCAGCTTGTGCTGTCTCTTGCCAAGGGAATTGTCCCCCCTGTCTAAAGCCCCAGAGCCTCCACACAGGCAGTGCCACCTGGAAATCCTGGGGGCTTTGCTATGCATCCCATGCACCCTGGCACAGACAGAAAGGCTTCCACTGGCTCTCTCACAGGGCTCGTTTTAGAAAAGGGGATTTCCATTTTGCACCTGGAAGAGAACTCCACAGCTTCCTTATGTAATGTCCCATTCCTCCCTCTTATTTGCCCAAATCCACTGTAAACAGTTCCTTGTGCTTTTTCAGGTTCAGGGATTGTTGCCTTTGCTCGGCCACAATGCCCAGGCTTGGCTCTGCTTGACTCTCTGCAGTCCTTCCCCTCCATCCCTGTGCTGTCATCACTTCATGGCAAGGAATTGCTGATGGAGATCCGTGCCGCTCCGTGCTGGAGCTTTAGCTGCTCGGCATTGTGCAACGTGAGCTTTCACACAACACAATAACTTGTTTCTAAGCAGACTCCTAAAAACCACACTTCCTTGAGGAGCTGGAAAGCACAGGGAGATGTGTTTCCTTACACTTGGTATCCACTTTTGTGGCACTTTTGCCCACGCTTGGGTTCATTGCTTGCATTTGGTAACAGCATGCCCAGGCTAAGCACAAGACAAGGGTACTGGGAAGGGGCCTATCCCACTGTGAAGAGTCAACACTGATCAATCAACACAACACTTTTGCCTCTTCTGCTGCTATTCTGCATCACAGTTACTGTGCCAGATGGATCTCTGGCATAAATCCGTCAGCGTGATCAACACTATGAATCCAAGTTCACATCTTTCACTTGAGCAGATACACATCAAGAGCTGCTAATGTTAACAGTGTCACACCACCACTAAAGATCACTAAATCAGGCTTGTTGGATTTATACCAAATACACAGAATATCTCTGTCCCATGGTACATCTTCCTTCAGACTCCTTGTTCAGATTGTAAAAATAAAAGTCATATGGCTTTGAGTTACTTTTTTTTTCTTCCTATTTTCTCTTTCACAGATTTCCTGCAGGATAAGAACACAGCAGAAAAACTCCAACTGAACTAACGCCAAGATCAAGGGGAGAGAATCTCTCAAGTGCTGCACTGCTCATAAGAAACTGGCTTTCCACCAGCCCTAAAACCAAAACCAGTTGGGAAGTACAGTATCCTCTCTTTGAAGATAAATAAAAAAACATTCAACCATCCAGCAGTTTGGGCACCCTGGGTAAATCACTGCATCAGCACCCCCTTGTTTGCTAAGCAAATGCCAATCTGGAAGGCAGCATAAGGGCACTTGGGTGGCTCTTGCTCCAAAAAGCTGCCAGAGGATTTGGTGTGGTGTAACCACTTTATCTTAGCCCTGTTGAGCATTTCTGTTACTGCTGTGATGAGGTGGGAGTTTGCTCACGCACTGTTGGGATCTCTTGATCCAGCAACTCGTTTACTGCCCAGAAAAGTCTCTGACTCTGGTGTTTCAAAGAGCTGTACGTGCTCTGTTTGATTTTGAACCCAGGGAGTTAAATGAGATTTATCACAAGCACAGAGACTTTGTACGATCTCGCATTAAGCCCTTGCCTGTAACAACTACTCCCAGATACAGGTTAGTTGTGTTTGACCTTCCAGAGTCACATTTCCTGCCAAAAAACTTAAAAAGGGGATAAGACACCAGCTATTTCTCAGCAGGTGAGGAAATTAAACAAAATGCTTAGGCTTTTGCATGCTTTGAAACTGCTGGATTGAACCAGATCCCATTCAGCCTGTTTGGGTAAAAGTGCTGCCCCAAAGTAATTTATGCAGCTTCACACCTCCAGGAACACTGTTTGCTGATGCTTCATATCCAGGCATGCCCATTTACCTGGGAGCAACATGGGAGGTGGTGGGAATGGAGCCCCAGAGCTCAAGGTTGATTCCCTGCTCCAGCTCTATCCTGTCCCATTAACAAAACCTCAGGCAATCCCAGTGCTGCTGGAGGCAGGAGGGAATAAAAAAATAGGGGTCAGGGAGAGAGAGCAACTGTGGCACTCAGTGGAAGACTCAATTCATGGAGTGGGCAACACAAGGCTTATTGGATATACTGGATACTGCTGCTTTACCCACCCTGAGGCAGAGGAAGAAATGGACATAAACCCAGATGTGCCTGTTTGACACATCCCAGATGCTCTTCATACTTGACCTAATACTCAAGAAACAGCAGCAGCATCAGGAAGAGAGAGGAGGTCCCCAAGGGACTGTCCTGGTGTGTACAAGATTACATGTCAGCTCCAGGGGGGATTGGGCAGGCTGTGAGGCACTTCTTTGCAGGCTGAATGCTGGTCAGATCTCAGTAGCTCTGTTTAGGATTCCTGAACTCAGAGAACCTCTGCAGATTGGCACTGCTTGAGCATCTGACCTTAGTTACCCTTTGGAGCAAGGTGCTTTGGAAAGGAATTCCTGCTCCATGTTACACACACTAATGTGAAGCCATATATTTGAGACTAGAGCACAGCGTGTCCCAAGGAGGGAAAACCAGGACAGCACGGAGACTCATAGTCACTGCTGGCACCCACTGGGGTCTTTCATGTTCCCTTCTGTTATTTTTATTTAATAAGTGCCTTTCATGCAGTATGTGCAGAGCTCGTGGTGCTGCACGTACAGCCAGTTCCCCTGTGCCAGGCTTGGCTTCCCTCCGCCTCCGCATTCCCTGGCTTCATCTTTTCCCTGCTCTTCCCAAACCTTCATCCATTACTGATCGGCATCAAGAAGGGAAAAGAAGCCCCTTAAAAGCCAGAGGTGGGGAGGGTTTGCTGGCAGCTGTCTACACTCACAGCTGCAGCCACAGAGAGCCCAGCCCTGAGATGACGTTGCTGTAGAGCCAAAGGAGGGACAGGACATCAAGATGTGCTGTTGTCTCTGAGCTCTGGCACAAACACGGGGCTCAGGACAGAGGAAAAACCTGCGTGAAATTTCTCACTCTGAGACTCTAGGTGTGAGCAGATGGACCAAATCTCCCTCAATTTCTTGTTTTTCAGTGGAACATCTCTATGTTGATCCTCTGAGGATGGATTCCTAAAACCTGATTTAAGGAAAATTTAGGGTACTTCTATATTAAAAAGCAGGACAGAGCCTATTTTCTTGCCCTGGCATGATGCACACAGCTAACTTTTCCAATTCTTCTCAAACTGAGAATCTCATCCATCCCAGCTACTGCAACACTCCTCGTCTGGAGAGGGCTGTATGCACATAATGCCACAACTCAGCAGCCTGGTTTGCCACCATGGAAAAAAAAATAATAAAGCTTCTGGCAAATGTTTCCACTGAAGTGGTTATTCTGGAATGAGACTCCTAAATAATTTGTGGCTAATGTTCTGAAACATGTATTTCCTCAAAGCAAATGAAAACAACCCTCAGTTATCTGAAAATGCAGAACCCAAAAGGATTATAGTCCAAGATTCCTGGTACTCAGATGAACATTTGCAGATGCTTGTCACCAAAAGACTGGAAGGGGATTTCCACTGAAAATGTTTATGGGAGGGGATTAAAAAAAAAAAAAAGGAATTACTGAGTTTGCATAAGGTTTTTCAGGGACATGGAGCGAAGACATTTTCTGCCCAGCAGAAGCAGAAATAGCAAGATCTTCCCCAGAACATCTACCTCCCTTCCAATATGCTTGTGCCAATAGTTGAGTTACATTATTTTTCACTGCTGTTTACATGGCAGACTCAGCAGAAAAACATGAGACATCTCAGAAACACAGAGAACATGACCCTGAACTGTATTTTATTATAAAGTCACTTTAAATCTCCTCTTAAATGTGGTTTCAAGCGAAAAGTTGAACTGAGTTAAGATCTCTTGATAGCAGCCGCTTTGATGACAGCAGATGGAAAACACAGCAAAATACCTTGTGAATGCAAGTGAAGAATAGTTTCTCCTACAGAATTCCCAGCCTCTAAGGCTGCCTTTTGTCTGTCCACCAAGTTCAAAGAAATCCCTGCTTCAGGAAACCAAAACACAGGATCATATCTGTCAGTCTATTCCTTGACATTCAGTTTTTTGCTCCATTTGAAATACTGCTCTCCCTTTCAGCTCGCTGGAGTTTCTACTCAGCTGCTGGATTACCCTGGTCTGACTTGGGAGATCAAAAAATTCATCTAGTGGATTGTGAACACCTCCTAAACAGAGCTGCAGTAGCTTCATACAGACCCCAGAAAACTCCAAAGAGGTGAGTAACCTTCTCTTGTCATGCAGAGGGTTTGTTGAAACCTCTTTGCAAACTAAGAGCAAGAGTGAAGGTTTGCATGGAAAAAATCCCAGAGGGATGACTGTAACATGGGCTGGTTACCTTTGTTACCTGAGTATGTAACAGTGACAAGGACACTGGTTTTGGTGCATTAGCAACTGGCATAGAGAGCCCCCTGAAGATCCCCATGTCAGCACACCCTGCATCCTACATCTGGTGCTGCCCAGTGTTCCTCCTCTGTTATCTAGATTAAATCAGCATGTTATCCCCATTCCTCCACTCTAGTATTCAGGCATTCCCTCAAAATCCATCTGTACCTCAGGCTGTCACCCTTGCAGAGGTCATTTGTCACCCTTTGTCCGCTTTGTCTTGTCTCAGGATGTTCTTAAAGGTGGCGACACCTCACAGTCTGTGGACCAAACCCGGGTGGGGTCTCTCCTGGTATTACAGCAGCTCCAAAACAGTAAGGAAAGGCCAAAGTATGGCACAAAACTTAGTAGGAAAGCCTTAACTTGGCAAGAACTCAAGTTCTCACTAGCTACACATGGAATCAGTTCTGCCCACCGCACTCGGCTCACACATCGGTGACAGCTCCCAGTGCCACAGCTCGTTGCTGGCTTACATTTACAGCTTTACAAGTGCCAAAAAAAAAGAGCAGCAGAGATGTTTTGCTCAAGCACAGTTTCTGCTGAGGTTCTGTGCCTTACTGTGTATTTGTGTGTGCATTTCATTCAGGGTCATCTAGTGACTGCCACATTCTGGGCAAACTCTCAAGAGCCATATAAGCTAGGAAAAAACTCCCAACAAAACAATAGAAAAAGACCCTGGTACATCCAGACACCAGCCCAAAGAGTACATGTACCACCCATCCCTGGGTTCAGTAGTAGCTGTTGGACCTACCCCAGAAGAACATTTTCTATATATAATTGTCTGAGATGCAGTAAGCCACAGGATATGTTATCAATGCAGCACAGGCTATGAAACAGAGAAAGGGCAAATCCTTGGAGAGAACACTCTTTTGTTGCATAGAGAAAAGTCTGGAAGCATATGCTGCCATGTAAGTAAAGAGGATCTTTGGGGGATGAAGTATTTCTTCATGTATATTTGTACAGGGGGCCCCCACTTTTTTCAAGGCTGGGATTTCTACAGTTGTTGAGTAAATGTAAGAAAACAGTAAGGATCTGTAGACATTACCCTTTAACCTGCACCCACAGATATGGCAGAGAACATTCACTGCATCAAAAAATTTTAATCCTCCCTATAGGTTGGAATACACATAATTACATCCCTGCTATACAGTCCCATGGGCTGCTTTACCAGTTCTGCACAAGGCGCCCTGCTTTCTACAAAATTCTGCAAGCTCCTTCAGACAGCAGATCAACAGGACTTGTCACTTTAAAAAAGCTCAGAGTGTTTTAGAAAGCAAGAAAAGCATAAATTCAAGCACAGAAAACCACAGAAAGTATCACAAAAGGCTATGAACAAACTCTGGTCCCTGCAGGGCTGCAAGAAGAGACTGGGTGTTTGCCAGCCTGGCTTCAGGAGCTGCAAGTACCTACTCCCAGCACCTCTGAAGGAAAGGGATGCTTCCCTTCCTCTGGAATATGACCACAACACCACAGTGCACACGTTCATTCTCCTGAGAAACCACAAAAGCAGCTACCACAGACGTAATTTCACCAACCAGAACAGATTAGTGGCACAGAGACACATATTTGATCCTTATGTGGTGAAGTAGGTCCCAGCTCAGAAGCCAACAAGCTTGAGCCCATTTAGATATATTATTCTGCCAACTGGGAAAGGGAGCGAGACGCCCAGAGAACAACAGCAGATGGTTAAAAGAATAACTATGTCAAACAGCCTTGTCTTTCCATAGAGTCCCTCTCTTCATTTTGATAAAGCTCAGTGGCATCAAACTCACTGTAAATTTTTATCACTGCATTTCCCACCTCCCCCACCCCCCCTCCAAATCATACCCCAGAACTCCTGTTCTCCTTGCTTTCATGCCCAACATGACTCTGCTCAGCACAACCTCATCTCACCTGCGCAGTTTGCAGGGTTTCTTCCCAAGGCTGAGGATAATCAACAACTGCACTGAATTACTGGTGAGGGACAGCAGGGTGGCCATCCAGACGGTAACACTCACAGGGTTGTGACAAAAAAGGAGAAAGGGGATGGTGGCCTGCTCATAACAGCACAAAACACCCCCCAGAGCGTTGTGTTTCTCTGACCTGTTGAATACTTGCGCGTCCTCTCGGAGTCTTTGTACAGGGATCCCATGATATCACCCATGGACCTGGAGATCCTCATTTCATGCTGTTTGCTGTTGTTCGGCTGGAGGAGCTGGTAATCAGACAAAGGGAATCATCAGACTTGGCCAGAGCCCTGTGGACACACCATGTGAAACCCTGCATTTGGCTCCCCGTGACCCTATTACCCAAGAACTATTAAAAAAAAAGAAAGAAGACATGCACGTAATCTAGAGTGATCCAAAAACCATTCACAAACAATTCACATCTGTTAATAAAACAGTCTAGTAAGATTAAGCTCCAATAGATAATGGCAAATACAGATGATATTTGACATAAAGGACTGTTTCTGCAATGCGTTATCTCCATACAGATACAGAGACTCATCCCTGGTCTGAAAATGCTTGCAGTCCCAAAATCAGAACCTAGACTCCAGGGGCAGCCTAGGCACTGCAGAAGTTCTTCTGCAACAGGGCAAAGGAACAGAGAGTAGAGGATCGGCTCTGCCAGAGAAGACAGACAAGGGAAAAACTCAGAAATGTATATCCAGTTGGTAACTTAAATGACAGTGGCCAAGCCCTACTGTGATAACATGCTACAGGGCACTGTGATTTTTGTGATAATTCTATGTATGACCGTAGCATCTTATGTTCTTACATGCAGGAGCTTCAGGAAGACATGATCCTACTTTCAAATGGATGCAGTAATCTACCTGCCTTGTCTGCTCTTAGCAGCTGCCTTGCAATACTGCTGTGCTCTCACAGCTGCCAGGGCTGATTGCCCCATTTCTGCCTAGGACATAGGAAACCCCAAATGACAGCCCAGTTTTCCCCTGGTCCCTGCACTTTCTAAGCCTCTCAAAAAGAGTGGAGAACTTTCAGGGGTTGCAAGCACCAGTGGTAGCATGAGGACAAGTACTGTGAGTTTCAAGATTCCCAATCTCTCCAGTACTTCTAGGAAATAGGAAGAAGAAACGGAGTTGCAACATCTACAAATCCCTTGCTTTACAGCCTGTGCTTGGGGCAGCACGACATGTGCTTTGGCAAGACACTCTGTGCAGGCGAGGTCAAGCTAACAGGCTAAACTGCAAAACCACTGAGCTCAGGAAAAACTAATAAATAAATAAAGATGGGAAAAAAACAAAGACAGTTCTGCATGATACTGAAGCACTCTTCAGTTTGCTCTTCCCAGCCTTTAGTACTGCAGCAGCACACAGATGCAACAGTCCCCACGCTGCCACCCATGGCAAGGGCCAGGGCATCACCCTGAACACAGAGGAGAGATGACAAAGGAATGGTGGCAGCATCCCTAGGAGGAAAGCACAAGGGGTTCTCTCGGGGTTTGACCTTGTTTGAAGATCAGCCCAGTATTTAACCCTTCATGGGATGCAGGAGAAGCCATAAGGAGCTGAGCTCAGCCTCTGGGCTACTATTAGTGGAAGATTTCTGAGCAGCTGAGCCAGAGCAGGGCTGACCCCTCTCATGACCAGCTTGCCCTCTGCTCTTCACCGTCAGGAGACTCTTTTCCACTCCCCAACACAATAACAAGGCATCTCTCTCTGGACACAAAAGAGCAGAGAAGGTGAAAGGCTCACATTCGCTTTCTTTGGAGCGCTCACAAGGATCCGCAGGCTCTTCAGGGAAGGGCTCAGCTCCAACTGTTCCATCGCTTTGTCCAAATCTTCCTGGGATTTCAGTGGGATCAGGAGCTGGAAGGGATTAAACAAACACCGGAGAGCGGCAATGTCACACTTTTGGGTAAACAGAGGAAGCCAGATTCTTACAGTGAGCAGCCTGGGAATCAGGGGATGAGGGAGGAACCCAAGAAGGTGATGGAAAATGGAGCCCCCATGCCCTCCAGCTTGCTGAGCCCTTAACATTTTCTTCCAAGTTCTCATCTGCCGAGGAACAGACGTAAAAAATCACAACAAACAACATCTGCAAGAAGAAAGCTTAAAGGTCACATCAGCAATCCAGCTAGTGAGGAGAGGGCTGGGATGAAACCTTAGGCTTGCTGCCTGATGCTCTGATCATGGAGTCTGTAGAAAAGACATGCTACTACCCAGACCCCAAACAACCACACATGTTCTTCCTGGGAAGATGGTCATGCAATGGTGCGCCAGGGAAGCAGTGAACTGCACACAAGGATTTACTCTGCTAGTTCCTCATTGCCCTTCCTTATTGCTGCAACCTGTTTTCCTGCTCACTGACACAGCCTGCCTAGTGTCTGGTCACCAGGTAAAACTAGGAAACATCCCACAAATAAGAGTCTCTTCCCTTTTGATGGGAAAACTGTGCATTGGTCTCCATCCAGGAACCACTTCTGTCACTCCCAGCAGGACAAATTCAGCTTCTGCTCTTCATAAAGTAAGTAGAAGAGAGAACTTCACAGTGCCATGTTTATTATAAAATTCCATAGGCCCTGATGTTTCCCTGGTAAGTGACAGACTACTGCCCTCATATCTCCATGGGGAACTTGGCCCTCCCAACATTGCTGTGTGGTGTACCATGTCCTGCAGACAGACTGCAAAGCTTCCAACGCCCAACACAGCTGCACTTCAGAGGGACTCTGTGGCCTTCTGCTGCCCTGGACTAAGATTAAAAGCACAACTTCTTGCCCCTCATTCAGAGACATTCTGCCTAATCTCGTATCAAACAGGCTTTTGCCTCTGCAGGTTGCCTCAGGCACTGGCACTGCATCCAGCCAACACAGCACATGTTATACTCATGCCCGTGCCAAAGTACACAGCAATTCCACTGACCAAAGGGACCGAGCAGCCACAGTTCCTGGTAGGCTCTCACTGGTCTTACTGGGAGCCACAGCTTCCCAGAACTCCTGAAAGGCAGCTCAGCCCTCTGAGTGGTGAGGGCTCATGCCACCAGCCACAGCAAACACACCTCAGAGCAGCCGCCACAGAAGGCGACAGTCAAACACCAACTGGGACTACCTTTTGATCCCAGGATGTTTCCATGGGTTTGGCTGTTGGCCTGTAGGCAAATACACCTTAGACTGTGTGCTCTCAGGCAAGGACTTCAAGGATGACCAGGTCAAGCAAAAACTGTGGGCCCTGGCCAATAGAGAAGAGGTTTCACTTCAGAAAACTGCTACAATCACCTCCTCCACCCAAGGACTGCAGCCTGAGCCTGCCAAGCTCCACCTTAGATGTTTATGTGGCAGCTGTTTCTATCCTGTGAGCATCTCAAGGTTTGGATTGTGTTTCTTCTCTCCTGTCTGATAGGAAGGTTATCTTCCATCCCTGTTTTATAGGTAGAGAACTGAGCCATATGCAGCCCACCTATTTCATATTGTAATGGCTTAGTATCATCATGGAATCGTTTAAGTTGAAAAAAATCTCTAAGACCATTGAATCCAACTGTTAACCAACACTGCCAAATCCTCTACTAAACCATGTCCCTATGTGACATATCTACACATCTTTTCAATACCTGTTCCAATGCTCAACAAGCCTTCTGGCAAAGAAATTTTCCATAATATCCAATCTAAACCTCCTCTAGCACAGCTTGAGGCCATCACTCTGCAGAGGAGTACCTGGGGATCCTGGTGGACAACAAACTGTCCATGAGCCAACACTGTGCCCTTGTGGCCAAGAAGGCAAATGATGTCCTGGGGCGCATTAGGAAGAGTAGTGCCAGCAGGTCAAGGGAGGTGATCCTGCCCTTCTTTCTACTCAGCCATGGTGAGGCCACATCTAGGGTGATGTGTCCAGTTCTGGGCTCCTCAGGACAAGAGAGACATGGAGCTCCTGGAGTGGAGGCTACAAAGTTGATCAAGGGACTGGAACATCTCTCCTTTGAGGAAAGGCCGAGGGAGCTGGGCCTGAGAAGAGACGACTGAGAGGGAACATCATCAATATCTGTCAGTATTTGCAGGGAGGTGTCAGAGGATGGAGCCAGGCTTTTCTTGGTGTTGTCAAGCAACAGGACAAAAGGCAACGGGCAGGAAACGATGCACAGAAAGTTCCACCTGGAGGAACTTCTTTACTGTGCAGATGATCAAGCACTGGAATTTCCAGAGAGATTGTGGAGTCTCCCTCCCTGGAGATATTCCACAATCATCTGGACACCAATCCTGTGCAATGTGCTCTTGGATAACCCCACAGTGAGGTTGGACCAGATGACCTACTGTGGTCCCTTCCAACCTGACCCATTCTGTGTTTCTGTGATTTCCTCTCATCCTGTCAGCTGTTACCTGGGAGAAAAGACCCTGGTTCATGGTTAAGCTTTGGGATCTGAATGAATAACCCGTGTTCTTGGCAAGTATCAGACAAAGACGGTACTGAACATGACTCCCAAATGCAGGGTTCAGTCTGCTCCCTTAAGAAGTAGAGGTGAAGAGATATTCTTTTGGGGTGCTGCTTAACCCTCTTGAAGTTTACAAGGGCTCCACCAGTGCATCATGCAGACAAGCTTACCCCCTACACTCACCCAAACAGAAACGAGAATGGTAGAGACCTGCTCCAACTCATTTCACCACCAAGCAAAATCTGAACTGTTAGGACAGTACCACTGCTCACCCATTACTTTACTGAGCTCCTCACAAGTCTTCTGAGCAATCTCTCACTGCTGCTCTGAACAGAATGTTCTGCAGGTCACTCCATCTTACTCAACTATCACAACACGAACGCGTTTGTGTGCCTACTTCAGGGGAGCCAAAAACATCAGGCAGAAATTGCCCTCTTGTAAAAGGGACTGGAGCCAGTATTTAGCTTGGCTTTACCTATTATCCATATCTGGCAAGTAGATTTCACTCCATTTGGCTTCCAGAGTGTGGCACATAATGGATATCAGAAATAAGTTTCTGCTAGGCATGAAACAATATAGGCTCATGCAGAACCACGGCAGCAATTACCAGGGTGTATTTCTAGTAATTTATTTTCTAGCATTTATTTTATTTGAAGAGTGAACATCTGTGATGAACGACAAAGTTTACCTACACAGAAGTTTCACTAAATAGAGGTCATTTTCTTCTTGCCTTTAAATTGCACCTTCCCCTGGAGCCTGACATTTAGTGTGGGACTTGATAGTCACAGCAGGTTAAGAAAGTGAGTACAAAGGGTGAGTTTTCACTGACTACAACAGCATTGCCAGACCTCACTCCGTAAGACACTGCAGAAAGCCAAAGAATAGTAGGAAATGGGGTTGGGGAAAAATCTGGGAGGTCAATTAGTTCATCTTCCTGCCCAATGCAGGACCAACTGGCATCAACAATTCTCTACAAACGTTTGTTAAATATGCTTTTATCTCCTCCCCCCAATAATGGAGTCTCTACCACTTCCCTAGGGTTTAACTCTTCCTAAGCTCCCGAAATGATGCTGAGAGATAGCTCAGAGGAGACAAGCAAGGGGAGATCTGAAGGGAACTAGTGGCCAAAGGCACATCACAGGTTGATTGTGGAGACAAGCAAGGTAACACTTAGTCACACCTGGAGCATCTGCTTAGCAGTGCATGATGGTCAAATTCTGTGGCAAATGCCAAGTCCACCACTAAACCATGTCCTTGTGCGCCTCCAGGGATGGTGACTCCATCACTGCCCTGGGCAGCCTGTTCTGGTGCTTGACAACCCTTTTGCTGAAGAAATTTTTCCTAATATCTAATATAAACCTACCCTGGTGCAACTTGAGGCCATTTCCTCTCATCCTGTCGCTTGTTACCTGACAGAAGAGACCAATCCCCACCTCACTACAGCCTCCTTTCAGAGAATTGTAGAGAGTGATAAGGTCTCCTGTGAGCCTCCTTTTTTTCCAGGTGAAACACCCTCAGCTCCCTCATCTTCTCCTCAACAGACTTTGCCCCAAACCTTTTCCCAGCTCTGTTGCCCTTCTCTGGACACACTCCAGCTCCTCAATGTCTTTCTTGTAGTGAGGGACCCAAAATATCCCACCACAAAAGTCAAGCTCATGAAACTGTGGAGAGCAGATGGTCTTGAGCTTATACCCACCTTAGACACCCAACTTTGAGACACTAAAAGACACATCTGTTATAAGTTTAATGCATCCTGCTATTCTGTAGATTTCAGAGTCCCAAATTAGACACCCAGAACCTCTACAGCTTGAATGGGAGCATTAGAGCATTTCAAACCACACATAACCAGCTGCCTAACAAACATCACACTACGCTGTCCCTGGCCAGGCCAGGTTTTGCTCTCCTGCACCTCAGAAAGATGAGCCCAGCTTAGAACTAACAGGCAGCATGCCCCACATGGTACACCCATGGCCAGGCCCTGCTCTTATCTACACCAGCCTAAGCCTGCTGATTCCATGGTCCCACCAGGATGTGATTCATGCCTGCCCCTGCTCCACCCAGCTGGCATGCTCATCTCACTGATCTTGGCTTCAGGACTCCTCCTTAGCCAGGACAAGGACTGCCAGTTGGTGAGATTTTGCAGGGGCCTGTTGACCTCAGTGTAATTTTGGTCTACAAGGTGCTACTGAGAGAGAGATGTCTGAGGGCAGCAAAGAATTACTGTACAAGTGACTCAGAATAGAGAGTGAAATATCTAACTGTAATGAGTCTGTGGTCATGTTGCCTCTGAGACTTGCAGACATGATGCCCAAAAACCTGACCCAGAACACATCAAGAGCCAGCTGCTGGGGTGTCGCCATGTGGACATGAAGGCTGTTTCCCCAGAGATCATCCTTGTCTGTTTATATGTTTCCACAATAACAACCCCAAATTACTACTTAGACATCTTCCCACAACCATGGGTTCTCACAAGAAGGAATTTTTATGTATAGAAAAGCAAAGCACTGAAAGTCATCCCCAAACCTAAGAAGTTGGGAGGATGACCCAAAGATCTGTTCATGGTACTGCTATGTGCTGTACACATGCCCAGAAAGGCAGTCTCCAACACGGGATAAAATGCATTATTTAAGCTTCTGTTTGCTGTTGTTGGAAAGAAATCCTCTTCCAGTGGAAAGAAACCTGGAATGAAATGAGTCATGCCTGGAGAATTCAATGGCAGGCTTTCCCCAGGAGGGTTGTCAAAGAATGCCCAAGATTAGAAACCTGACTGCATTCTAAGTCAAAACCCAACGGACACTTTGGTATCATGAGGTACCCACTATAAAAGAATAGGAACCTTTTTTTGTGGGTCAAACCTCTATTGAAATAGAAGGGAGAACAAAGGAAAGGGGAAGAGGAAAAATAAAGCTCTCTTCTTGACCCCTCTCTCCATTCATACTTTGATGAAAGGCTGCAGGTCATTTGCAATTAATACTTGAACAAGCAAGCTGTCGGGACAGATCCAAAAAGGATTTGTGTTTGAAAGCCCAACTCTTTGTCATTTGGCCTCCTCCTCCTTCCCAAAGCCAAACTTACCTTAGGAGTCTGGTAGCTCCAGATGCCTGCCCAGCTCATGGCAAGGTGCCTCACAAAAAACACTGAGCATACCAAAACAGATGCCAAGGATTCCCCCCTTCTAGTAACAGCCCTCAACAGAACCTTCCTTTCACACACAGTGCTGGGCTCAGAGAAAAAGCTGGAAAAACACAGTGGCCTCTGTTATGAAGAAGGATGGAGGAGAAAGGTCTTCAAGCCTCAAAATGCAAGGATTGCAGAGGGAGGATTTCTTGGCTGCTTTTATGTGGCCACAAGACCTGCTACAGGAACGTTCAGTGATGCATATTTCACTGCAGCCCCAACCACAAGAACGTGCACATCATTCTGGGGTTTGGGGTGAGATAAAGTCAGTGCTAGATAAAAGTACATTGTGTGAGTAGCACTGTCCCTCATGCTCTGGACCTCACGCTCCTGCAACTGTCCCCAAGATGGGAAGGCTGCATATCCCTGTTTGAGTGAGGGAGATCTTTTGTTCTGGGGAAAAGACAACATCCCTTTGTAACAGGCCTTACTTGAAATAATTTTGAGAAGGGAAAAGACCAGCTTGGAATCTGAGAATCCATCTGAGCTGTGTCCAGACAACAGCTCCTGCACATTCACTAGCTGGGAATCACAAAGTAAGATTATTTTTCCTCTCATTCAAGTGCAACACTTGAATTAGGGCCTTCAGAACAAACCACTACTCAATTATGAAGTCAGCACCAGGCCCCCTAAAACTGCCCCTTAGGAGAAAGGAGAAGAGTACCTCATTGTTCACACAGACTAAGTCCATCGTCTGTCCAAAAGCATCTGTGACCTTCTGCACCACTTCTTTGAATTTGACTGGTCTTGGAAACTGGATAATCCTGTAAAGGCAAACAAATACAACAATAATCTCAAGTTAGCAGAAGCATACTGGAATTTGGGATTTGACTAACAATTCAGAAGGATGGACCTGTAATCTATCAAGAAGCACAAAGCCTGCTCCTTGCTTTACATTGACAGAAACGCTGCTCATCTGGTGTGCCAGAGGGTTCTTCACCTACCCTGCAAGAATATCTACCAAAAATCCTAGTGCAGCTCCTCCCTCTAATGTGAGGTACAGGTGTAAAGTAAGAAAGACCAGAAGACCTTCACTGGAGAAAACCCAGATGAGGCACCAGTCAGTGATTTTTATCATCTCCACTTTCAGCAATGGGCTCTGAACAGAGAGGAAGGATGGGAAGTGGGAATGATGAAGTTTGGCATCCTGTGACTGTCCTGTACCATCTCGTCCAGCAGTTCTGTAAGTATGTACAGCAGGCACAGTCTATCCCTAGAGTAACACTACTTAAATTTTCCTTGGCTTTAACATGAACTTGGACCATTAGCCTGTGTCCTGCCCTGTCACAGTCACCAAGAATCAAGCAGAGGTGATTCCATGAAAATATCAAGCAGGGAAGGGCGGACAAGCTTTAACTCCCAGCCCTATTTTTATGGGACCCATGCCCAAAATCTGGTTATCTTAAGTAAGTGTCATAGAAGGACGCATTTCTGTAGAGCTTCAGCTCTGCTGTGGTTCAGCAGGGCTCAAGAATTAAAGAGAGAAAAGGATCCAAGTGTGCACCCTGTGTCCCTGGTAAGAGAGGCATTTAATGACTTCCAGCTTGGAACCCCTTTTGCTTGCATGCAAATCCCAGGAGCTACTCGTGGCAAATGGGATGACATGGCAAGGCTCTTGCATATAAAACTGTAGTTGATTTTAGGGAAATGAATCCTGCTGCGAGCTCATCTGTAGCTGACTGAAGTTAGCAGGATATTGGGTAAAAAAAGGTAATTTATCCCCATACATGAGGGACTGGGTTGGGTACGTACCTTTTCTCTCCTTCATATTCAAACTTGATCCTGACATTTCGCTGCTGTAAGAAAAAGCAGAAAACAGTGAGGACCCAAACTGCATTCCAGATTGACTCACAGCTCCAAAGCTGTCAGGAGTTCTCAGGGAGACTCCCCTAAGTCCATTAGGCATCTGGTTTATTTAGGGCCAAGCTGCCTGCAGGACTTGCAGACTTTGAGGACACTTCACGTTGCTGATAAATGTGCTTGTTAAAACATAAGGTTGCCTGTAATCAAGAGGACAGTCACTCATGTGTACAACTGGTAGTTTTAATAAAATGCTCTTATAAAGTGGAAAATTGTGAGTGCTCTGAACTCAGCTGGGAACAAGGCACTACTATCAAAGAGGCCACCACGTCAAGTGTTTGAAGCCTGTCCATTTTCAGCATTTCCCGTGGTTTTACCACCAAAAGCAAAGCTCAGACGATGTTTACTAGATCACAGCTTTTACTTCTTAATTGAAAAAAGCAAGCATCCTCTAGTAGAAGTGGAGAGACAGTTTTGGGTTTAAAAGCCAGCAGTCCTGGGATGGTTGTAGAACTGGCTGATACTTTATTAGGACCTACAAAATGCTAAATGTATTGGGCCCACTACACAATGCACAGTAAGTGCTCACCCTGAACTGACCTCAAGAGAAATCACTAATTTGCCCAAAGAAGAGCTAGCAGGGTCACAAGCAGACTGAGCACACAGCTGTGCAGGAACTAGTAAAAGCCACTTCTCCCATCCTCTGTTTGTGCATATTTAGCAGCAATCGAGACCACAAGGCATCTTTTCATTCATTCAGCTTCTCAGACCAAGCCCGAGCCAAGCATCCGTCTTGCATCCCTTGGATCATTCCAGGACTTTCCAACGGTCTCCGAGGCAGATTAAAACCCTTCTTAGTTCCCAGACCAGGTTTAGACACCCCAATTAATCAATGTTTTCCTCAACTAGTGCACACAGGCCTCCTCAGAGAGTTTTCTTCCCATCCAGAGGAAAGTGCTGGGCCACCTCCCTCTGAGGTGTAACACCAGGGAGGGCTCAGTCCTGCACCACCGGCATCTCACAGGGATAATCCCAGAATGGGTGGGTGACAGCCCACCATGAGCAAAGGACTTATCTCTGGGCCTGGATTGCCAGCATGTGAAGGCACACTTTCCATCCTCTCAGAGGGAAAGCAGAGCCACAGCGAAACAGCTTTGTTTCTAATGAGGAAAATGACCTGGATGGATGCCCTTCGGTTTATTTTTAAACTGACAGCCCCAAGAGTTCTGCAAACACCCACCTAAGTTCAGGAAGTCAAAGCTGGAGGCGAAAAAAAAAAAAAACCAAAAGAGCACATTCAGGGTAAACATGTTGGATCACCAGAAATGCATCCTTTTTATCTCTGCTCATGGCATTTTCTGTGTTTCCAGAAGGGCTGGGAAGAACCGGTGCTGGGACAGTCACCAAATGAGGCACTCCAGTAGAGTTACAGGCCTGTGCTAAACAGGCAATTACATCACTTCAGCGTCTACAGCCAGTTCTCCAGACCCACAATGTTTGGACAAACTCCAGGTTCATTTCCAGAACCAGGCCCAACTTGTAAAAGCACCAAATTAATTCTAAGACAGTCCAAAATTCAGAAGGGGAAGAGATGACCATAACCAACTCAGTGCTGAAGGTCCAAATCATTCTGGAGAGACAGGCAAATACAGGTGAGATTGCCAGCTGGGGTTTATCTCTGCTGAAAAAAATAAAAAGATAAGCTCTTTTATGCCAATTGTTATTTGCACGTGCCTCTCTGAACAGGCCTTGTTGGCTCATCCCTCCTGGATGCTGGCAGTAAATTGGCCAGTGTGGGTTCCCTGGCTGTAACACCACAAAGCCCTTTTCTAAGGTAAGAGAACAAAACCAGGGCAAGGAACTTTCGAGGTTTCTCCTTACAAAGGAGCAGGACGTGGAAGGGGAAAGGCTCACACAGCTCTGGCCTCGCTGCAGGAAACCTTTCAAAACACAGGTTTCACTTTCAGCACAGCCCCGAGCATTGTACTGCCTGGTTGTGCTGAGCAACACAGAATTTCACAGACAAATAAGTTTTGAAAAACATCTTGTGGCTGGAAAATGTCAGAACACTCATCTAAAGCTCCAGAGAGACAAGAAAATGAAAAAAAATGAGCCACGACCCTGTTGCATCCTTTTCTTCTACATCAACAACAAGGCTGATGTGCCGTGGCCCAAAGCCAGCAAAAGGACGCCAGCTGCCCCGCACTGCTCTGCTCTGCTTCTGAGCAGAACTACAAACACCCTGGCTGCAACACAGGAATGAAAAACCACTTAATTTCTTAATTAGATAATATTTTTTTTAACATGGAAAAAAACTAACCTCTTGCCTCCTTCAAAGAAACCAAGACATGCTCACATGCATTTGGAAGAGGCATAAATACATATTTATCAGTCTGAGAAGCTGGTTACAGTTTTATTTTTCAGTCTTCCCTTGACTTGCTCATATTTTTGACCCACAGCTCAGTCTGAATTCATCAGTGCTATCAGAAACAAATACTTTTTTCCCTACTTAAAAAAAGTAGTGGGCAGTGCCCAAAGTACTAGGAAGTCTCAGGGGATGCAAAACACTTCCTAAATGCTGGAGCAGGCTGTGATTTTTTACACCCATGGAAATCTGGTATGGAGCAACTGGTTTAAGATTACACAGGGAGTCTGGAGCACTGCCAAGTGCTGGAGCAAAGTCTCTTGTAACTCTGCACCCAGTGCCTCAAATGGAAGGCAAAGAAGGGGAAGGCAGGACCAGCATCTTCTCCATACGGACCTCAACGCTTTGTGCTAATGTTGAGGTGGAAGAGGCGGAAGCTGCTGGTCCTGCTCACTTTTACACTTCTGTGAGGAATGAAGACAACAGTGACTCCTCCTTGCACAATCCAAGCTGTAGTATTTACCCTCCCTGCCATCAGTTGTCAAATGAGGTTAATGGCAGCCTTGTTCTCCCTCGACTAAGAGGGCATTTGTTGGTGTAGGAGAACAAGCAAAGAGATCCAAGAATGGTCTGTGTTAAATACAGTGGAGAGGTGAGGCCAGCTACAGCACCAGCCTTAAACCCTGGAGTTCTGGCAGAGCATCTCAGCAACAGTTTCATGGGGCATTGGGAGAGCTGAGGCAAGTAATGGAGCAAGCAAGAGAAACTGAGGCACGAAGGCACAACAGGCTAAGGGTGTGAAGAGAAAGCCCGGCCTCAGGAGGACAAGACTCCACAAAGACCTTTTTGCAGCATTTCAACGTAAAGGAGATTTATAAGATGAGGAGAGACTTTTTTGCAGGTCCTGTAGTGACTGGACATGGCCAACAGTTTTTAACTGCAAGAGGCAAGATTTAGGTAGGATATAAGGCAGAAATTTTCTATGCTGAGGCTGATGAGACACGTGCACAGGTCGCCCAGAGAAGCTGTGGACGCCACATCCCTGGAAGTGTTCAAGGCCGGGTTGAACGAGGCCTTGGGCAACCTCATCTAGTAAAAGATATCCCTGCCCATGGCAGAGGGGTTGGACTTTAAATGTCTTTCCAACTCAAACCATTCTGTAATTCATTCTATGAAACACGACAGGGGTAGAGACAATCACAAAATTTAGGTGGTCGGTCTCCTGAGTTGTGTGCAGTGAGCAACTTTCCCTCTCCATGTGTGCTTCCGTACAACACGGGGCACAGCGGAGCCAACGTCTCGGCTGGCGCCTGCAGACCCTGCTGCGACACAAACAAAACAAGCGACAGCCCTGACAGGAAATACCACAGTCATTCCCTTCGTTTCCAGAATAATTTCTTCTCCAAAATGCTTGCACCGGCATTTCCTCCAGCCCTGCTAACAAATGGTATTTTACTCTTTCTTCCCATCTGCCTCCAAAAGGAAAAAGCAAAGCCACCACAGTGGCCACAAACCCAGCACCATCTTTCCAGGCTTTCCTTGAGGTATTTTTAGCTCCTTCCTCAAAACTTCTAATTTCACAAAGAGAAAAGACAACAACTCCCAAGCGTCAGAGGAAACCCTGATGGGAACTGGAAGGGGGGAAAGGGGGCAACTGCTTTTGCCCGCTTAGCTGGGCACTATGTCCCCCAGCAGGCTCAGCCAAGCTCGGCCCCCAGAGCTGAAGCAAGCAGCCTTGTGTGCTGGTTTAGATTAAGGAAAATGCTGGAAAAAAATGGAAAAAGTGTTTCCAAGCGAGGTGAATCACGATCTTATACAGAGATCCCTGAAGAGCTGAGTGCTGTTTGTAATAAAAGCACAGACGGAGATCAGGAAAACACGTGTTAAGGCCTAATATGGAAGCAGCCTTGGAGGAGCAGAAGGTGCTGAGCACTGTCATTGCTGAACAGCCAGAGGGTTGTTCAGATTGGGGTGCAGGTCCAAGCTGAGCAATGCCCATGGAGAAGGCTGTCTAATGGCAGAGGCAGGCAGAGAGCCAGTGGAGGAGCCAGCCCTGCACCTCCATGGCAGCCCGCGTGCCAGCGTGGCACAGAGAGCTGAAACGCCTAAAACTGCCACATTGCAAAATCCTAGACCAGCACCAAATTCAACAACTTCCCCCAAAATCAGCTGCCATCAGAAACAGTGTTCTGGTCAGGCTCCACCTCTGTAGCTTGTTTTAAAGCTGCTCTTGTCAATTTAAACAGAGGACAGCTTTGCTCATGCTGAGACACCAAAGAGATGGGGCCTTTGGATCACTTCTTCCACCCAAATCCTTCCACCCAAATCCACAGTTGCCTCACAAACCAGCTGGGACAAAACCTCAGGCTTTATCATTAACCCTTCTGCGGTCAAAAAAGGCAGGAGAAGTCATCACAAGGGGCCTCCTATTCCCTTTGGAGCTCCAAGGGGGGCTCATTCCAGCCTTGCTCACATCCACCCACCAGACCTTAGGCACTTTGCCTCAGTTTCCCTCCCTGGGTAAAACAGGGGCAACGAAAGACACCCATTTCTGCAAACCAGAGGGTAATCAGAGGGATTATTTTCACTTCTCTCATCTTCTACTCATTGGATTAGGAAACAATGAGAAACCCCCGCGGAGGCGTGCAGCGCTCAGTGCTCTAGTTACCCTTTTGTGCAAAGCCACAAAGCGGTGGGATTTCTCCTCAACTCCTGGCTTTGGCTAAGAGGAATCAGCACCACAGGGTTGGGCTGAGGGGACTCCTGCACCTCCCCCTGTGCTCGCCCCTGCTTTGAGCAACGGGACGTTCCTTAGGAGCCAGACAGCTGGACCGGGTCCCCAAACCGCAATAGGAGATGACTAATCCGCGTCATTAGGAATTATCTGCACAGAACCCCCACGCACTCCGGGTTATTCAGCAATCAGACAGAAAGGAGTTTGTCTGGGGTTGCCCCCTTCTCCTTTCAGGGCTGGAAGGCACAATATTTCCCGGTCCCCCCGGATCCCTGCAGCTCTTTTCCTCCAAAAAAGCAAGTGCAGCACAGGAGTGGCTCAGAGGACAGTGGAAAAATGTCTGGAAGGTTCACTGCTCCCTCTTACAGACCTTTCTGTTTTATACAGCAGCAGAAATCACAGGCTTCAAAATGTTTATCTAAAACCACCCACCTGGCAGGGAATAGCTTTCTTCCAGCTGGATTTCTCACTGGTATTACCATCTTCACACCCAAGTCATCTCCACACACATACAAGGGAAAGCCTCTTAAATCCTTGGGACTCCACTGTCTTTGTCATCTACAGTGAAGGCTTTCCCACGTTGTGCTGATCCCTCTTGGTCCCTTGTTTCTGATCCCAGGTAAGGCAAACCCTGTAGATCTCCTCATAGAGACTCCCATCTTCAAGGGGATATATATGGATTCCCGCCCTATTCCCCAAATATAAACCAGTGGTGATAAAGCCAAATTCCTCTTAGGCTGCTCTAAGACCCACAGAGAGCCCTAGAACACGAGCTGTATTTTATTGGAGTTATGAGCAAGCCTTGCCTTGCATCTAACTTGCCAGACAAAAGAGAGTCCAGAGGTAATTCACTAAAAGAACAACTTTTAGGTCAGTGTGACATTTGTGTTCATAGAAAAACGTTTTTTAGAAATATTGTATTTAATTGCCATGGGAGAACTTGCTATCAAGATTAAAGTGGCAGAGGAGCTGCTAGTTGTCATCAGCTATGACAGAGGCCACGCCAGCACCGACAACCAGCTTCACACTGCAACTTGCCAAGTACTATTTATAACTGAATGGATGTGCACATAAATAGATGAAAAATAAATGTCAATGTAATTGTTCCTTTCTCCATCCATGTTTTTGTTCAGGATTTCTTAATTCTTTGGGGTTTCCCTTCTGATCCCACTCATCTTTTTCTTTAGTGATCACAATATAGATCTTCATCCCTCTGTTTCCTCCTTCCCTTCTTCAGAGCCATTTCTATAAACAAAATCTTTTGTTCAGTCCAAGAGATAGCCTGAAAGGACCCCTTACAGGCCTATCAGAGGATGCATGAGGAATAATGCAGGGATAAAAGGAATAACAGGAATAATAATGCAGCAGTTGCACTAGGGACAGTCAGAGTGATCCCTCTGTTCCCAAAGAATGGCTCCACTTTAACTGACAGACAGAAGGAAAAGGGTGTCCATGTCTATCCTCTACCCTGTTTTCTTACAAGGCAGAGAGGCAGGACAACATAGTGGCTGACACACCTGACCAGAACTCAGGAGATTCCAGCTCAGCCATCACATCTGCTGCCAGCTGCCCAGGCAATCTAAGGGAGGAAAGACATCCCCACCATGCTCTTCTCATCTTCAGCTTGTTCTACTAGAAGGCACTACTCATCCAGAAACTCACTCTCAGGACTAAACTCATTTGTAAGGAAAGGAAACTAAAAAAAAGAAAGATTTTCCATTTTCAAAGGGATGTTCATTTCCTAAGATGGTCTGATGCAAAATTATCAATATTTTGGGGGAGAAATACTTTGGAGCACACACTACCACAGATTGTTTTCTTGTGTGGCCCAGGCCTACCAGGAATACAATTTTGGCAGGCTTCAAATTTCAACTTCTATCAAGAGAGCACTAAGGAACCCCTCCAGGAGGCAGGAATGAGATAGCATTTTGGTTGTGTTTCTCTGTGGATCAAAAAACTGCTGCAAGCCACAAAGAACTGGTTAGTTAGCCAACATTCTTGTTCAAAAGTGTTTTTCAGTGGAAATTTGGAACATTGACTAAAGGATTCCCATGTCTCAGAAAAGCATTTCTTCCACAGAAAAAGAGATTATTATTACTAGTCTAACAACTGAACTTCCAGACCCAAGCTGTTCAATGTGAGAGTGTTGCTGCAGAGCCTCAAAAGAGGCTGCAACAATGAGATGAGCAAGAGGATCTTTTAACACCTAAATGCCCCATGCCTCATTCCCCTCTCCAAGAAGGGAGAATGTACAGGGCATCCTTCAGCCCAAACAGCCAACCTGATCACAGGGAAAAAAACAAAAAACAAAAGAAAAAAAAGAGAATAAAAGGGAACACCAAGTACCAAAGGAACAGCAAATCACCGGCATGATGACATCACTTCCAAAGCAATCTCTCCCCCACATCAATTTCTGCCCTAGAAAAACAAGGAAAAAAAAAAAACCTAAAACCGACCCAAACAAGTTGATTAGAACATGAACCAAGTCCCCACTAATTCCACCTACTTTGGCCACTCCCCACCTCCCAGACTAGACTCCCGCCGTCCCGCGAGCCAGACTTGTTCCAGCTAGTCCAATTTAGTGAAGCAACAATTCAACATTCTCCAACGCCCTTCATCTCGTGGGGCCTGTTGGTTTCAATCCTCAGCGCCGGATGCTCGGGGAGAGCGGGATGCTGATTATCCACATCTCCTCCATCTGAAAGCTCTGAGTAACACTGAGCACACAGATACAGCCACTCCACTTATGGATAAAAAGAAAAATCATAAAGGAGGCAATGCTTTTCCAAGCATCAGTGCTGTAATAAGAAGGAAAGTTTGATTCCTGGTACAACAAAATTAAATGCAAGTGGCAGCCAACAATTCTAAAGGTGGTATCAGAGCACAGCATAACTCTATTGGTGATTTATGAAGGAAGATACAGAGTGGGTGGGCTGTGGGTATGAACTCGATTGCAATATGCCAAGTTTATAAAACTTTTGCAGATAAGAATTCAGACAATGAAAAGTATTATTTTCTTTGTTGTCAACTAATTATCCAGTTAACTTTGTATCTGCAGCATTTGAAGCACAGTTCTCAAAAACAACAGCAGGTATCTCCTCTCTCTTTACATAAAACCAATATGTTATTTAAGACAAGGCTAAAAAGCTTTGCTACCCTGAAAGCAACCCGAGATGGCTCAGTATGGTCCCCACCCATCAACGTGCAGAAAACTCTGCCCCATGGAGCCATCCAAGGCTGTGCTGGGTTTTCTGCTTCGCCTGCAGCTGCAGAGAGCCAGCTCTGAATTTCTCTGGTCAGTTCTGTAAACATCTTGGATTTGTTTCAGCATGAGCTGAGCACAAATCCAGTGATTCAACTTGGACAGCTGCTACCACCAGGACACACTTTGAAACAAGACATGCTACGTGCGCACGTGTTTTCGTCTGCATGTGTCTAGGAAGTCTAGAGGGATTTGGGAAAAGATCTCTGCATCCAGAGCTCTTTGTTTGTAGCACAAGTGCCATCAAAAAATGCATGATGACTGTAAATGACAATTTGTTTTCTTCCTTGCTAGGCATTCAGCAATTGCAAAGCTGACTGCAAGCTTATTCTAAGCCACAGCACTAGAAGTGGAATTCAGGGTGGATTTGCTCCCATGCTTCTCCAGGAGCTTCCCAGTCCAGTTAATTTTTTTTTCTCCCTTTTTTTCTTGCTATTTTGACAACTGAATTCTTTCTTCACAACTTTCATGCTCATGTAGTATTTGTTCTGTACAGAAACAGGCTATTAAATCTACTTCAGCCATTATATTAATGTCAGCAAATAATTTCTGACATTGCTCAAGGGACAACGTTTTTGTTCACCAAAGCAACTCTGAATGTGCAACAGGGCCAAAATGTTTGGTTTTAGGAGCATAAAGATAAACATCAGTAATTAATAATAAACACTTTATATAAGAATGACATTATTCCTCCCCAAAGAGCCTGGGTGTCTACAGCTCAAAGTTGGCAGTCTGTCTTTCAAATATCTGAAGTAGAATGTGCACATAATAAATATTTCATCAATGCTGTCAATACAAAACATTTGACTTATGCAAGCCTTAAGGCTTCACAGCCTGTAACAAATTCTACTACTTCCAGTGCTGAACAGTTAGAAATGCCTTGAGGTGGGATCTGAGATCTGAACCCAGTTTCAAATCCTATTGGTTATATTTTTGAGTGATCTGGAGTATCACTCTTCCCTGCTCCTCTGTGATGTGGAGATGCCTGTTACCTCCTTTCAGCTCTTCAAAAAGCTTATGCTTTGGTAAAAAATGGCATTTCTGATGTACTGAGGTCCTACAGCATTTTTAACTTCTGTTCTAACATTTAAACTCTGCTGTCCCAGCATGGCAAGCACTGTGCCCATCTCCTTGGTTTGCTGGAGTTTGGGGTGGACTCAAGCAATGACTCACCTGTTTGCTGGAGTGGACATTGTTTTTATTCCTGTTATTGTCCAGCAGCCCCCCACATTTGCCCAACGCTGCCAAATCCTTCATAATAGAGTTCAGAGCTTCTTCTTCATCTGCAAAAGAAGAAGAGACAACTGAAGTGTGGAAGACAATCTTGCCTTTGGAAGTGCAAAGTAAAAATACAGCACTGCAAACATAAAATTTGAACCCAAATGTGTCAAAAGACACGATATCATGCCTTCCTTTTAAGAGAGGCATTCCAAGACATTCCAGCCCATGGTGTCTTGGAAATACAGGTTCCCTCATCACAGGTGAGACAGATCCTCAGGTCTTATTGCAGCCTTTCAGTACCTGAATGGGGCCTACAAGAAAGATGGAGAGGGACTCTTAAGGTCATGTAGTGATAGGACATGAGGGTATGTCTCTAAACTCAGTGAGAGTCAGTTCAGATTAGATAAGAGAAAGAAATTCTCCACTGTGAGGGTGGTGAGGCTCTGCCAAAGGTTGCCCAGAGAAGCTGTGGATGCCTCATCCCTGGAAGTGTTCAAGGCCAGGCTGGAGGGGGCTTGGAGCAACAGGGGAAGGTGTCCCTGCCCATGGCAGGGGGGTTGGAACTGGATGATCTTTAAGGTCTCTTCCAGATCCAGTCTGTGGGTTATACAGTGGTGCTCTACAGGACAGAAACCTTTCAGGACCTAGAAAGCTCAGGGCAGCAGGTGATAGAGAACAACACAGTTCTTCATCTCTTCCTTTCCTCCCTCTTCATTAAAGGTACTCAAGAGCCAAAACTGATTTTCAAAATCGGGGACATTGAGAAACCATGGGGGAAGGCAAGAACAAGAAGAGAGAAGCTCAGCAATGCTGGACAGAAGACAGACACCGAGAGCCTGCATGGTGCTTCTGATTTCTGCAGGAACCAGAGAACTTTGAAGGACCTATTTGATCTGAAACCAAACTCCTCCTTTTCAACATGTTTACATCTGCAGTTGTGGCCTTTTAAAGCAGCTATAAATTATTACACTGCAAAGTACCAATCACAAGCACTAAGAGCCCTGTCATGACCTAGGGCAGGGCACACTCTTTAGGAGGGGTTGAGAACCTGTAGCAAGGTCCATGTTCATGATATACTCAAGACAAATATTAGGCACAGGCAGCTATTACTGTAAAAATACAAATATAGCTACAAATTTTTTCTAAAAATGAGTGTCTCCAGGGACAGAACCACCCCTACACCAAGTGAGCCCAGAGATTTAACTTGAAATCCACAAATATGTGAAAAATGACAAAAATTGTATGAAATCAGACAGGACTGGACCCAAATACTGAGGATCTTTCCCCAGGGACCTGTATGTCCTGGATCCTTGTACTCAGATACAAAATCATATCCTTTTTTCTCTGCTCCTCCTGCTGGGTTCTATCAAGATCAAAGCTGTGAAAAAAAAAAAAGATGTGAGAAAAAGACTTCTCATGCATGCTGTGCATCCAGAACCATCTTATTAAAGAAATAAGGGGGAAAATTGGGGGAAAATGCTTAAAATTCAGTGTCACTTTCATTTTAGAGCTCAGCAGTGAGCTCCAATGGCTACATCAGACTACTAGGAAAATGCATACATTTTCCTGTAGGCAATGTGTGTACATGTATTTAATACATAAACATATATAAATATAAAATATATAATTGATAAAATAATTAAATTCATAGTAAGGTACATGAAAGTATAATTTCTTTTCCCTTCCACACTCCTCTATTTGCTAAAAAAAAAAAAAAAAAAGGTGTGTTTTTTCAAAGGGGTGGCAGGGAGTCCAGCCTGAAATGCTACAGTAAAAATACTTCAGAAAAAGATAATTTTCTGGTCTATCAAAGAAAAAAGAAAAAACAAAAAACCACAACAAGAACATCCTCATGGTTTGGGTTTGGGGTGTTTCTTCTGTTTCATTTGTTTTGTTTGGTTGTTTTTTTAAAGGATCTCTGGGACAAACACAGTTTTCCACATAGATTTTATAGTAGGAAAATACCCAATACAAAAAAAAAGAAGGAAAAAACCCTTTTTGGTTTTTTTTGTTTTGGTTTGGGTTTTGTTTTTTTTTACGTGGAATGGGGAAGGAAAGGGGGGAGGGACAAGCTAAAACAAACTCACAAAAATAAAACCCCCTTACGCTGCCCTCCAGGAATTTTCCACCAAAGCTCTAATCTCTACAGTGTCCCTCACTCCTTTCTTTTTTCCAGCTCGAGTGACAACAAAAGTTTCCTGAACTCCCTGATACAAAACACAATCCCTAAGGTCATGGGCAAACAGGGCTTCAACAGGCAGGGTGCACAGTGGTGCTCTATAGGATAGAAACCCTTCAGGACCTAGAAAGCTCATGGCAGCAGGCGATAAGAGCACGACACAGTTCTTCATCTCTTCCTTTCCTCCCTCTTCATTAAAGGTACTCAAGAGCCACAACTGATTTTCAAAACCAGAGCCATTGAGAAACAATGGGAAAGGACCAAACAACTCAATTCACCAAAACCCCTCAATTCACCACCACTCTCCCACCTCCACGCCTCCCTGAGCAGGCCTGGCAGCATCTTCCAAGAGGTTCATCTCAGGTTAACTCACCAGGGTTCTGCAAGGATATTTCAGACCTTTTAAGACTGTTCCAGGGAGGGGCAGTAGATTTTGCTGGAGGTCAATAGTAATAATAATGAATAATAATAATACATTGACAAACAGGGACAGAGTAATTTCAAAGTTTGCTGGAGTAACTGTCAGCTGTGCTCTCCATTTATCCCAAGAGAAAGACGTGGCAGCCCCCATGAGGTGGCCCAAGCTCCCCACAGATCACTTGTGACAAGTTGTTTACTAAATGACAAAGCAAGGAAGACCAATTTCCCTTGGACTTCTGTCTTCTCATGAAACACCAAGGAGTTTCCAATGTCTAGGAAAGGTTTGGTTTATGACATTGCTCTCAAAGCCAATGCCAAAATTTTGTAACAGTCTTACAAGTCCATCAAGCACAGGTCTGAAAGTTCCTGGTGCTGCAAGCCCAGCTGCACGATTATGAAAGTCATATTTCTTAGAAGTAGGCTGCACGTCTCTGCCAGGAGTGACTTTTTACATCTCTCACAAAAACATTGAAAAGCAAGGAGAATCCCCTTCCTTACTTTCATCAACTGCTTAAATTCAGCCAATATTCAGAAACATCCAACTGTTAATCAGCCCAGAACCAATACTGGGAAACTGGGCTCCAGCTCAATCAGGTATGAAGAAGACAAAAAAAAGGAAAGAGAAGCTGTCGCTTGTATTTGCCCAACGACTCAGCATCTTTCTTCCTCCATCTACTAAAAAGCCAATGCAAGAGAGCATTCTGAAGAGAGTTTGAGGATTTTCAATTATAAAACATCAGTGTTACTCGTCAAAAAGCTAAAATGCACATCCATGCCACCACTGCTACAAAACAAGGCAAGAAATTTTCTCCCTAAACAAGGGGAAAGGTTGTTTTCTGTTGGAGGAGCGTGGAAAAACATGACTTAAGTACAAGCAGAAATACAGTATTGCTGTGAATTAACTTATTTCTATGTGCTACTACTCTTAACAGGGTGTTTTTAGTGAGCGGCAATTTCAGAGGGATGATGACCAAAGCCTCAACTGTTCAAAACAAAAAACCCCACACCATGCTCTGAAGCAACTTCAGAGCAGGAGCACAATTTGCATCATCGGTTGCAAAACCAGCGCTTCCCAGTCCTGTCCATGACAGCTTTGCACAGGGACCGATGCTTTCCAGACCAAACCTCTTGCCCATCCTAATTACTGCTCTTGGGGTCTCCAAGCTGACTCCCAAGAAGGGTGGAGAACTTTGTTCCATGGAAATAAGCAGCCAGCTCAGCCAGTTCAGTCAAAATTGAAACAAGCGCTGGAGCTAACTGGATTAATTAAATCCAAATGCCACTCCCAAGCCTTTCCAGCAAAAGGGGCGTCACAGGCTCTCTGTTTGGCTTGGTTTGAGTGAGGAGAGGGTGAAGGATGAATGGCTGTCCCAGGGACAAAATGCCAGTCATCAGGAATTCCCTGCCCATGGGACAAGGAAGATCAGGTTCTCCTGATCTAGCCCTGGCAGGACCTGAGTTTTCTTCAGCCTTGTGAGAAACTCTACAGCAAACATCTCCCCAGGCTTTGCCATGGCTCCAGAACAAAACAGCTGTGAGTTGCACAACACCAATGAAGTATCCTCAGAGCTTGGATGGACTTGGAGATTCATGGAAACCTTTATGCAACGTGAGCAGGTTCTTGTTCCCAAACAACCTTCTGACCCAGCCTCACTCTTGCACCATTTTGTAGAAACTTAATTAAGGTACTGTAGGTTGACAGGATGAATTGTATAACAAATCCCACTTTATCTCCAGCACAACCTATAAATAGGATTATTCCTACCATGGAAGACGAGGGCAAAAAAACAAAAAAAAAAAGCTGATTAAAAAGGTAGTAAAAACGAAACATAAAAATAAATTGTGTTTCGTACTGTCCCTCTGTCCCTGGTGTCTCTTCTTCCATCCTCAGTTCTGTCTTTATTTTCAGCTATTTTCCTTAGTAGAAAACCAATTTCTTTCTTTCCTACTTCCAACCAACACCACAATTTTGTGCTTTTTGAATCAGCTTCCTGTGACAAAGCTCATTTGATCACGCTGCCAGCCCATCCAACCAAGGACCATTTTCAACCAAAAATAATAGATGTCTCAAAGATATTCATTTCCCAGAGATTTGGAGGCAGGGGGAAATATCCATAGTCACATAAAGGAGAGGAATACACAGAAGTAGAATGCCAAGAGCACTCCCAGGAAGCAATGACCAGTGGAACCACAGTGGATATTGGAAGGCTGGGCTTGTATTTTTATTAAAGTATACTCATCCATTTTGGCAGGAACTTATATCAAAAACAGAATACCTTCTTCTCTCACCAAGTTTTCAGTTCTGCGAGATGTTAAGACTCACAAGTCCCAGGCACTAACAATGTGAATCTGGAGCATCTGGTACTTGGCAAAATCAACTATGGAGTGAAATCAAAAAGCCAGAAGATGACACATCTCTCTGCCCTTCAGATACACATTTCCGGTGGCTGCTACGTGGCTTTGGTTCCAGCCTGCATGCTGGAGAGAGGAACCAGGAGTTTCAGTCTTAGTACAGCCAGTTCACTGCTCAACAAGAAGGAAAAAAAAAACAAACCCACAAGGGAGAAATAGAAAGCCTGAAGGTCAACACAGACCTCCTAAAACAATTCAAGAGTCAGGAGAGAAAGCAAGTGAAGAAGGGACAAAGGAATAATTTAGCTGTGTTCAGATGGTCTAGACAGTGCTGTTATTGTTGGCTTCACTAATAGGTCATTACTAAGAGGCAGCTTACAGTAGTTCCATGAAGCTGCTTCCATCAACACTGCAAAAAATGAAGCACCAGCTGGATGAAGCCCACGGGAAAGCCTGTACAAGTAAAGCAGAGTCCTGTAAAACATGGCGAGTTCTGACTTCGGCCTCTCACACACACCAGGCAGAGCCAGGGCTGGGAAGAGTCAGGGAAAAATCACGGGCATTGCAGAAGGGAAGAATATTGTCCTGTGAGTCATTCCTGAGCAAGGCTGGGGCGTGTGGCTCCAGGGCCATATGTTGTCACACACACACTCCTGCCTGGATCCAGTGAAAAGCCACAGATGTGACCACTCGTGGCCACCGAAGATCCCACTGTGCTTTTCGCAGCCGTGGTGCTGACAAGTCCAGCTGAGCCACTGTGCCTGTGTAAACTCCAGCATGTCCCTCCACTGCCAGCATCCACCTCTCCAGAAGGAGATGCAACCACTGGGGATATTCCCCAGGCAGAGAGAAGAGTTCTGTGAAGGCCAGGAGGGGATGAAGAGAAGATGGGGAACCCCATAGAAACACTGTCACCTTCAGTACAAGCCCTTTCAGAAGGCAAGACTTTGAACATCTACTGACAAAAAAATTGAAAAGTAATAAAACATAGTGAAAAGAAATATGGAACCACATGACAATGACACTGACAATGCTGACTTGGCTTGCAGAGATATCAGCTTTTTTGGTTTCTGAAAATACATGATTTTTGGATTGACTGACAACAATTATCATTTACCAAAGAAAACCTGAACTGAAAAGACAACATTCATGCCCTAAGCATCACTCGGTAGCTGCAAAGTGCAGTCCCTGTCCTGATGGACTTTCAGCTACACTGTCAGATGGAAAGAGAGATGAGCTGGCTTTTGTGTCTTATTTGATGAGTAGGAATCTGAGACAGACAGAAGTCCTGCTCAAGGTCCCACAAGTCTGCAGCTAGAACTAAATACATTAACAGACCTTAAATTCAGAAAGGCCTTAACCTGATCTAGCCTTCCTGGCTGTATACAAGGGTCACAGAAATCCACTTAGCAGCCTCTACATCCCTATCTTGACCTGGAATCACACAAAACAGCCTCTTTCAGAATTCTCAGCTTGAAGAGCTCATGAATGTGCTCCAAAAATCTCTTCGCAACAAATATCTCAATTCCAGTCTGAGCACAGCTTGCTTTGTATGGTACCCCTTAGATCTTGGTATCTCTGTATCTTAGAGACCCATCTATTATTAGACATTCTTCATCTTCTGCAGGTACTCATAGATTGCAATCTCATCCCCTTTTGACCCTTCTTCATTTAACTAAATGGAAACACATAGCTTCTGACACTAGAGTAACCCTTCATTCATTCCTGCTGCTTTTTCCAGTTGTTCAGCTGTTTTTATTTATTTATTATTAAGAGCAGAGCAAACTCAGAGAAGCACATAATGCTCAGTGGCCACCAGCACCCTTTCATTCGTGTTTGCTGCGTGAGTATGAGGTAAAGGCAAAGTTGGCCCATGTGGAACAGCGAAAGTTCACATCTGTCAGACCACCAGCCTGAGCTGCCCAGTGCCTTCATCAGAGGGTCAAAGTTGACCAGTCCTGGGTTTGCTTTCCTGGTCCCTGGAACACTCACCCCCATGTGAAAGCAGGTGCCAAAGAACTTGCTTGTGAGGATAAATGCTGCTCTTTCTTCAAAATCCAGAGGGGAGAAAAAGCTTGGAGATGAAAAGAAACCCAGGACTTTTGGGTTTCTTCAGTACCTGCAAACACTGAAGGTGTTCAGGCCATGCACAAGATTCCAAGGGAAGAGCAACACAGCATGGGCTTGACGATCTTAAGGGTCTTTTCCAAACTAAAAGATTCTGATTCTAAACAGAAGAGATCACTTGGTAAGCAAACACTACCACAGTGATTGTCCCAGTCAACAGCAGGAAGAAGACCAGTGAGGTAGAAGCTCAAGAGCCTGACTTAGACTGTGACACAAGCCCCTAAGCAGGCAAAGAAGGGACCCAGACACTCTGACAAGCAGGTGCAAATACTGTTTTGCAACTCACCCCCCTTACAAGGCCTGTCTGTGAACGACCTGTGGCAGAACAGACTGCTGCCTGCATCCATCTAGTGAGAAATGCAGATAAACATCCACGTAAATTCAATCCACATGCACAAAGCATCTTGCCGCTGTCTGGAGCTGTGTCCAGCATCTGATAAAGAGAAAAATTATCCAATTACCCTCCCCCAGCCCAGATTGCACTGCAGCAGACACACCAGTGGAGCACGTTCCCACTGCAAGTCAGCAAAGGCTCACCAGCAGCTGGATCCTGCTGCTGTTGTCCCTCCTGCAACCCCACCCAAGGGATGCCAAGGTCACCCCTGTGTAGGACTCAAGGGCAGGGCACAGCCCAGCAGGTCAAACAGAGCAATTACACAGGAGGAAGTGAGGAAAGACCCTCCTGATATGCAGGATTTCTTGGCAGGAGTTTGCTCACTGACGTCTTAAGCTTGGGATACACAAACTCACACAGAAAACTAATGTTGTGAGGTGCTGTGGGCTCTGAGAGCACATTTCTCCTTTTCAAAGAACTATGATGCTAAAGGGTGCACCAGGTACAGGAGATTATTAATACTTATCTGATAAATAAATGGTTAACTCTTGCTCTCCATAAATTACATTGGTTTGGATTTTTAATTTTGCTTTAATTTTTTAGTAACTGTTTTGGGAGAGAGGAGGGAACCAAAACCAAAATTAAACTCATCAGAGAGTTTGGAAAACTGCAAATTTAAGATTTAGGGCACAGACCCTATACCTATACTATCTCACAGACCCTTTTCTCAGGAGTAAGGCAAAATTCCTGCTTCCTATTCTCCCTCTACCTCATGCTATCCCTATGGTGATCCAGCTATTGGAAAAATTGTGCAGCCAGATTGAAAACCAATTTTAGATCAAAAACAACCCTTCTCTTTACATTCCCTTGCAAAAGGGGACAGAAATTAGTGCTTGGGAATGGTCTTGGGGGTAAAGCAAGAAGTTGCTTGAAAAAATCCCTAAATCAGTTATTTTTGAGATTATAATTAGTAAAACTGTATATCAATATATAACTAAATGCCATCACCAGTGACCAGCCCCCAAAATACTCATGAACATAAATAAGCAAATATTTCCAACATAATACAGACATGCCAAGACCCAAACCACTTAATAAGAGAACTGAAAAAACAGAAAAAGAGATTAGACTGGCATATGAATTTGTATGCTATGGCAACACATATTTTAGAGTCAGGGTGTAAGATCACGAAGAACTTAAGCTGCCCTCCGAATTTTCCCAGGAAAAAACCAAAAGCCAAGGTAATGGTACTGGGACTGCACCTCAGTTTAGGAGAGATAAGAGCAATGCAATTAAAACACAGAGTGATCAGCACCTTGCAAACACCAAAACATTCGGAATGGCAAGTTTATCCACATGCAAAAGTTTCAGTGGTTAAGCCACAAATCACACAAGGTAATTTCTCTTGAAGGATGTGAAGAGCTGTGGACAACACCGATGCTCTCTCATCCCAGAGACTTACCAGGAACTTGTGCAATGGAAAAGGACTCGGGACCCAAAAGGTGTTTGGTTTAGCTCAGAGAGGAGGGAAAGCAAGGTTACGTCTGTGGTTCACCACAAGCCTCCACTCCCAAAATAGCCATTCCTCTGACAGCACCATGTGCAGTAAAATTCCACGGGATCAGAGCCACTGGCAGAGCTTTCCCATGCCCTGCAACATGCCACCCTCCTCCATGGCCCCATCCCTGGGCACACGCGTCACCACAAGTCCCCTGTACATCCCCATACATGCAGAGGGTGCTATTTCCCCCCACCAGATACAGCCCATGCACCATCCTGACAGTCATTTTCCTCCTGGACCTGTAGAGGTCCAGCCATGGCATCCCACGCCCTCCAACTCTCTTTGGCTAATGGAGCAAATGTCTGGGTTAAAACTGGGTTGCATCTGATGGGAGGAAAATTTGCTGAAGAGGGTAGAGTTGGGGAAAACAGCTGCTGCCCCTCACATCCAGCCAGCAGCTTGGATCCTGGAGCAGGAGACATGATGGTTTGACAATAAACACATGAGTTTTCAGTCATACAAAGCATTTCAGTGCTCCCTCAGCTTCTCCTCATCAGAGCTGCGCTCCAAAACCCTCCCCAGCTCTGTTGCCCTTCCTTGGACACACTCCAGCACCTCAACGTCTTTCTTGTCATGATGGGCCCAAAACTGAACGCAGGATTCAAGGTGCATCACCAGTGCTGAGTACACAGGAACCATCACTGCCCTGGTCCTGCTGACCACTCTGTTGTCCTGGTCCTATTGCTGACACAGGCCAGGATGCCACTGGCCCTCTTGGCCACCTGGGTACAGTGCAAAAGGTGCAACTGGTTCAGCTGTTGTGGCTCTAAGCACTTCTAAACTTGGCTGTGAAGCAGTAAGATGTTCACAAATCCATCTGAGGAGTGCAGGGAATGAGAAGAGCACACCTTCATCCCCTGCTACCAAAGCTCATTTAGAGATCTAAGCATGGCAAAGGTAAAAAAAAAAAAAAGCCAGTCTCTTTTAGCCAAAGAGCAAGGATTTACCCCACAGAGCACCAAAGGAAAACTTAACCCAGCCTTGACCATTCCAGCTGCCAAGGGCTTCCCAGCCCTGAACAGGCTTCTGCACTGGGTGTCTCCCAGTTCCCTGTGGAAGATGGGAGGCAGAGATAGGAATAAAGCAGTGGGAATCAGGGCTTTCCTATAAAAGCATGAAGTGCTGCAAGATGAGCTGTGCTAAATCTCTGTGCCTCTTGGAACAATTTAGGTTGGAAATTACCCTTCAGATCACTGAGTCCAACCATAAACCTATCACTGCTCTTGGACAAACTCACTGTTTCTCATTTGCTTTTTCAGATTAAAGTTAGTCTAGCAGAGCTGCAAGCAGGAACCAGACCCTGAGAAAGCAAAATTAACCACATTTAAGAAAATTTTGCATGCCTGTAGCTCTGCTATTCCCCACCACTTCAAAGGTACCAGATACTGGTTTCTCTTCCATCCCACAACAAACTTTCACAGCTTTTTTTGCCAATCCTGCCCTTTGCTCCACAGACACTAATTTTCCTTTAATGGATTAACATAATTAAATTAAATTTGGGCCAATTTTTTCAGCAGTTTTCCTGCTAAGCTTAAAATTTTTTTCATTCTAAAGAAGGGCTTATGTTCCTGAAAGGAAGCCTGGTTTTTTCCACCTCTATCATTTCGGTCTAATAAAAGATATTACCTCTCCCCACAACCTGTACCTCTCTCTTGAGCACACTTGAAAGGAGAAAAATGTTTACCCAGAAAGAAAGGTAGCTGGCAAGTTATTTCCCCTGACTGCCTTGATATCTCCGAAGGTTATTTCTGGGCTCATAAAGAATTCTTTCTCCCTCCCAGCCCAGCTACTTCCAAGGCTCAAAGCCACAGCCCAGAGTCCATGAACTCCTAACCTGTTGCTAAAGCAACGGCTGCAATGTACCAAATATGATGCAGGTCCAGTCCTGCATTCCCCAGGTGCCCAAAACACCTGGTGTGACCCTAAACTGGAGCCTTGGTTCAATGGGTGCAGTGCCAGGAAAGGGAGAAGGAGGCACAGGCACCTTTTAACTCACTTCCCTCTCAAAAATAACAAAATCTGAGGTACAAAGACTGATGTGTCTTAGTGTAAGATAAAGTGCTGCAATTCAACCTGAATTAATTCTTCTTTAACAGGTCTCAGCATACAAAAAGCAAGTTAAGTACAGCAAGGAAGTGAAGAGCAAAACCATTGCCTTAGATTCACGAATGAGGAAAACAAGGCAGAGGAGAGCTGAGATATCAGAGGTCTGCATGGGGACAGGGAGAGTCTGTTTGTTCACCCCCAACAACTCAGGCAGTTCTCTCTGTCCCCAAAAAAACATCTAATTGGGTTCAATGGCCAGACAATGGCTGCACAAACAGGCCCTCTTCTCCTTCAGCAAACTGCTGTGGCTTCTGCCAGCCCAACCTGCATTTGTCTTCTCCAAACACATTCATTCTGCCAAGGAAGTACTATAAACAAGCACCATCCTCCTGTCTCCCACACCTCAGGTGACCTTTCTACTGAAGCAAAAGCCACACTCATTCCAGCAAGACCTAAACATACACTGAGCAGATCAGATCAGCCTTCCTGGAGGTTTTATCATAAGAAACACGTGTATGCACACAGCAATTCATAACTACCATTAAGAACACTTATGTAATATTTTAAACAAAAATAATAGAAGTTAAGAAGAAGCAAGCTGGTGCTTTACCTACCAACTTCTGTAGGCTTTTTTTAGTATCATTTTTACTGTGATCTCATGTTTAAACACAGCAATTTTTAACATCTATTTGCCATGGTATTGGAGATGTGGACGTCTTTGAAAGTGTCATAAACACTGGCTGGTCCACAGCTACATTTTGATCAAACTACAAAGAGGTTTTGAACCCTCCTGGAAATGGGCTGTGAGCTGCAGGAATAAAAAGACTCAATGCCAAGGACTCATGCTAGCACATGTAGAGATGCCGGACCTGCAACAGCACTGGGACCCCATGGCTGGACAGGGCTGAGCCAAGCACTGCATGACACAACCAAACACCTCTGTCAGAGGTGCAGCCCATGGAGATGCCAGAAGTCCCCACTTCCCATCTTGTGGTCTGACCAGACAAGGTCATGCAACTTCCCTAGAACACGTCCAGGAATGAACAGTCCTATGCTGAACTCTGAAACACTGAGCAGAATAGAAATAGGATCCCAGGAAGAAAGGTAGACCTGGAACAGACCATTAGAGATCACCTCATCCAATACATCTCCTCTGTGGTCTAGAAGGGAATCAGTGACATGACTGCACATTCCCTGCACTTCCCTAGAAAATGCTCCCTCATCCCAATGGCCAGAGGAAAAAAAAAACACCTATAAAAGGAAAAGAGGGAGAAGTGAAACTAATAAACCCTCAAAAGTTAGCCCAAATTTTTGTGCATCAGCAAAGCTGTTGAAACGATTCTTTAACTAACAAGCATCTCTCAGTAACAGAGACAGAGATATCATCCATCTCACCCTGCCAGTTAAGCCACAGACCAGAGTCAGGACTATGACATGATCCTTTCTGGAAGCAGCCTGGCAGATCTAACCATTCCCTACAGGGATGGGTGCTGTCAGTGATGAGCTGCAGCAATGACATCTGGGGAAGGGAACATGCACAGCACCTTCCACCCACCTACAGGTGCAAGTAGAACTGCAAACCTGCTCAAGACTCCTATTAATTCAGCTCAAATTCCCCAAAAAACTGCCACAGTGCCTTGCAAAAGGGTGCTCTCTTCGCTACAGAATGCACACAACTGATGTTGCCCCGGTGCCTCCATATTACACTCACAGCTGGCAGGCTGAAGGCACCTTGAGTAGGTTCTGTCACCCACTCTCTGTACAAGAAGTCATCAAATTGAAAATGAATTGAGAACTGGACTAGAGCCAGCAACTCCTTCCTTATTGGTACTCATAGTTAGTCTGAACTTTCTTTAAAAAACCCATACTGAATTGACAAAGGAGTGGCTTTTGCATTCAAAGTCAAAATGTTTCTAAAAAGTTTTGGGGTTTTTCAACAGGGATTTTAAACTGAAATTTGTCATTGTTTATATTGGAGAAGCAGGTTTGGACTTTCTCATCTCTTCTCTTTTTTTTTCTTTTTTTTTTTTGAACTTAGCTTTACATTGGTTCTCTCCCCACAAAATCTCTTTTCTGTGTAACAGAGAAAGAGCAAAAAGAATAGAAACATGAAGCCAGGATGGGGTAAATACCACTCTTCTCCTTTCACCATGGGGGAAGACAAACAGTTAAGGTGTGGCAGTGCCTTCACAATTTTAATTTTTTAAATTCAAACCACTAACTCTGAATCACATTTCTACAAGGCTTTTTACAAGGGTAGGTAGAGACAGGGCAAGAGGGAATGGCTTCAAACTGACAGAGGAGAGGTTTACATTGGATATTAGAAGACATTCCTCCCTGTGAGGGTGGTGAGGCCCTGGCACACATTGCCCAGAGAAGCTGTGGCTGCCCCGTCCCTGGAAGTGTTCAAGGCCAGGTTGGATGGGACTTGGAGCAACCTGGGATGGTGGAAAGTGTCCCTGTCCATGGCAGGAGGCTGGAACTAGATGGTCTTTAATGTCTCTTCCAACACCAAACCATTCTGTGATTCTGGAAGGTTTTCAAGGACAACCTCTATATTTTCAGGTATTCCTTCCAGCATCTCCCTTTATTTTTTTTAAGCACCATTTCAACCAGCCATGAAAAGTTTGGGGTGAACTTGTGCAAATGCTGCAACTGTACAAGTGAAGTGCTGAGCTTCAATCACGGCTCCTCCAAAATGTCTTCTCATCTCTTGGGTCACCAGGTCAGGAAGCTGTTTCAGGAGATGAATTTAGGCTCCTCTGTAAACGGCCTCTTCTGGTGAATGAAAGAGGACCAGCCAAGCTCAATTAGCTCCACGTGTTAATTGAGCACTGACATTCCTGTGAGGCAGGAACTGTCCTTGTTCTTCAATCTGCTGAGCTTCCTCTTCAGCACAATTGAAAAAAAAGGAGCAGAAACCCCTACAGTTGCTGGAACTGCTACTGTCTGGCAAAAGGGCTTGTAGACCACTTTGGAAGAACGGGTTTTGTGGTCGATATTCATTCTGCAAAGAGCATTCTGATACTCTGCCATGCTCAGTAACATATGAAATGCTGGCTAAATCCCACACCTAGCAGTGCTGCTGACAGCAAGGCAAGTCTCCTGCACAGTCCTTTAGCAGGGATGGGAAAGACAGCAGGGAATCCCTCCAGCTGTGTCCCACCTGTGAGACAAGCACAAGCACAGCACAACAACATGGGTGTTTTCCTGTGAGTGAGGTAGGATTTTGCAAGAGTAAAGTGGTAAGTTTGGTGGCCAATGGCAGGAGAAGCTGAAGTGGGGATGGGGCTCTCACATTTATCACCTTCTCTTGTGAGAGACAACGGCACCGATCTGATTATTTAAGTGCTAAAACTGGGACAGTGCAGCCAAGGGGTCCTAATTTCTGATAATGAATTTTATTTAGGAGAAAGTTCTTATCTATAGAGATATGACCAAAATCATCATGCACCTCCAGAACTATAAATAATTCCCACTTTAAAACATTTCCCTCAGCACCACAGAGCATCTGATACACAACTATTTCAGCAGCAAAGGGAGAAGGAGCAAGTAATCCAAGTCATCGACTAGAAAAAGCAACATTCTAAAGCACTGTTTGAAACAGAAAACTCCTTGGGAGAAGAGATACAGGTAGTGAAGATGCTCTGCAGAGAAATACAAGGCGGGCTTGGGAAGAGACTCCACCTAGAACCACCAGATCACACTGACAATAAGAAAATTTGTCCAACTTTGGCACCACTAAAACGCAAATTAGAAAGCAATGTAGTATTCAGCATCTTGGCAGTGTCTTCCACTTTGTTGTCATGTGTGGTAGCCCCAATCAAAATTAACAAGTTGCAGAAAATTAATTGCTTCAGGGGAATCCAGTCTTACCCATCTTTCCATCTACATCAGGCCTCCATTCCACTGGTCCCAGACACTTGTACCTTATCCTCCACTCTCAAGCATCCACCCTGTAACAAACATACACAGAGGTTACAGATCAATTTTGACATGTCAGTGGGGTCACTGTACAGGATCACTTTTCACAAAGCCTTTCCCAACCATCACCTGGGCTGGAGGAAAGAGGAGAGAGAACCATTTATCAAGAATTGAGACCAAGAGTCTGCCCTTCTCCACATACCCCAAGGGTAACACACCACAAAGCTGGTACCTTAATGGTTTTAAAATCCCAGAGTAAACAACTTACACTTGTGCCATAGCCCTCCATTTCTTAAGAGCAGAACATTTTGGATGTATTTTACTTTTATTTTTACATTATTTATGTAACCTCAAAGCAACACCATCTTTAACACATTATATTCTGCAGTATCCCAGGCAGATAACACTAATTTGGGGAACAGGCAGACAGCAGGACATGGAAAGCCACTCCCAGAGGCAGCCTGAATAAGAGCAGAAACCTAAATTTAGGCCTTCCAAATTCCAGCCAAGGTTCTTCAAGGCTGGACTAGCTTTCCTTAGATTGCATGGGAAAAATGCTGAGCCTAGGCAGCTCTCAGCAGCAGCGTGCCCCATACATCCCTCATGGCAGACGTGTCCTTGGGAGGTCTTCCAGAATTTCTGCCTTTTATCTACCCAACTCCAGCAGCAAAGGGGGCTCAGGTACTTGCCATGCTGCATTCAGCCAAACCTCTGCACCCAGTAAGGTTTGGGCTTTCTTGGGTCACCAAGAAACTAAAGCAGATCCGGGCCTACTGGAGGCAGCCCTGCTCCCTAGTGAAAAAACCTCTCGTTTTAGGCTAAACAAAGTCAAAACCCACCTAAAGATGGGCACCCTTTAAAGTGCATTATGACAGAAAACATCATCAAAGTTCACTTCAGCTTCCTGGTAAATACAGAGGTTTATTGGTCATAAACCTGTGTGACAGCAGAGGTAAATGGAGAGATACCTCAAGCTGGTGACCAGACTTGCACAGAGAGTGAGACATTCCTGTCCGACAGTCACCGGAGGCTGCCCAAAAAGTCAATGAGAGCTCCACGCTCCAGGACACCACATGGGTCAGAAAGGGTAGGAAAAGGCGCTTTGAAAATCTCCCAGCTCGGCCAAATCTATTCAAACACAGCAACAACTCTGAAGTGAAGAGGCAGCCATCACCAGCGTGGATTAGAACGACTTTCTGCAGCCCTGGTGCTGGAAAGCAGGAGGATATTTATCCAGCCTATTTTGAGAGAGACGAGCAGGAAGGGACCAAGCGATAAGAAAGCAGCCGAGGCGGAGAGATGTCCATGTGCCCCAAAGTGTGGTGGTGGTGTTCCTTCTGCTGCTGCAGCTTCCTCTCAGGACAGCACCATTCAGCCTAAGAACCCACAGCCATGGGGCATCCTGCTCTGCTCATTTCTGAGACAAAGCAGCAGGCAAGGAAGTAACTAAATGCTTGAAAGGTTGAAAGTCCTATCTTGAGAAGGAACTGGTCAGTCTATGCAGCACTCAAGCAAGAGAGAGCAGAAAACCAGCAAGAAAGCAGGGTAAAAAGTCCACCTGATTGTAACAAGAGCAGGAAACAGCCCAAATCTTCACTCTTGCTTTCAAAAATTGATGCGACACTTCCAGCAATTAAACTTTGTGCAGAGTTTGCATCGAGGGCTGCAAGTAGATAGCAGATTAACTGTAAATTCCTGGGACAGCCCAGAGTTATCAGTGTAATAGATTTTTCTAATGGCTTTCTGGAGACCTTCCAGATCTTTCCAATCCATATCTAGTCTCAAAAACATGCCCCTGCAGGAACTGTGCAAATGAACCCTGGAAAAAACAGGTGACCTTTCCATCAGCAGAGCCCTACCCTGTGCTGTTCTCCATCACCTCTGCCATACCAAGCCCCTGAGACCTCACTGCCCAGCTCCTGAAAGCAAACCAGCCCCTGCACACAGGGCAGGAAATCTCCACGGATGCACAAGAGAAAAAAAGTTTTTCTGTTTTAGCAGATCCCCTCAGTCCTGAGGACAGCCAGCCTTCAAACTGGACTGCAAACACTGGCCATTTCCGTGGCTTCCCAAAAATACATAAACAGCTTCCTGTTACAGAAGGACAAATTCCTGTTTCTAGTACAAATTCTGTCCTTTTATTATCTCCCTTAAAAAAACAGGAGGGGAAAGTAAAAAAATAAGAGGAGAAAAAAAAGTAAAAATCCTTTTCCCACTCTGATGCAGTTCCAAATAGTTCCCCCCTTCTCCTCCCACCAAGCTTCTTGATCAGAGCCTTCAAGTGTTGGCAGTTTGTGACACAAATCAGTGAGCATCCGAAACGGGGCTCCCACTTGGCACTGCACCCCTCCCACAGCCTGTAAATCTGGAAATCTCCACTGGCAATCTCCCTGGTAGGCAGGTCCTGCCTGGGCAGGCATGTTGTACACAAATAGCTCCCACCAAGCAATGAGAGAGCTCAGCAACGCGTTATCTGCCAAGGGATGTTGGGGTGATGTACTCGTTGTATTTCAGGTTTGTGTCGTGCACTCAAGAGACTTTGTCTCCTCCTGTCTGCTCAGGGAACTGCTGGAAGTTGCTTCACCTGCAGGAAAGCCCGGTACGGATGCTGCCACCTAAAAGCAGCTTTGGTTTGTCTGAGCTGAACTCAATTCTGCGGCCAAAGTGGCTCAGCTTCATTAAGGCCACGTGAGTGCAGGGTGTGAGCATCTACACCAGAGTTGTGGGTAAGGTCGTTAATCCACTTTGAAAATAAATCCCAGTTCTTCCCTTCTGGGAAGGAATGGAGCAAGACAGCTCAAGGGAGACAGCAGTTCAGCTATGACGTGTCTGTGTATGACATGGAGTCCTGTGTGATTTCTGCATCTGCGCATCTCAATCGTGGAAAGCAAAGCAGGGGATGAGATGGATGCAGAAACATGATTTTTTTTTTTTCTTGGATGTAAGGGCAGACAAAAAAGTGACAAAAGAGACTTACTGAGCAGAGGAAGGTAGGATGAGGGTCAGGAAAGTGGGAAGAGTGCAGTCCAGCATTGGAAGCTGGAGTCACCTGCAGTCTGCTATTGATTTGAAATGGGATTCACAGTAACACCTACTCCAAAAAGGGCTCTTCTTACCCCACGGAGGGTCAGCATCCAACATAAAACATGGATTCGAAGTAAGGATGGCTTGTCACTACTGCAGCACAAGCAAGTGGCATCTCCCTCTGCCATTTATCCCCAGGCTTCCAGGGAAAGCAGCACCCACTCATTCCTGCCTGAGCACCACTTAACACTTTGGTTTGAAGGTGTAGGGACACACCACTGTAAAAAAAAATAATAATAAGCCACAGTTGCCCCTGAAATAGGGCTCAGCTGGAAAGCTACTGAAACTAGCATTGCTAAAATTGGGACTTTCCTTGTTTTTTCAAGCAGCAGGGAACATGTTGGGCTCAGAGAGTTTAACAAGCAAGAGTCAAGCGGAAAAAATCTCTCCTTTTTAAGAGCTGACCACATTAACTTTCAGCAAGTTTCCGGGAGTCCTGCCAGAGCGCTGGAGTTTTGTATACTACGGAACTGTTAAAAATATTATTGTAGATGTTATTTTCAAAAAGCTTCAGAGGCCAGGGCTGGGGTAGTGTTAAAAACAACAGTAAAGCAAATGAGATTGCTTTAATGGGGAAAATACAAACGTATGTGTTCTGATAGCTCAGTCAGCCCACAGGCTTGGCAAAGAGGGATTCAAATACAAAGGCAGAGCAGTTGGAATATTACTGGTTTCCTCTGGTCATCCCAACCTTGTCCTTATAGTTTTGCCTAGACACTACAGAACACGTGATCTTCTGTACATAGAACTGTCCTGCAAATCTGATCCACATTTTGGGGATACACAAAAAGAATAGCTGAATTTTGGTGACACCTCAGACACATAGGACCCTGCTCTTGAGGCATTTTCCACTCAAGTTTTCCAAAGAATGCACCACACAAGGGCAGTCAAAAAGCAGACATTTGAGACTATACATCTAGGTAGATGTAGCACTTAGGGACATGGTTTAGTGGTAGACTTGGCAGTGCTGGGTTATTGGCTGAACTGAGTGATCTAAAAGGTCTTTTCCAGCCTAAAAGATTCTATGATTCCATTGTTGAATGAGTATCCAACTGGCGTGCAACCATGACAGGTTTGTAGGTTTATCTCCCAAGACAGCTCAAGGGACAAACTTCATGAGCCAAAATGAGGAGGAAAAAGCCTTTCCTGAGCATGCACTGATCAGGCTTCTAAGCAAGAAGTGACATACACAGACCAGCACAGCTCATGGAAGGAGCCAGCCCATGAAACACAACAAGCAATTCTGTATGAATATCCATCAGCTGAGGTTTCAGGCATGACACCCCAAAACCACTTAAGAATCTTCTTCACAACATGTGTTGTTGGCAGAAGAGATCTCTGCTTAAAAGTCATCGTGCATGATGGAGACCTTTAGCTATTGACCCAGCCAGTGCAGCTGTACTTAGTATCTGCTTCTAGAGAAATCTCCTGAGCCATCCTGTTGATTTCAGCCCAATGTGTATGTAGAATAAGGGCTTTAAAACCCACCTGACTCCTGCTGTTTCATTCCAGCCCTTTAAAACAGCCACTGAGATCCTAAATTGTCTCCTCTCTCAACAGTTCCTCTTCTCAGAAATGACCTTGTAAATTAAATGTTCCAGACAGCACACTCCAATAAGGTGTCACAGAATGACTTGGGTTAGAAGGGACCTTAGAGATCATCTCATTCCAAACCTCCTGCTATGAGCATGGACACCTTCCACTATCCCAGGTTGCTCCAAGCCCCATCCAACCTGGCCTTGAACACTTCCAGGGATGGGGCATCCACAGCTTCTCTGGACAACCTGTGACAGGGCCTTACCACCATCATAGGGAACAATTTCCTCCTAGGATCTAATCTAGATCTCTCCTCCTTCAGTTTAAGGCTGTTCTCCATTGTTCTGTCACTACATGCCCTTCTAAAAAATCCCTCTCAAGCTCTAGTAGCCCCTTGAGTAACTGGTATTTTTCTCAGCTACTTTTCTTGCTCTACAGTAGTATTCCTTTTATCAAAGTCACTGAAGTAATCAGCAATTTATACTGGCACATAAAATAGCTTTGATTTTCCATATTGATCTCAAACTTCTGTTTGAAAAATCTCTAAAACAAAGCAAATCAGGATTAGAAAGGACTCCTCTATCAGCAAAGGTCAGACAACACAGCCCTATATATAGAGATATAAAACAGACAAGTCAAGCAAAGCAGATTTCCAGAGAACACAACCCCCACTTGTTTGGTGTTTTACTTGCATCATGTTCTGCACAGCCCAAAACTATGTCCCTACTGAACTTGCCCTTGTTACAGAGGAACCACCTCCTCCAGCAATTGGTGGAGATGAACCGATTTGCAAACACCCAATTACACCCCAAAACTCACTTCAGTCCCACCTTATGCTCTGCCTAAATGCAAGTTTCAAAATAAGGCACTGGAGTGACAAACTCTAAAGGATCCTCACCTCTTGCAACCCTGTACACTCGTTTCCCTGGATGAAGCTGAGCCAGGATTATTTGAACACACAGCCCTGCCTGTTGAGCCTGAAGGTCTGCAGCTAGAGGAGAGCACTGTTCTGCATAATTTTCCCTTTTACAGAGCAAAATCTTGTCCTCAGATAGTTCTCTGTGCAATTACAGGTCAGAAGGAAACCCTGATGCCACTTACACCAGAAGAAACCCCAATTCCAATGAACATCCCCCCGTAAGTGAACACAGCAAAAAGAAAGGTGTATTTCTGCATATAATATAAAAGCCAATGCACAAGAATGTTGTAGCTCCTTCCTCCTGCAGTATTTCATGGCCTTATTTTTGTCTTTCTCCTAAAATGACTGAAGAATTTGTGGCAGGGAAATTAAAACAAAACATTATATTCGGAAAAGTGATGCTTCATGCCTCTTTCTTCTGTATTCCTAGGGGAGAAAAACAAAACCAAACCAAGCAAAAAAAAACCCACCAGGAAGAAGAAGCAGCCAAAATCAAAAAGGAGGAATAGATAGTAGAACCTTCAGATGAAAGAAGCCCTCAGGAAAGTATTTGTCTTAGAGCAAAATCTTTCCTGGGAAAAGCAGTTGGGAGAAAAGCATCTGCACAGCACCAACCTGGTATTAGAAATGAAGAGTGTCCATAAACTCAGTTTTACACCAAAGAGCTGCAAAGCCAACATCATGCAATGGAGAATCTGGCCAGAGAGCCAGAACCTGCACCAAGGACTGGGACACCCAGTTCTTCATGAGGATAATGGCAGGCAGAAACCAACTCTGTCTCTGCAGTTTAAACTCTTGAGAGCATCAAACTTCATGGCTGGTCCAACACGTTCCAAAGGGGATTTTAATGCTGAGTGACCAAGCTTTGCAGCAGGAAGCAGGGAGGTCCATCTCATGCCCTGGGTGGGCAGCATGACATCGTGACAGAATCAGAGCTTTGAAGCCTCTGTTCCACCTTCCACACTCACCCCACCTTCTCACTGACCCACTTTCTCTGACTCACAACGTCTCTTTGACAGCTACACCTGTAGCTCCTGGGAGTTGTCCTGCCAACCTTTGTATACCAGCACTTACCCTCAGCTGGCTGTGATCAATAGTCTCTCTCACAGCCATCCCACTGCACAGCTTCCTCTCTAACAAGCCACAGCCTCACCCCTGCAGCCTGTCTGAATTTGATTGATCACATCGAGACTTTCCGATCGACTGCAAAGCCGAGGGCTGAGGACTAATTGACCCCTTGCTGCTCTCTCAGCAGCAACCTGGTTATTTTGCTGCTTCCTCGTGGGCAAGAAGCACAACCTCCACAGCACAGGGAGAGACCAGGACTGGGGGACTGGCCCCCCAAGAGCCACCACAGAATTTGACAGGTCCTTTCCTTGCTGATGCCACTTCTGCCATGCAGCTCTGGATTGAGGTGAGACCAGAGCTCGGGGACTGGCAAGTGAAGATTAAAAGACATGCTGTGGTTTGGGGCAGAAGGATCACGTTTCTGCACAACCCCAGGACTCTGCTGTCTCCACAAGCTGCTGGCTTGTGCGTGCTGTCAGTGGGGTGGCGATGGGGTTATGGAACATTGGGCAGCTTTCACACAGGTTTTGCTTTCTCTGTCCCCTTGACTTGCAGTACCATATGAACTCCAGTACACTTGCTCTCACAATAAAAAATGAGCCATCAACAGTGCAGGAGCCAGACTGGGCAGTACATGGCCACAAATTCAAAGATCTGCAGAGCACATCTATTGCCCTAAGCTCAAAGTGCTCAGGGCCTCCCAGATCTCCCCTGCCTCTCCTGCCAGCCCTTTGCCATCCAATTTTCACACAGCTGTGGTTCTGGAGCCCAAGCACAGCCTGTTGCTTTCTCCAGTGCACATAGGGCAGCTTCTTCTGGAGAAGGAACATCAGGTTGCTCAAGCTGTGCCATCCACATCTGCCATCTAACAGTGACCTGCTCCCCAATGCAAGGCAGCAGGTCACGGCTGCTGCACTGGTGCAGTTGCATTCTCTAAGCCTGGTGGAGGGAAGAAAAGATGGTGACACAGAAGAAAAGGCAGATCTTGCCTCTAAACCCAGCTGAGGGCATTGCCAAACTTGAGACTGAGAGCATGACAGCTCACCAAGGCAAAGAGCAGTCTGCAAGGGAAAAAGTGTGATGAGTAATTTCCTCTCCTATAGCCTCCAGCCTGGTGCAGTGCAATGGAAAGCCACAGGCGGCAGAAAGCTGTGGGTCTTTTATCCACCTCAAAGCCCGACCTGAAGACTTTCAGAAAAGAGAAGCCCATCACTCTTGAGGCTGTGGACTAACCCTGCACCATCAAGGCAGCTGTATAATACACCTGAACTGCCAGACCAGCTGCTCAGCAGCTCCAAAATCAGGTCACTTACTAGGCACAGTGGGGAAACAGTCAAACACTTCTAGAAGAAAGCTCTGGAGAAATACAGTTCAACTCAATATTGATTCCCACGGCTCCGTTACAGACAGACAGAATTAATTTCCAAGATGGAAAGAAACATATGCCTGCATATCAAAACAAAATACAGAAGCCTTTCCAGTCCTCTGTCTGCATTTCAATGGAAACCAGAAGGCTGTCATGATGGAAAGATTTCAGATTTCTAATTAATCCTCCCTGCTGAGAGTTTAATGCCACTAATTGACGAGGAGAGGCGGTGTCCAGACAGCATTTGCAAATCTTTTTTACATCTTTCGACCAAGTTTTCTCTAAATTAAATAATAATAAGGCAGATTTCCTCCCTGCACTGTGCCCTACTCCAACTCCCTCCTCCCTAGAAGATGTCTGGTTGAGGGGAGGGAGGCGAAGCCCATGTCACAGCTCTTTACAAGTGTTGGAAGTTTTCCTGGAAAACGTCATCTGTGATACTGTCACTTCCACAGAACATGCCAAGAGAAAGACCATTGGTGCCAAGGACACTGCCTGTACCATGAAACACCCAGCCCCTACCCACCATGGATCTGGGAGAGAGCTTCTCCCAATTCAACAGAGCAATCACTCAGCCAAGAGACGTCCAATAACACCTCCAGAAAACAACACAAAATGTACTGTAGTGTCTGGAAATGGATCACCAGGCCCCACAGCAGAGTCCCAGGGGCCCAACACAGGGCTACCACCAGCAAAAACATCTCGCTGCTGCAGACCAGGCTTGGTTGCTCGTCTGCACCACAGAGTGCTTCTGGTCTTTAATCCTAAATATTGATCTCACACTGGTGTTGACCAGAAGACACCTCTGGAGACAGCCAAGTGATCCTAAGTGCAAAAGCCAACTCAGTCTCAATAGAAGAGAGCAGTTCAGCACACACCTGGCTAGGAAATTTCTGCTCCCATCCCCTATCTGTGTTGAGCACATTCTCTAGCTCTTCCCTGAACTACCTAAGGACAGAATTTGTCCCTTTATGCTCAACTCTCAGTGATTTCAATCTGGGAGGTGGTAAGTGCTCTGAGCTGCAAATCAAGGCGGGGAATGCGAAACAAAAAACAATCCACGTGCATGAGGCAGTGCTGTGGTTACTAAGCACCGACAAACGAACCAATGTTGATGGTCCCCAAGCTCTGTCCTGAAACTCCAGCACTGCTCTGTTTGTCATTACAATAGCATTTCCACCTGCACCTTTCTGACATCCCCTCCAGGAGTCTTCACACACTCCTGTCACAGATCATGGCCAGCGGAGCCCAGGCCAGCTGTGCAGATGTCCAGCTGGCTGACCTCTCCTTACCAAAAGGCTTCTATTATTTTTTCCCCTATTATTAGTTTTCAAGCCACCTACTCCATCATAAATATAAAGTAAAATTGGCTTATTCCTAGAACGCTAAAAAAAGACGAGCTGATGCCTGCACAAACCGAATCCTGGCAAGTCAACGGGAAGGCTCCAAGCGCGCAAAGAATGTCGAGTCCAGAGCTTTTGGCCCTTTTCCTACAAAATCCTATTGCTGCGAGCACCTCGTGCACGTGCAAGTTGAGTCCCTCACCTGCACAACCTGCCTGCTGCTCTTCCATGGCACCCTGAGCAAACTCCTCCTGTCTGCCCAACAGCCTATTAATAAACATACACCAGGGAGAGAAGCTGCATGCCAGCAGGGAGGCGGACGAGATGATCTAACAGGACCTTTTCCATCTCTTAACTTTTGTGCTTAGTCACAGGATAAATATCTCCCACGTTGTAAAGAAACACACTGGCTTCACTTGCCTGCTGTTGATGGGAGAGTGTTGCCCTCTCAAGACATTTGGTTTTCCAGCTGTCCATGGAATGGTTAGATTGAAAGAGGCCTCAGGAGATCTTCTAGTCCAATCTCTCTGCTCGAGCAGAGTGCACAGGATCATGTGCAGGCAACTTTAGAATGATTCCAGAGACAGCTAACAGGAGCTACCCAAAGAGAGTTAAGCAAGAGGACTTGCACTTGCATGGTTTTTGGCTTCAGTGAGCTCCAAGGCCCCCAAGCAAGTCCCCTAACTCCTGTCCTCTGCAGCACAGGAGCCTCATTGCTATATTATCAGAGTACTTGTGCTTTTCTGAGCACTCAAGCCTGATCCTGTCCATGGTGGAAAGGCAACTCATTGACTTTTGCAGGAAGCAGAGTTGGCAAGAGAACAGACAGCAAACATTCCCTCCATGAACCTTCTAAGTCAAGCTCCTGTGACAAACTGTCAGAAAACAGCTCAAAAAAAACCCAACCACCCCAGAAAGGAAAATGCAGGGAACCAAAGGTTTGGGCAAGAAAAGAGTCCAATGCAGCTTAGGTATTTAGGCTACAAAGCAATTTGCACTGCCACTGATTCTTGCCATAGCAGCAGTAAGACTCTCAGTTTTAAAATGCCCAAAACCTTCAAGGCTTCCACAAGAGACCATCCTCACACATAACCTAAAGAACAACTGAGAGACTCAAGACCAGAGATCTACACGTTTCATCATGTAAGGGAAAAAATATGTTACTGTATTATGTTATTATATTATATTGTTATTATAGAAGAAGACACCATGTCATAAATTTAAAAAAAAAATAAAGCCACACAATCTAATTACCTCTTGCAATAGAACAGACACCAAGGGATGGGAAAAGCAATGCTGGAAAGGGAGCTGGGAATAGAACGTTTAACTCTGTTTTCTAGTTCAACTGCTGGGCAATGGGATGACCCTGAGCACTGCCAATTCTCATTCAGTGTTTTCATAAGAACCTGGCTCCTGGAGTCACATGATTACATCAGAATCTAGGCTTCCTCTTTTTTTGTTAAAAAGAAGTACTTGTAGATGTCAGAAGTTGAAGAATTGTAAGTCATAAAGTCTGAAATGCTCAAACAAGAACAATCAGAAACATCTATTTTGAAATAAATAAATCACCACTTTTTAGAGCAAAGAATGTGACCCCGGATTCCTTTTCCACATTACTATACACTAGAAACCTTAGACCTGACAGGGAATGACTTACTTTTGGGAAGGGGGGAGTCTCAACATCTCCACCTGTAAGTTACAGATGAGAAAATACAGCTTTCTTAACAACCCTTTTCTAGAAACTAGGCAGTCCCTCTGAGGTACCATGGTGCTGGCTTCCTTAGTCAAAAGAATATTATGCATTGGGGGACAATATCAAGGCACAGCCATTAAAAAAAATAATAATACAGCAGAAGAGCTTTCCAAATTTTGCTTCCAGTTCTTTCATCCAGCATTAACCATGGAAGTCAGCTATGCCAGCTCATCTACTGGTGAGCTCTGCTCACCAAAACTATTTGCAGTTGCTGGTGGGTCTTGCTCAGCAGAAATACTTTATGGTAAAAATTAGCCTATAAATAAGGACTTGACCTTCTGAAAAAGCCTGGGTTGGCTCTCACAGAGCTCATCCGGTGCTGTTGCTGAGCCTTGGGGCAGTGCCACCACGGCACTACAAGCACTTGGGCTGCAGCTACCCACCACTTAAAAGTGATAAACTTTGGCCCCAAGTTCAAGCACCGCAAAGAGAAGACTTCAGGTCACATGTATTTCCTATTTTTGCATAGAACAAAACTGTTAAGATATAGAAGGCTTTGATCTGGGGTGTGCTATTCTATGCATTGAGTACACTATATCCATGGAAAAAGGAGGTAAGCACTACACTTCTGATTAAACCAGTGGTCTTTACCCATTCTGCCCAACAATAACTAACTGACAAAGATGCAGAGGAATTCGGAGAAGAACATGAAGGGCCTGAAAAGCTGTGGTGCACACAGCAGCTTCTGGCACACAGCTTCTGAAACATCCATCACCCTGACTGGAGCTCAACCATGATATTCCTCGAGCTCGAAGGATTTGCTTTTCATCAGCTTTTCATCAGAGAGAGCAGCCAGTCTCTGCTCCTGCTCGCGGGGCGCGCACAGGGGCAGAAAAAGGAAACCTCGCTGCTCTTGCTGGCAAACGTCTCTGGGTTTCTGATTTATCTCATCTTTGAGATTACAAGGAAGTGAGCACAAACCTGTTCAGTCACATTGTTCCCGCTCACCCCTGGCCAAGGGCCGGGCCATTATGCTGCCGTGTTCCTGCTGTTCCCAGGACAGATCTGCTGCTCCTCTGCAGCCCTCGGGATACACTCCTGCCTGCCCTGGCTTCGGAATTTAACCACAGCCAAGCAGCAGCAGAGATCATGCACAGCATCACAGGTAGGTCGGTCCACAGCCATCAAACTCCTGACCTCAGGTAGTGCTGCTGCACCCAGTGCCTAACACTCCTACCCCTCACTCCTCCCACCACCTGCTAAGGATGGGTACATCCAACCCACCGCTCCACGAATCTCCCTATCCCAAAAATTACCTTCTGCCTGCCCAGGATGACCTCTCCCTTCTCTCTGTCTGCTCTTAAGTGCCTGCAAGGGGTGGCTGGGCTTGGGAAAGATACTGCAAGGGCTGCTGTGACCTGGCCACAGAGGTGGCAAAACACCTGCCCTCTGAAGCTGTCACAGGTGCTCTGCTTCTCCTCTGGTTAATTCTAATCTTGCAGCAGTTGGTTCTCAGGGATGCAAGTGCTGTTGCCTTTAGAGCACACAGGAAAAAAAACCAGAAAGTGAATCAAGGGTCTACAAATAAATAATTTTTTAAAACATAATAATCAGGCTAACCAAACACTAAAACACCTCTTGCTTGATAAGACTCTGCCCTGCTGCATCACTGTAAAATCAGAGTCCCATATTTGAGCAACCATGATCAACAAAAAACGGTTGATGCAGCTATGGTTTTGTTTGCAGAATTTTCTCTGCACCTCCTTCTCTTTCTGTAGAAGGATTTGCTTTAGAAGAAAAATACCACCCATAATGTTCCTATCATTACTTATTTAAGAGGAGAAACACAACATTGTAATGTTACTAGCACCTTTCCCCTTCTTACAACAAACCACCACTAAATGAAACATGCTACAAAAACTAAACAGACATGGAAGTTACAGCTCCTTTTTCTTCACCCCCTTTTTCAAATCAAATAAGTGTTTTCTTAGCTGAGCTCTAAAAACCAGATCACACATACAAAGAAATGAGTTTGGAAATCCCCCTCCTTCCACCTCCATTGCTATTTGCTAAGGAAACCAGATGCTCAAACCCAGCCAAAAAATGATCTCAGCCATTCTTAAGAAAGCCTACAGTGCATTTTCATGAGTCATGGAAAGCAACAACTCGTTGCTTTGGTAATGCAAGGTAAGCAACTGGTCATCCATCCCCAAACAGACTTCCAGCAGTAAGTCAAAGAGCAGACTGTGGCTTGACAGATTACATCAGAGACAGCCCCAAAATAGAGCCTCGAGGCAAGTTACCTCGCTTTTATAGGAAATGCCACAAAGTGTCAGTCAGTCCTATGAAGCACTCAGCAGCCAGGATCCCCCACGGTCCTCATCCAGGTGCGTTTATCAGTGCTCTGCCAGAGATGGGCAGCAAATGGAGAGGGAAGTGACAGGTGGAGACAGGGATGAGCAGAAGGCAGCTGCCTTACCCATGCTCTTCCCACAAGTTGGAGCAGATAAGAAGCATTCTGCCCGCCGCACCAAAAACAACACTGGAGCAAGAATTGCAGGATGCTTCATTTACCACACACTTTTCAACCATTCCAGCATATACTCAGAGGACTTGATGCATATATGCACACAAGAGTATGACAGTCATACCCAAGCTTTCATCAGGCTCTGACCAAACTGCTTGCTTTTTTAAAATATGTGTTATATAGATCATTTCCTAACCCTCTTTGGGTTGGAGACACTCCTGCAGTGGCACCACTCAAAGTCCCTGGAGATGGCCTGAACATGGCCATGAAGGTGGTGATGAAATCCAGCCTAAGATAGGTGGTAAGTTCCCCATGCAACAAGTGGAGATCCTTTCCAACACATCCCATGCTCTTCCACAAATACCTCCCACCTTCAGCACCTCCTGGTGACTCTCACAGCCATCGCTGCCTGAGAAGCTCCTGCAGAGACGAGAAGCAACATGTGATATGAAAGGTAAATCAGCTTCCCAAGTAATGATGAATCACGTACTGGAAGTCTTGCTTCACTTCATCCTAGTGTGCCAGACCACCTCCCTGGGACACCCCAGCTGCCTTCCTCCAAGGGAAGTTCTCCAGCACACGATTTCCTGGACGTGGAACAAGAGTGGAACCAGCTCATAACCACTTTCACCTTTCTTCCTCCAGAGATGAAGACAGTAACAATGTTCAGCACCAAAAGCCAATTGTGGAAATACACATCCTCACCCCTTACAGCCCCATCCCAAAGCCAACCAGGCACGTACCAGATGTCAGTCACACCTGTAGTGCTGTAGGTGAATTTGATGAAATACTGCAAAGATAAAGTAAGCATTCTCTTGAGTCATGAGCCAGGTAACATAGTTGCACACATTGTGGACATCTTTTAACATCATAGCACCTCGAGGAAAGCATCATGGAGAGCCTCAGCAAGCAGCCCCAACCCAAAGAAAGATAGGCAAGAACAGGCATGGTTCCCCAAATCCTTCATTTCAGTCAAGCAACGCCAAGCCAGTCTTCAGACAGAGACAGCAGACAGCAAGAGCACCAAACCTACACCTTGCCCTAACCTTTTCTCTCTGGCACAGCACAGCTGAGGAACAGCCCAACAACATTCAGAGCTGGACCTTGACCCTTTCAATAAAACCAATGATGCAATAAACTAAGCACAGCTCAACAGTTTCTGTTTATCTCTTTTACTTGCTACCAGCACCATCCAAAGAGAAATAACTGAAATACCTTGCATATTTCTCTAATGACTCTTGCTACTCAGTACCAGCACTGGAGGGACTAAGACCAAGGACCAGCAAACGCATTCCTCTGGTTTATTAACTGGGTTGCACTGGTTTCCCAAAAATCACTCTCCAAGCCAGAAGCAAGAAGGATTGCAGCAGAGAGATCAGTGCTGTAGTTTTGTGCTTGTAGGCAAACAGAAGGCATCAAGGCTGCAGTGTGAGCATCTTACATAAGCAAGGAAAGCTTTCCAGGAGCTCAGCCTAGCCTGATATCTTTGTTGAGGGATGCTTCATGCAGCAAACAAAAGCCCTGCTCCACAGCTCCACACTACATCAGTGCTGATCAGTCTCAGAGGGAAGCCCAAGTCTCTGATCTCTGATTTCCAACTACCAGTTATTCATCATGTGTAAATGATGAAACCCTCTGTCTCCTAGTCCCAGGCCACACACCTCCGTCCCAGCCACTCACTCCCACAACCACTTCCATTATCACCCTGCTACAGATGACACTATTATCAGCCCCCTATCAGCATCACCCAGCTAAAAATAACACCCTTTGCAATGACCTTGCATGACCCAGCAAGCAAAAAAGGGACAATTCCCTCCAGGGCACTTCCCAAGTAGTGACAGAGAGGAAGAGAGAGAGGCTGAAAGGAAGAGGGTATTTAAAAAAGGGTTTCTCTGCATGCATTCTCACCTTTCCTTCTGTTCACCTTCACCACCAGCAATAACAGACCTCACCTTACACTTTCTCCACAAGCCATTTAACCCAAAAAAGCCTTCCTTATCAAAGCACTGCCTCATGCAGGGGATGCTCCAACTCTTAATCCATATCAGAGGCAAGATATCCCTGTTATCAAGAGCTGGTGAGAGCCAGACATGCCCTTCACCCTGTGTCCACCACCTTATGCCTTGGGATAGGGCATCCCCTCTGCAACCTTGGGAGCAAAGGTGCAGAAAGGCCACTACGAAGAGACTGAGGATCTGTTAAATACTTCAAGGCTCTTATTTATAATGGGAGGCGCTGCACATTTCCACTTCACAACTAGACTGTGACTGCTCAATGACAAAAACTCCGAAGAGACCGTTGCTCAAAATCAGTGAACCATCCAAGTAATCCACCATTCCCATCATGGACTTCAAACTACATCCATAGAACAGAATAATTCAGTCATAAGGGATCTACAATGATCACCTGATCACCAGCTGCCTGACCGCTTCAGGACTGAAGGACAACCTCAACAACGACAGACCTCAATAGATAAACCAAAGCAGCAGCATCTTCCTCATAATCTCTGCACTGAGAGCAGCAGCAGAACTTGTAAAGGGAACCCAGAGGCTTTGACCTGGACTTTCTAAGGCTTTTAGAAGTCAGCAGCACAACGCAGGGGTCAGTTTTACACATGATGTTTGTGCTAACAAATGTCATGTGCAAAGACTTCGATATTCCCTGGGGAATATTGCAGAGCACTTGGATGCTGCTGTGCAAGAAACACTTGCACATGGACAAGACAAAATCACTCCAAGACAACCCTGGTAGCACAGCTGCATTCAAAGCATTGCAGGGGCCATATGCACCCTCCAGTACTGATGGATTTAAGACATTCCTACGTCCACCGCAAAGACTTCTCATCTCACAAATTATTTTTCCAAAGCAATTGTACAAAGTCTTTTTCCCTCTGAATCACCCAGCTATCAATCAGATGACTTTATTACTTCAGCACACAGGCTCCTCCCATAGTAGGTTTGCAAAGCGCCTCTAATCTACCCACACAGGGCTATTTTTTTCGAGCAATTTGGTGTTTAATCACTACCTGAACACTTGACCCATCCTTCCACCCCCATCAAGGACCTGGCCTGCACACACACTGTTTACATAGCAGCTCACGCAGCAGCTTGGCTGCCTCCTTCCAGGATCTGGCCCAGGCTGGGCACGGCACACGCTGCCAACAGGACTTTGTCCCATGGAGCTCCTACAGCGCCGAGCCAAACCCTGGCTCAGCTCCACCCTGGTTCATTGCTGTCACGGCTTGTTCTCCCTGGGCTGCCTCTAATTGTCTCACAGAGTGGAGAGAATGAAATCAGGGGAGCTTTCACAGAAATGACAATTAGCTCTGCATAAAATGGTGGCCAACGTGGGTTTTAACTCAGGAGAGCAGGACAGGCTCCAGCCTACCACAGATACTCATTAAATTCTGAGCCCTCTGGTTTCCACTAATATTTATATCAGGATCTTCCAGGCTAGGAACAAGTGTTTGGGGAATGCACCTGGGAGCTGAACCCCCTCTTTTAGAGGGTACAAGTTTATCTTTCATCTTTGGCTTATAATAGCCTCAGAAAGTCCAGGTCAAACCCTTTGGGTTCCCCTCACAGATGTTCCAAGTGTCCTGAGAGAAGAAGCTGGCCCTGAGACCAGACACAGTGATGACATGCAACAGCATCCTCACCCCAGCTCAGTGAGATGGAGACATAGGGCAAAGAGCTGCGAGGGCAACCACTGCAGGCCATGGTGATGCTGCATCTTCCATCATCCTGGGCTGAGCCTGGTCCAAACCTTATGGCTCCAGGGAAAGCTCCTGGAGCAACAGTCCAACCAGTGCAATAAAGCAGGGACCCTCACCCTACAGCCCCAGAACTCTTTGCTAACCCCACTACAGTATTCTTCCCTTGCTCTTTGAGATCATGCAACAGGTCTTCTGCTGGGAATAGCTCCTCAGGGAAGACATCAGCTTTTAAAGGGGATCTTTGCTTTTAATCTCTTGTGTTATTAAAGATTAACTGGGATAGATTGATTAAATTATAGAATCATTAAGGCTCAAAAAGACCTCTACGACCATCAAGTTGCCATCAAAACACCATTTGCCAAAGCCAACCATCAACCCAGCACTGCCAAGTGCACCAATAAACCACATCCCCAAGTGCCACATCTACATGTTTTTTGAACAATTTCAGGGGTGGCAATTCCTCCATTTCCTTGGGCAGCCTGCTTCAATGCCTGAACACCCTTTGAGTTGGATACCAGCAGCAGTTTATTGACTAATGGGAAGATTACTTGGCCAGCCCAGATCAGAACTGCAGGGATAGACACAAAACAAACAGAACAGCCCACATATCCACACTCATGCACGCTCACCCACACCTTCACAGACAAGAGCACTTATCTTGTCCATCTGATGCTCACCACAGCACTGACCACATCAGATGAAGGCTCATGCCATGTGGGATCTAGGTCAAACCCATGGAGACAGAGCACAACTGAGATGATATTCACCATCCCTGCATCTCACAGTGCACATAGCAAAGGCAGAAAAGGTGCCAGAACGAAATGCTGAACTGACCTGGCCTTCAGGGCTGCATGTGGGGAGGGGAAACTGCTTCCCAGATACTTGCCAAAAACACCTGGTCACCCATTTTCCCTTGTGGAGTTTAAATAGGAAAAGAAATAAAGTCTGGGGATTGAGAGTGCACCTGCCAGGTTCAGGATCAGTGGACCATTTATAGCCTGTCTAAAAAGTGTCTGAGGACATTGAAAAAAAAAATTGAATTCCATATTCACCTTCTTACGGCTCTGTACAGCATTTTCCATCTCCCCAGTGCACAGCTGACATTCTGCACATTTCTGTGTGCACTGTGCTTGGCCTGTGCTTTGTGCAGAGAACAGAGTGGAAGTGACTGAGCCCAGCAGCCTCCTGCTACCATCAGGCATCAGCAAGCACCAGCTCCTGCTGTGGGAGCTGGGCTGCAAAGGGCTCAGCCACCTCCCATAAAAGGCTGGCACATGGCATGTGCATCCCTCTCGTGTGCTGGGTCTCAGGATGGAAAAAGCCCAGAGACTTGTCGAGAGAGAAAATACCTTTCCTTAAACCAGACGAACTGCACAGGCTGAATTGTAGTTGAATATCTCTTTTTCCCCCCTCTTCTTTCAGATGATCCCCTCCATCAGGAGAGCCATGGTACACCCAGCAATCACTCCCTCCTTTCTTCTACGTGTGGATAGGCTTGCACACTCCAAAGCCAACCCGTGTTCCTCAAGCAGTCTAATAAAAGATATCCCTTCTAACAGCAAACCCTGACTCACTTCCCTCCAGCCTCGACCAGCAGGTCTCTGACAGCAGAGCCAGATCCACCAGAAGGGAAGATCCTGCCAGCGTTCACGCTCGTTCCCACATCCATCTGGGGCGAGCGGGGCTGGAAGCACATCTCTTTCCATGCTGCAGCAACACACTCCAGCCCACGGCTCTGCCAGGGAGCCAGACACACACACCGTGTGATCCTCGCCGGCATCTTCCCAATGGGAAAATTCAGAAAGCATCAGGTCCAAGCTGCATGCTAAAATCACGAAGCATCATAAAGCAACGGGAACATTTCAGGAAGGATGGAGCCGCTTCTCTGGCTGCCACAATCGCTGGCTCTTTGCGTCGGAGTCACTTCGTCTGGATGAAAATCCAGACTACATCTCTCTGCATGAGCACACTTCCCTCATAGTCTCTAACAGCCTCCAAAAAGGGAAATGCATCGCCCATCAGCACACGTTGACAGGGCAGAGCTGTGGGTTTCTGATGGAGATTAAGGACCCATGGAAAAAAATGCGGCACCAAAACCCGTTCACAGAAGGAAGGTATAAAAGATCCTTTAAGTCCACATCCCACCAGGCTGGCAGCCCATCCAGACTCACGTCCTGCCTCCAACAGAGGAGCATTTACAAACTGCAAAACCTTCCCAGAGCAAAGGCTGTACCCAGCCATGGAGGTCTGCTCTGACCTGCAGGAGCACTGGGAAACCTTGAACCGCAGGTTATAATTAATGTCAGATTAGGGGTTCTGGAAATTGGACCGTCTGACAGATATATCACAAGACACAGGTAGTCACAGGTAAGCCCCCGAATGCAACTGATCTCATGCACATCTGAGGAACTGCTTCCAAGATCTGCACTCCACACACAAATCCTGCACAGAGCTACATCAAACTGCATGTACCAGACTGGACATTAATTCAAAAGGTGGCACAGAAAGAAACTCCCCCAAACCACTCACTCTCACTAAAGAAGTGAAAGACCTTGATCCTGGAAATCCCTGGGATCACTTAAACCCTGCACAAATCCCAAGACTCTAAATCCCAAGTGAGCCCTGTGTTTTTGGTTCACACACCAGCAACACATGCGGGGACTTGCACCGAACTGGCAGCAGGTCTACTCCAGAAACTACCGCATTACAAGACAGGAATTAAAGAGGAGGACAAAAACAGCACCCAAGAGGGAAGCAGCTCTCCAAGATGAGCAAATCCTCCCGGGGCATCCTCCCGGCTCGTGTCAAAGCTGCCCACGACAGCAGCTCGCTCCGTCCAGGTGGAAATCCAGCCTTCCAGCTGCGCCGGCCACTCGCAACACGGGGATCCGCGCCCGCCGCAGAGCCTTCCTCCCCTGGCTCGTCCCATCCTCACCGCTCCGGACAGACGGTGCAGGGGGAGCTTTGCTGCAGATTGAGGACTGGCCGGGCACCCCTGCAACCTCCCCCGGCGACGCTTTCTACACAAACGGGACCAAAGTGACCACAGCCAGAAACCGCTGGCTCCAGAGGTTAATACATCCCGGGAACGGGTTTTGGGGTCTGACCGCGGCACCCGCCGTCAGCAGGCAACAGCCTGGGGAAAACAGGGACCCGAGCGCACCAGCATAAGGCGGGGGTGTGCGGGGAGCCCCGGGGAAGGTGAGCCCTTCAATCCGCTCCGCACCCACGGACACGGCTCCGTCCTCCCGGAGAGCCGCTCCAGCGCCCCACAGGGCTCTCCAAACCCAGCCGGAGGGGCAACCTCCCACTTGCAAGACTAGAAGGGAAGAAAAAGCCAAATCCGGCTGCAAAACTCTCGGTCACCACTGCGGACAGTAAAATAATTAAAAAACCGAAACTATCCGGGCAGGCGGGTGCAGGGACCCGCGGAAAGGGGGGCTGCGGACGGACTTACCGGTCCGGCGGCGGGGTTACCCGCGGAGAGCCATGCCCGGACACCCGGGGCTGGTGTCACCAGCTTGGGTCCCAGCGCCTGGCTCAGCTCGGCTCGGCTCCGCTCGGCTGGAGCTCGGCTGGGGCGGCGCACAAAAGCGGGAGGAAGCGGTGACGCGCGGAGCGCGGCCAATGGGACGGNGGCTCCGGCCCCCGAGGTGGTTCCGAAGCCCGGGGTGGTTCCGACCCGCGAGCGGACTCGCATCCTCGGCTGATGCCCCGTCCCGCAGGTTGGTCCCGGTGGGGCTTCCCCGGCCCCGCAGGTCGGATCATCCCCGGAGAGACTCGTAGTGAGCTCCGAACCCCCGGGATAGGTCCGATCCCCAAGGCAGGTCCGACCCCCGGGCCGGCTCCGAACCCCGCGGTGGATTCGCATCCCGGCTGATGCCCCGTCCCGCAGGTTGGTCCCGGTGGGGCTCCCCCGGCCCTGCAGGTCATATCAGCCCCGGGGAGATACCACGGGATCCCCCGGCTTTGCTTTCAAAGACAGTAGAATGTGACCTTTGCGCTCCGTCTGGGGGTCTCTGGGACCTCCTGGAAGCTCCTGGAAGAGCAAGATGTCCCATGTAGGGCTACGTGAGAAAGAGGAGATGGTGAGAACCAGCGCCGAAATTCCCAGACTCTGGGATGCGGCTTCATCAGCGGGAGCGTTGGTGAAGCTGGTGAGACCTTATTGCAGCAGCGTGGTTTTCTGCAGGGCCAGGCTTTCTCCATGCAGCTGGAGCGTGAAGGAATTGCTCCCTGATAACTTGGTTTGGTTTGGGGGGAGAATGGAAGCAAAGTCGACGCATATTGAAGACCAAAGGGTGAGGGAAGGCTCTCGGCTGTTCCCGTGTCACAGCTTCCTCTCCCAGAACAGCTCAAGGATCTTTGGGCAGCTCCCTGTGGAGTCAGAGGAACCTCTGGGCTGCTCTGATTTACACCCACCTGTCCCAAGCCTCTGTTGTGTCAATGTCCCTTTGGGCTCAACTCTCCATATGCAGAGAGCCAACAGTGGCATAGAAGCAAGATCCACTCCTAGAAAAGGGCCAACAAGAGCCTGAAAAACAGATGGAAGTGAGAGCTATGTACCAGATATCCCTCAGACTGGTGGGAAAGAGAAAAAATTCATGCAGACAATGGAAAAAGCAAGTAAGAATATTTTTCTGATTATTTCCTTGTTTCCCCATTTAGTAAATGAGAAAGAGGAACAAAGTCAATTCAAGATTTTGGAGCAGGAGGGGAAAAAAATGGGCTGGACCCTAAAACCATTCCCCTCAAGTTTTCAAGGAGTTGCTGCTGCAAGGAAGTTTGAGCCACTGCCTATAAAGGCAATTGAAACCCCAACCAGGGACCCCTCCTGAGAGATTCAGATCTCACATCCTCGTATACAATCGCGTGACCTATTAATAAAATCCATAGAAACCGATTCTGTATATCCCAAATAACTGCAGATGGCTCCAGCCCAAACCGCTCCGGGTTCCCTCACTCCATAAATGATTTTACTAGGGCCAGTCGTGATCTTGATGTAATTGGAGAGGTTTCACTCTTTTCTCTCTCCCTCCCCCTCCCCCGAATATTTGTGCAGCTTATGGAGAGATATCCAGGGGGACTGAGCTGTTGCTGGAAGGAACCTCTGACTCCAGCTTGCCTCATCCGTTTGGGAAGCAGTGTAAGTCCAGCCTAAGCCACCTGGCTTTGGGAAGGAGGTTGTTTTTCTCTGCACCTTCCGTCTAACTCTTAACAGCTTTTAATAAAATTCTGGTAACTTGGCATATTTGAAATGTTGGCTGCTGCCCATCGGGGATGTATGTAATGAATTCCTGTGCTGCAGATGCCTTTCTGAAATAAATCACATGTGTTTACCTTGGGAACCAGGCACAGGACCCCAGGACTTCAGCTTCAAGTATTATAAGGCACTAAGTGACAAGCAGCTCCTTCCAAACCACCTGGTTTTGATGGGAATTGTTTAGGCACAAACCAATTACTGCTGAAAGCCATAATTCTTCCAAGCAGCTCCTCTTTTCTGACCATGTTTGTTGCCCCAGGAATCCTGCTACAGGGATTTCAGTTCTAGGGTGTTCCTGAACAATGTAAGGATCATCACGTGTGTAAAGGCTGTTTCTATTGATGTCAACACCTCTCTGCTGTTGGGTGTGCTAAGGATCTGCCCCCGGATTCTGCCTACTCGAGTTGCTCTTGAAAACATTTACAAAACCTGGCAGAAGGGTAGACAGAGGTGTGTGGCTCTGTGCATAGTTTCAGGTGTTCTCCCACAAATGCTGGCTGACAGCCTTTGACACATTTCTGCAAAGAAATGAACACCTGGTGGAAGGTGCACAGTGGAGAGGAGTGGTAGCCCAGTGTGTTACAGATATTGGCTGTGAGTGGCTCTGTATAGTGAAATAAAATAGATGCTCTTTGTCCCTGAGGACAACAGGTGTGGCACACCTTGCACCCATACAGCCAAACTCTCCCTTCTTTCCCAAAGTAGTGTCCAAACTGCCACTGGGAGACATTCTTTGATGCATGCTGTCCTGTGCTGTGCTGCTGCAGGTGCCACTTGGCAAGATGAAAACCATGTCACACATAAAACCTATAGGTGTGTGCTCTGATTCTTAGTTGACTGGTGTAAATGTTGGGTTCTGATAATATCTTTAGTGAAAGGTTTGATGGCACAATAGTGAGCTATAAGAAAAGCTGATGGTTCATCCACAGACCAAGAACTTTGCAAATCACAGCCCTAGGCTGTTCTATTTATGCTTCTCCTTTAATGATGTAAGATTAGTATTTGCTGTGGGGAGAAAAAGGGGAAGATATTTGGCTTTTAGCTAACTGCTACTATTTTGGGCCATGTTAGGGTTCCTGCAGGAAGTGAACACAGGTCCCAGAGCACTGACCCAATTCTTCTGTGACTAAGTATGCTCCATCTAACCTGAAATTCTCCCATGCCTTCTGTTTGATATAATATCCTTTCTTGCTTCCTGCCCTGGACGGCAGCATAAAGCTGTTGTGTGCTGTGAGACATCTGCCAGGCTTTCTCTCCCATCAAGTTGGCTGCATGTGGTGGGTGAAATCATTCCTATACTTAGTTTGCAAACTGTACAGGAATGGTACCATCTTGGTGCAAAGAAAAGAAAGCGATTACTTGCTCAGAGGTTGTTTGCTGCTTCTCAGCTGAAGGCTGGAGCTGGTGATGGGCCTGGGTGGGATCTCAGCATGTAGATACAAGCCTGTGATTCTGAAACCTCTGCATGGCAGTGCCTGGGCTTGGCAGATCTTCATCTACTGCAGCTCCTTCTCACAGAAAATTAACTGCAGGTTTGCTGTTTGCCGTGGAAAAGCAGGTGGGAAAAGAGGGTTAGAGCTGTCCTATGCCCTTCTTAATGTCAGTGCCCATACAAAAGCCACATTTATTTTGCTTAAGTATTTTCCCACCTGCTTTAACTGCTGCAAAGCTGAATGATCTGGGGACTGCCTGATGGATGAACCTGGCACAAACCACACAGGGGTTTGCACCCCTACAAGAACATGCCTGAAGGTGTGCAGAGGTCTACTGGGGACAAACATTTGAGGATGGCATTTCATCTTTGTTTCTGTTGCACAACCATCATGTCGTGGAGCAGCTGAGAGGGGTAAGAACCGGGTTCAGATGCCTATTGCTGCAGAGCCTCACACTTCCCAGACACCTTTCTCTGCCTCTCCTGTGACATGAACTGCTCCCTGGCTGACATGACCACCTGCTCTGTGGGGCAGATGTCGAGATCTGCTGTGTGAAAGCCCCCACATCCAGGCAAGAGTGACCTCTTGATGGGTTTTGAAACCTTTCCTCTTTCCATGGCAGAAAATGTTTTCTCACAAACAGCAGATAAAGCCTCCTGGCCGCACAACAAATTAACCTCGTGGTTTGTAGGCTGGGTTTATAGCTCTTGGGATGAGGAAGAAATCCTGGGTTCCTTCCCAAGCTCGGTGTATGGACTATTTCTTGCATCCAATCCAGCACTAAAGGTAGGTGGCAGCAGCAGACACCATATTTTAAAAGCAAAGGGTGAGTCCTGCACTTGAAGATAAAATGTCTAGTCCTGGAAGAGAGGGTTAAAAGCATAAAGACCTAAGAGAAGGGAGGCACACTCCATGCACTGCCACCCATCAAACACTTGGGAATACTGCAACACCCTGCCCTGGGGGGGGTTAGGAAGTTGCTTCTCGAAGGAGTCAGAGCAGGGTGTGCTCCCCACCCCTCTGAGGCAGCATTTGTGTCCATCCACCTTGCTGTACACAGCTGAGACTGGAGAGATTTTTCATCTCTTACAAAAAAAAGGCTGAAGGCTGAGTGTGACATGCAGAGCAGCCAGCAGCGTCCATCAACCAAAAAGGAACACGTTTAAACTCATATTTCTTCCAAGCTGGGTGTGAGTGACATTGAGATTGAGTTGTGTGGATGTTTTTTTCATGGTAGTCATAACATGCACTTTCATAGCTGAATGTAAATTTCCACACTGTCTTTGTTCCATGACTCACCTCCTCTGCCCAAATGGAGAGAAAAACATCTCTAAAAGGGACAGAGCAAAAGTGAAGAGGATCTGATTTCTAGGTGGGTTGTTAAGGAAATGTCATTGGAAGACATTTCTCTGTGGAGTTTCTTCATGTGTGCACGGTACTTGGAACTTGGGTCAAGCAAACAGTATTTGCAAGGTGACTCTCTATCACCCTGGTGAAAAGTGTGAAGCTGGAAGCCCTGGAGTGTTTTACCACCTGTCTGCAAACAGACCTAGTTTAGACTTTCTCAGGTAAGGTCAGAAATACCCCAGAACATTTATGGGCTCATCTGACACCTGAATATTTTGGAAAATTGCACAAGAAATATTATCCTTGTGGCATTTGCAGCTGAAGCTGCAAGAAAGCAAAAAATCACAGGGAACATCCTGTGTTTCCATCTCACCTGCCCAGAAAGTTCAGAGAAAATCTTTGAGACTTCTCCTGAGAAGGACCAAGATTCTCTACCCTGCAACTTGCTTTTCTAGAGTAGAGTGTAAATGATAAGAGAAGGACTGAAAGAGCTTGGCCCAGACATGGATTTAAGTATGTATATCCAGCCTGCCCTGCTCTTTGTCCCCACTGACAGTAGGATTTTGTTCCTTGAAAATATGACCTTGTTTTTCTAATTCCTCTCCTGATTTGAAGGGCAACCAAAAAACAGGAGTGTAGCCAAAGTCATCCATTAAAATCACTGGATTTTGGCTGCCATTTCAATCAATATTTTGCTCTCCTTAGTGTACTCTTGATGAAGAAGCTCTTACCAGAATCCTTCAGGAATATTTGTACTCCTACAGCTGAAAGTGGATTGTGTATGAGCAGCCATCAAGCCCAAGTTGCTCTGTATTCCTCCTCATCCACCCACAGGGAGCTGCATTTCAGGTGACAGAAATGAGAGGAAGTAGAGGGTCATTTACCACAACTGGAATCTCTCTGATTGGCCATAGAGTTATCTGCATGCATCAAGTGGAAACCTCCAGTTTTTCCTTTACATCTGTCACGAGGGGGAAGAAATCACCGAAACAATCAAAACCTGACTGTTTACACATGTTTTGTTTTATAAATGGACTTGTATAGAAAGTTGCAGCGCTGTTGCACAGACAGCTCACATAAATCTCTTATCACAAAAGCCATATGTCCTCATTTCCTCATCTGTGGTGAAATACAAGCAGCGGCGCTCCGATAATTAGGAAGCTGGAGGTAAAACACTCAGCATCCAGCAGTAGGAAAGTGTATATGGGTGAAGGTTACCAAACACAAAACAGAGCAGTAGGGTTTCGAGCTGTGTCACTCGTCCAAACAATTTTCCATTGCATGGCTGTTGTTTGTGTGTTTACAAGCCAGTTCCTCCACAGAGGAGATGCTGGAAACGCTGGAAAGGTCCGAGGGTGCCACCCTGAGCTGGTAGCCTGGTTGCTCACCTTTGCTGGGCATACAACTTTCCCTTGAAAAGGACCCCAATTCAGACCTCAAAATGTAGTGAACTGACTGCCATTTCAGTCCCTTTGATGTGATCTGCAGACACATACAGGGGGAGAAAAGCACCCGTGGATGGTCCTGTGAAAAACCTTCTCATAGGATGGATGGATGGATGGATGGATGGATGGATGGATGGATGGATGGATGGATGGATGGATGGATGGATGGATGGATGGATGGATGGATGGATGGATGGCAGGCACAGTGGGGGATTCCCTGTTCCTTGCATTATACCATTTCACCTTGGAAGAAGATGCAGAAAGGTCCCAGAGGACCACTCAGACATTTTTTGGCTTCTCCCTTACCAAAAACTTGACTGACTGTATCTGTGACCCTTGTTGGCACTGTTAAGCCAAGTCGCTGTCTAACTTTTAACTTTACCCACACTCTTCCATAAAGCTGAGATGGATAAAAATTAACTGAGTGTGTACAACTAGCACAGCTGCCATTGCGGCATGTCTGTGTCCTTCCAAACTTTTATTTTTTCCAAAAGAGAGACATTTCCTAAACTTCAGATCAGCCAGCAATGGTGAAATGCCCTTTTGCACAGCTTGGTGCGCTTTGTGTAAGGGGTATTTATTTAATCCATCTGAAACTACATGAGAAAGGAGAGAAATATCCCGGCGGCGAGATAAGATGATTATCTTCCTGGCAAACAATAGGAACACGGTCAAAATTAAAAATAATTTGATTGCAAATAGGAAGCCTAGTAAAGCAGCAGGACTAGAGGAAACATGACTAATTTTTTTTTAGCTTGTCTGAACTCACACAGCAGAACTTTGCAAGAGCCATAACTTTGAAATATAGATCTGTAGAAAACCCACGGGGGAAGGATGGCAACAGTCCAACTGCAATAGTACAATAGGGGCAAGTTCATGCAGCTGGTAGATCCAACCTAAATGGCTAAATAGCAACAGACAAAAGCTATTTTAGGTGTAGTTTGGTGAGGACTACAGTAAATACAAACTGGGGAGGAGTGGAGAAAGTGAAGGGTTTTTTCTCGACTCTTTTTTGGTTTCCATTCTCCTTAGCAACACGTGGTCAAAGCATGATGCCAGTGTCACCTGCAGGAGCAGCACTAAGCTTACTGAGCCTGAGGACAATGTTTCTCACCTTTGGCCAATGTTTTTCTTCCCATCTCCAACAAAGAGCTTTACTTTCTGCAGGGGAAAGAGGAGGTGGCTGCAGGACTGTGATGACCTTGGGATTTGTCTCCAAGACAATATTCTAATAGATGTGAAATCTATACAGGGTCCCTTATAAAGGCACTTCCTTCTGATAATGATTACCGAGAAAAAAAAGTGTTTATATGATTCCCAGGAATATTGCCTACTAAACTACTGCTTCCTTAAAAGAAAACTCAACATGAACCAATCTCTGTCCAGTGGGGATGTGAAGAATAAAATGGTGTATAGGACAGCTGTTCCTCAGCATCCATGGCAGGACTCTTAATCTTTTCCTTTGTCTCAGACAGTGTCATACATGCTGTAGACATGCCTTTGAGCTGGGTAGACACATAGACTCACCTCAGCTGCGGTTCTTGTCCTTGTGCTACAGCCTGCATGTCATAAACGGCCTGGTGACTATTGCTTTAACCTGGCAGACAGTAACATTTGGATCTGTGTTTTTAAATATCTAAGGTGGTTTGACTGTATCCTTCTACAAATATCATTTTCTAGAATATTCTGTGCTTTTATTAGCATCCTTAGAGACAGGTCTCTAATATGAAGGCAGTCAACGTTGAGAATGTCCTGTGCAATAAGGAAGTGATGTTATGTCCATTTTACAGCAGAAGAAATTCTGCTGAAGGTAAAGGGTTGAAATGGTCCGTTCCAAGAACACAGGGAGAAGCATGGAGCAGAACACAACACAGACATGATGTTCCCAGGTCTAGCTATGACCACAAAACCACAGTTTCTTTTTTCGTTTCTTTTTTTTTTTTTTTTTTTTTGCTTTAAAGGCATCTTGAATAGATATTTTTAGTCAAGTGAGAGTTGAAGTAAATTCTTGGTGAGCTCTGTTGAATTACATCAGCCAAGGATGTGAGTACACTTAATTGGCAGTTATACATGTCTGATCCTTTACCTGGGTAAATATTTTTTCTGATATTTTGAGAGTATAATATAAGTCAGGTGAGAGTCTGTTGCAGACCTGTAAGATAGCCATAAAGCAGTAGCTGAGACTGGAGACTATACAGTATTCAAGTGATTTGGCAAAGCTTGGACAGGTCCAGTAATTGTAGGTGGATGAGAGCCTGCAGAGGGTCATTAGGTTCCTGATGGAGGAAATACCGCTGAAAGGCAGAAGAGGAAATGACAGATTTAATGAATAGTGGTCACAAGCTGGACTACAAAGAGCAATCGCTCTGTATGTTTTCCTACAAGGACGATCATAGCAGAGCCAAGGTCAGATGGTCCCTGTACAGTATCTGATGGCAAGACCCCTCCAAGCCAGAAAGCATGCCGAATGACACCAGGGAAAAGTCTCTGACCCGTGGAAAGAGTGGCTGCATTTCTGCAGGCAGTGAGCTGAACTCTTGGAGCAGGGCTCTGTACTTCTGCTTCCATCAGGAAAGAGACTGCCAGGTCGTTTTCAGTCAAAACATCAAAGCAGTGTCTCTGGAACGGGTGGTCTTGGCATTAAAGACAGGTTGTCACTGTTACTAACGGTTCAAAAAGTTGAAAGATAAATCTAGGTGGAGTATCAGATACACATGAGAAGAGAGAGGTGCCTGATGCTGGTGGACAGGATTTAACATGCTACTCAAACTGCACTTGTCACAGTCAAAGAGCCATTAGAGCACACGCTTGGACACAGCAGGGCTGATAACAGAATCACTGGTCTGTCTCGGAGCAGTGCTGCACTATGTGTTGATCCTGGAGGTTTTATGCTTTCATGAAAACAGCTAATGATGACATGATTCAAGATTCTGTGAAGGGCTCAGAGGGAGCCTCAGTAAAACATCAAATAACGATGTCAGACTTTTCATGCATGAAAAGCTAAATGCAAAAGTGTCGTTCTCACAGAGAAAGCAACAGTTGGGATTTGCTTCCAAAATGAAAGACGACGTTATTCAGGAAAATCTGTTACTTTAGGCAGGTGAAACACCATTTGAATGAAGATGGTGGTATGCATCAAAAATGAAATTGGGCACACGTTTCTGGACGTGGACATTGATGGATGACAGGTCAAAGACCTTTGACGGTGACGTGGTGACATAACGATGCTGAAGGAAAATGGTCCAGCAGACAAAAGCTTTATTGTCCTGGGGGGAGATCAGTAAGTGTGAGCCTTTAACACAATCAAAACTCCTCAGAATACACAGCCAAGGTGTGATAGTCACCTTCTACCTTGTGGTGTGGAGTGCTGGAGTAGAGGAGAAGAGGAGTGGGGAGGGGAAAGGAGGAAAGAGAAGGGGAGAAAGCTTGACCCACCTCCTGTTGCTATGTCACAAAACTGGCTGTATTTCTAACAGATTTGTTCTGCATAAGCCATAAAAGGTTTTCTTACTGCAGAGGTGATGAGATACAACCCTCTTGCCCTGTTATCCAAGATGGGTACAGCACACAATTCTGACTGTAACACTGAACACCAGGAATAAACAAGAGATGATACATGTCTTTAATGAGTGAAAAAGGACGCCCAAAGCAGCAAGAGGAAAAGTACTGCTAAATGATTATTGACTTGAGAGTTGGGGTCTGTCCAAAACCTGGTAATCCCATGAAGTTGTCTCTGAGAAACAAAGGGGTCACATGCTGCTGTTCACATTGCAAGAAGCAATCGCTAGATACTGTATAACCTGGTCCCTATGTTTCCCATAAGTCTGGATAGCCCAATAATATCCAATTCTTTTATTACAGGTACCCTGTGTAACTTCATCAAAGTTCACAGACCTCCTCCCAGGTCCTATGGAGCCAGGCCCTAATTTCAGGGCTCCAGGAATAAAGCTTGTTCTTGGAGGATGCTTAAAAGAACAAAAATGACAGTGGAAAACTTGCTCCCCTCCATACTGGCATAGAGATTGCTGGTATTTCAAGTAGGTAACGCTTCTTTGCTTCCCAAATGAAGAATGGAAAGCTGGAACACCACCCTGGAGTAAAAAGACAGGTGCCAGTGGGTAAAAAAAGAAAGCTTTTGTTCTTATTGACTGTGTTCATCTGAATGGAAAATCCAGGCAAGGAGACTGGAGAGCCTGCAGCTCACAGTGCCAGGTCTCCTGTTTTCTAATTTTAGAACAAAATACTCCTGCCCACACTGCTTTTCCTAAACACCCCTGTTGTACTTATTTTCAGAGGATGGTTTTGTAAGGACTCACAGAAGCAGGGACTGGGCAGATGTACTTGCAGAATCTAAGGAGAAGCAACTGTGTAAGTAAAAAAACTATCTTTTTTTATCTGGGTAGAGTACAGGGTGGATTTGTACCCTCCTACAAGAGTGCAAAGGAAGTAAAACCAACCTCCAGCCATGTAACAAAAAGGTACAGTGTTGGGTGTAAGGTCTGGATTCTGGGCCTGAGAAAATTGTCCATCATTTGTGGACATCTCTTTTCCCTGCCCACTCTTGCTGCCTGGATAATCACATTTAACAACTGTGCTGGTGCAGAGCCTGTCGTAGTGTTGGACACTTCACACCCTTTATATCTATACAAATCAAAAGCTGGCAGAGACTCAGTTGCTTTAAAACCCACTTTTGTTTCTTCACTGACACATCAAGAGTTTCAAACCTTCTCTTCATGTTGCAGAGGTTTGTGTTTAGTGGAAACCAGCCTTCCTTGCCAACGGGAAATACACCCTTTGCAGGCATTAGGGCACCTCTCTTTTGCACACCCATTAAATGAGGCCTCTTGAAGTGGGTGGCTGTCTGGCAGCTCTGACTAAGCTACAAGAGGATGTCATCACTGCCAGACTTGGCCCAGCTTAATGTCAACCAAGACACTGTGGGGGAAGCCTGACTGCAAACAAAAGCAAAACCAACTGCACTGTTTGTCCTTGTCCAAATGAAGGCAAAGGGAAATAGGCAAGATTTATAAACTGGGGTGTTTTTTACAGTATTTCTAATATGATAAAGAGACATGTTGTCTTCTAAGCACTGCAAGCCAACAACAGTGTTTTCCTTGGCCATGAGCCAAAGTTTTGGCTCTACTTTTCTTTTACCAAACATGAGGGCTCTGGAATGACTCACTGGTTCTTAGTAGGCTGCAGCTGCTGAGCCAGGAAAAGGAGCCCTCGCTGCACAGAAAAGGAATCAGGAGATCATGTGTCACACTGGGAATCAGCACCACTTCCCACAGCCAGCCAGTGCAGATTGCATGCAGAGGACCTGCTGGTGTGCAGGAGATGGAAATAAAGCCAGGAGTCCCTGGGACCCACTGGGTATCACATTTAATTTCTGATGAGCATCTAAGAGTCCACGTGTCTCCACTAGAATTTCCACTTCAGCAATTCAGGTACTTAAAAGAGCTGCTGCAATTAATTTCTGTGAATCTGGATCCTCAGTCACCACCACCACCAGCTCCTTGCTGCAACATGTTAACACCTCTGCTCTCTCATACCTCGGGAGAACCAGTGGAGTTACACAAGGAGAGCAAGTGGTTTGAGACATGAACTAAGCATTTCACAAGATGACAGAATCTTTTGGAAAAGGTTGGAAAAGACCTCGAAGTTCATGAAGTTCAGCCATTAACCCAGCACTGCCACATCCACCGCTAAGCTGTGTTCCTATGCACCACATTTACATGTCTGTTAAATCCCTCCAGGGATGGTGACTCCATCGCTTCCTGGGGCAGCCTGTTCCTGTGCTCGGTTTCCTCTTACGAGAGTAGCTGAATGAAAATAATAAAAATAATAAATAAAAAAGAAGCCCGATGAACAATTCAGTGAGTAAGTGATGTGTGATCACTGGTGTCCAATGTCAGCTTAAGGGAAGTACAGGATGAGACAAAGCCTTTTCACTTCAGTCACCGCTGTCAGTGCTGAGAACTAAATTAATTATTGCTAATCTACAGCTCACGTTTTGTGGGTCAGAAGGTGATGAGCTCTCTGCAAAGCTGGTTCCTGTGCTGGTGACCATCTTATCGCAGCCTTGGCGTTTAAAGGTTAAGCACTAATGAACACCGTCAGAGCTGGGCGAGTGCTGCCCCTTGCAGAGGGTCGGTGTCACCGTGTCCGAGCCTCAGCACAACGTGGCCGCTCTGCAACGAGGTGTGAGGTGCTTTTCTGATGCTGATGTGTGAAAGATAAAGAGATCATCGAAAAAACAATCATTCAAAAAAAAAAAAAAAAGCCACAAATTCAGCAATAAGTTTGCCCTGCCGGGGCAGGGCTTTGGTGAGAGGAAAAGAACTGGGATTCCTCACTGAGAGAAGCGACATCCCCCCGATCCCGCCGCTCTACCGGGATGCGGGACGGGACCTGCCCGTCCCACGGGGATGCGGCGGGGGCGGACACTGGGAGCCGGAGGCAGGGCGGCTCCTCCCCGGAGGGGCGGGATGCGGGGGCCGGGGTACAGGGGAATACAGAGGGATACAGAGGGATACGGAGGGATACAGAGCCGGGCCGGGCAAAGGGAGAGCAGGACAGAGCTGAGCCAGGAGCGGCCCCTCCGAGGTACCATGTCGGGGCCGGCGAGGGCGGTCATCTGCCTGTTGCGCTGCGACCTGCGCGCCCACGATAACCAGGTACGGCCCCCCGCGTGTTTCTGCGGGGATAACGCCGGAGCTGGGCAGGATGGGGAGAGATGCGCGCTGCATCCTGCCCCGGCAGCGCTCACGGCCCCTCTCTCTGTGTTTCAGGTGCTCCACTGGGCTCAGGGTAACGCAGATTTCGTGATTCCCCTCTACTGCTTCGACCCGCGGCACTACCTGGGCACCCACTGCTATGGCTTCCCCAAAACAGGGCCCCACCGGCTCCGGTTTTTGCTGGAAAGTGTGAAGGATCTAAGGGAAACGCTCAAGAAAAAAGGAAGGTAGTTGAGAAAGCACCGTGCGAAATAATGTGTCTATTTCTGTTTTCCTACTTGTTTTCAACACAGACCCGTACTATGGGTGAAATCATGTCAGGTACTCTGGGATCCGATGGTGGCTTATTTCTGAGAGCCACAGCCCTTTTGTTAGGTATGGTAATGTCCCACGTGTAGCCCCTGTTCTGTGTTGACTGCACAGGGAACAAAAAGCCATCCAGGCTGTGCCATGCAGGGTTTTGCTTTCTTGAACTCCAGTATGACACAGCCTTGAGCACTTTGTCCAGAGCCCTGACAATTTGAGCCAAGAATCTGCCTTTGAGATGTGGGCAGTGACACTAGTCACATGTCTTTCCTTGTCTTTAGAGAATTTTCCCTAGGAGCTGGCTTGAGCCAGACCAACATGGAATCCTGGCCTGTGGGACTGGAGTTACATTTGCTTATGCCCTGCCCTGCTAAACCCAGTCTCTGGTAGACTACACTATGGGAAGGGGGTCTTCAGAGGCCCTCATTTATTACACTTATAGAACCATAGTTGAGGTAGACCAGGGCCTGAAGAATCCATTACCAGATAACCTCTGTCTTGGCTTAGCAAAAGATCATAGAGTCATGGAAAAGTATGGGTTGGAAGAGACCTTTAAAGGTCATATAGTCAACCTCCCCGCAGTGAGGAGGGACATCTTCAAGTAAATCAGGTTGCTTAGAGCCCTATTCAACCTGACCTTGAATGTTTTCAGGGTTGGGGCATTCACCACCTCTCTGGGCAACCTGGGCCAGATGCCTCAGCCAGCTCTTGAATCTCTTTAGTGTGTGAGGATGAACAGCTTCACTTTTAGGTAACAGCCTGGCTTTGTGCCCAGTCATCTTATCTAAGGCATCCAGAGTGATAGAAATGTTTTTGACACAAACTAAGCCCCACAGGCTTACAAACTCTGTTCAGTGGTTCCTAAAAAATGCAGGCTGGTCAAATCCTGTCATGTGCTTTCACACGTGGTTTGTAGCTCCACAGAGAGAGAGTACGTGGGTGCCTTCCTGTGCTGGGACTAGGGTGGCCTGCCCACATAAATAACAATATTTTGTGTTTGTAGTACCCTGGTTGTGAGGAAGGGGAAGCCAGAAGACGTGGTCCGTGATCTGATTACTCAGCTGGGCTCTGTCAGCGCTGTGGCTTTCCATGAAGAGGTAAGGGAACTACTGAAGTGACATAATTACAAGATAAAATTAAGTTGTGAGGGTTTCTTCCACGACCAAATGGTGATGAAGATCCTGTGTGTTCAGAGCCTTTCTTATCTGTAGTGTTAACCTTGAGGAAACTGGCTAAATGCTGGGATGGGGATGATGTTGGTGTCTGGGTGGTAGCCCTTGCTGGGGCAAAACTCAGATTGTCTGTGTGCATCCAAAGGGATGAAGCTAAATGTGGAGATGAGGGGGGAAGGCAAGACCAGAGACCAGAGGCTGTGTGCACATGGGATTTGAGCCATGGTGTCACTTCTTTGTTCTCCCTAGGCCACACAGGAGGAGCTGGATGTGGAGAAGGGGCTGTGCCAGGTGTGTAGTCAGCATGGGGTGAAGATTCAGACATTCTGGGCATCCACACTGTATCATCGGGATGATCTTCCCTTCAGGCCTATTGCCAGGTGGGCTGCTCCATGGTACACTCACTCCCCCGCTGTCCCATTTGTTTCCCACTCCAGGGAACTGCTCAGGAAGGGCCTTAGTTATCTGGTCCCACAGGGAAGGGAGTCATTATCCCATCTGCATTTACAGAACAGTGCTGTCATGCTCAGGCACATCCAGGGGAAGGGACACATTCATCCCTCTGCACTAGTAGGATTTCCACCTCCGTATCCATAAAGCCAAGGTGTGTGTTTGAGCATTTATTGAGAGATTGGATTCTTTTTGCCCTTCCACCAGCACAGTTTGGATACTCAGACTGAAGTTCTCAAAATCATTGTGACATACAATCATTTAGATTGAAAAAGACTTTTAAGATCGCATTTACCCACAACTGCCAAGCCCACCCCCTAAACCATGTCCCCAAGTGCCACATCTCCACTTTTAAATACCTCCAGGGATTGTGGCTCAGACATATCTCTGGGCAGTCTGTTCGATTCTTAATAACCCTTTCAATGAAGAATTTTTCCCTAATATCCAATCTAAACCACCCTTAGCACAATCTGAGGCCATTTCCTCTGGTCCTATCACTTGCTATCAGAGAGAAGAGACTGATGCCCACCTGGCTACAACCTCCTTTCAGGTAGTTGTAGAGAGTAATAGGGTCACCCCGAGCTTCTTTTTCTGCAGGCTGAGCCTCTCCAACTCCCTCAGCTGCTCATCAGACTTCTGCTCCAGATGCATTCCCCAGCTGCATTCTCTTTCTCAGGACACACTCCAGCACCAAAATGTCCTGGTAGTGAGGGGCCCAAAAATGTATCTGGGATTTGAAGTGACTCGCCAGTGCCAAGTGTAGTGGGACAGTCTCTGGTCCTCGTGGCCACACTGTTGGTGAGACACTGGCCTGGATTGCTCCATTACCACATCTGACTGAATGCAGCTGCCTTTGCCAGCAGCCCTTTGCCTGTGGACTTCTCTTGGCTCCCTCAGTAGTCACATTAAGGCATAGTTGATGGAGTTGAGTGATTCATGGTATTGTGTAGAAAATTTATAAAATGGGGCAGAAAAGCCAGGCCATGAAAATTCCTGTTTCTCTCCTTTGACTGAAAAGACAACTGAAAGTTGCAGATTTTCACTCTGTGGTCAGCCTTGTGTGTTAATCAGAAGTAGGGTGAGATAAATGTGGCGCTCATGGACACACCTTAAATTGAAAAGGCATAATTTGCATCTGAAGCAGAAAGAAATTGGGCAAAGGACGGAGCTTCTGAAGGCTTACTATCCCTGGGAACATCTAGCATTTTCGTGCCAGGCAGTGTACAAACAGGCATCACAAAGGCTCTGCCCCAGGGGAGCACAGCCTGGAATGTTAACCCTCCTCTTGTGGAAGGTGTGTGTGTGCTGTGTGGAGGGGCAGGGCAGCCACCCTGCAGACGTGACTGTACTGTCACCTGTGCAGGTTACCCGATGTCTACACCCATTTCCGAAAGGCGGTGGAGTCTGAGGCGAAGGTCCGGCCAACCCTGCAGGTGGCAGATCACATAAAGCCTCTGGCTCCAGGGCTGGAAGAAGGGTGTATCCCTACAATGGAGGATTTGGGACAGAAGGGTAAGAAAACTTAATTTGGCGGTTGCTCCCATGAAATCCTACTTAGATTCCTTTCTTTAAAAATATCCTGCTTAGATATGTTTTAAACAACATGGTTTGCAAAGTAAATCATTTCCCACTGCTCCAGATTCCCGGGACCCAGAGGCTCACCCAAGGTGAAGTAGGTACCTGTGCTGGCTGCACTTGAGCTCCAAAGCAGACATCTCTACTGCTGAACATCCTTAGATTTTAAGCTCACTACCTCCAAGATGCTTTTGTGGGAGTAACAGGGTGATGGTGTTTTCTGTGGCAGATCCTGTGACTGATCCACGAACAGCCTTCCCCTGCAGTGGAGGAGAGACCCAGGCTTTAATGAGACTGCAATATTATTTTTGGGACACGGTAACTCTTACGTTTCCTTGTCTACATCCTCCCCCTTGTACATACAGCAGTGCAAGTGGGCGAGGCTGCAATTTCACTTCCTAATAATATTTCCTTAGCTCCTGTATAACATTTCACAAAGGAGGGAATTAGCATTATTTCAGTTTTTCAGAGAGACAAGCTAGACCAAGTTCCCAGGAACTGGGACTTTAAGCCAAATACTTAGGAACCTAGTTTAGTGGCCATCCCTCTGAAATAGTTTTTTCTATGAACTCTTGGAAATTGGGACAAAACTTTTTAGCTCCTTTCCTTGATTTGCCTTTTCTATTTTCATGTCCCACATCGTCAGCAATGTAGTTCTACTTTGGAGGAATGAAAAGTGGCCTGAAGGGGTTGCACCTGCCGTTGGGGTGAGGAACAACTGCCCCAAGTTTTTCCTGCAGTTATGAATAGTAGGAGGTTCCTGTAGTCTGGTTTAAAGTCTTGTAGCCAGTAATTACAGACACTTTTTGCTCCCTTGCTTTGGAGTGAAGCTGCTGCTGACTACATTTTGTTTGTGCATCCAGTTTTTGAACTTCTTCCTGGTCTAGTTTGAGGAACTGCCTTAAATTTGCCTCGTATGGATTCAAAGACACACGTGCTGATTTTCCAACACGGCTTTGTGGCTCAAGAGGGGAGCATCTCTCCAGCTGAGATGAGTTAGGAATTGTGCTATGCCCAGTGCCTCAGGGCATCCTTTCAGCTGTGCTAAGGAAATTCCTGTATTCCTTTGCTGTTGGGGAGCAGTGTCCTGGTTTAATCCCAGGAGGCAGCTCAGCCCTAAGCATCTACTCCCTCAGTCCCTGCCAGTTGGTTGGAGGAGAGATTCAGAAGGGTAAAAGTGACAAAAGTCACGTGTTGAGGTAAAGACATGTTAATAGGGAAAGCAAAAGCTGAATGCACAGAAAAAGTGATGTAAGGATTCATTTAAGACTTCTCATCAGTGGGCAGGTGTTCAGCCATCCCCAGGAAAGCAGGGCTCCATCACATGTAACTGTTACTTGGAAAGACAAACAGCAACACTCCAAACATCCCCGTTTCCTCTTTCCCCAGCTTTATATGCTGAGCATGACATCATATGGTCTGGAATACCCCTTGGGCTGGTTGGGGTCAGCTGTCCTGGCTGTGTCCCTTCTCAATTCCTTGTGCACCTCCAGCCTATTCAGGGCGGGGTGGTGAGGGAAGCTAAAAAGACCTTGAGAATGTGAGCTCTGCTCAGCAATAATGAAAACATTGGTGTGCTGTCAGCATTGTTTTCAGCACAAATCCAAACCAGCCCCAGACTAGCTATAATGAACAGAAATAACTCTATCCCAGCCAAAACGAGCGCAAGCATATGAAGCTTCTACTCTTGGTGAAGCATTAATACAACCTGTGCTGGAAAACCTATTCCTTCCCCAGTGAGCCAGAACAGCCCTTTAGCAATCGTAACCTGTGCAGGGAAGGAGATCAAGGAGAAATCAGGCTTCCCTGTGTCCTCTGAATCCATGGAGTACTCAGAAAATGGAAGATCTGCATCCTGCTGTAAATGGGGGGGGGCACAGAAAGAACAGTGATTAGGTTTCCAGCTGAGTGTTGGGTGCTGTCAGACTCTGGTTCTCAACCCAAACAAGCAGCCACATGGACAAGGGAGCCTGTTCCACTGGTGCTTCTGAGTGGATTATTGATCCAGAGTCAGATGGGAATGGGCAGGGAGCAGCACAGCCAGGTGCACCGTGCTTGTGGAAACAAACACGCTGAAGAGGGGAGCATAGCTTGTGACACACATCCCAGAGATATAATGAAAACTGCTGGCCTGATTCATTCCTGGGTGCTGGAGACAGGAATTTGGCAGCTGTGTAATCCTTGCAGGCAGCCATGAGAGGGAGCCCAGCCCTGCCAGATTGCTCTGGCTCCAGAGGGAAAGAAAAAATATTTAGCAGGTTGTCTGTAAAGTATTCAAACCTGTTGTTCTTTTGCACCAACAGAACCTGGTTGCATCGTACAAGGAGACTCGGAATGGACTGGTGGGAATGGATTACTCAACCAAATTTGCACCATGGTAAAGAATTTTGTTATGAGACTGGAAACTCCTTTTCTGTTCCCATCCCGAAGTGTTATTACCTGTCTGCTGAGTGCTGCTGGGCATGGGTAGGAGTCTAGATGTGATTCCTTTTGCCCTTTTTGTTGTGGTACAGCAGCCTCAGAGCTTCTCTTTTGTACTTCCTGGGAACATTCCTGCAGTTGGGAACTGCTGCAGTGTAGCAGTGCTGCGCTAAGATTCTGGTGTGCTGGGAGCACCAGTGTGGACAGGGCACAGGAGAGACTCACCATCTGCTTTTGTCTTCATGCTGTTTTGTGTGTGAGGGGTGGTTGGAAGCAGGCAGGGAAGCACCTTCCATGTGTTGATAGGGTTGTAGCAGAGCTTGGCCCAGTCCTGTTTTCCTGAATACTTGTGAATAATGCTCCTGAATAATTGTGGGGCAATTCACTACCATTCTCTTTTTCTCTGGGATGAAGAGACACTTCTGGTTATTTCTATCGCAAAAGGATCACTTTTTGGGGGGTAAATATGTTGACTCCTAATTAGATGGCTTAATCTCTGGTGCTGGAAGGGCAGAGTTAATTCCAGACGGAAGCTGCAGCAGTAGAACCCGGTTCAGCCCAAGCATCTGGAGTATTCTCCCGACAGAATTGCAATGTGACATATTTCTCTGAGGCTGTTAAGGTCAGGATTTCTTACTTTCAGTGCTTTGATGACTGCAGCGAATGGCTCCATCTGGTGGCACTTTGGGATACCAGTCGGAATCCCGGGACCACTGAAACTGCAGAAATTTATTTCTGGCCCCTACTTGAGTTTTTCTAAGCTGGCCATTTGCCCAGAATCCTGATCTGCCTCCTCTAAAATGTTCCTCTGTCAGATAATCAAAATCAGAGTGGCTCAGATTACAACCAGTCATTCCCATTTCATACTAGCCATTTCTAAGTGTCAGGACTGGTCAACAATCAAGGAAAAACTCTGCAAAGCCTTTCTTCCTGTTGTCCAAAATCCATTAGAACATCAAATATTTCCACAAGCCATAGTGGAAATGGCAGTAAAAATGCATTTCTAGGAAAATCAAGGTAAAACTTGCTCCTTATCACCCTGCATGATGGGGTTGGAGTCTGCAAGCTCTTTCCTGTCTTGCACAGCACTGATCTGGAATAAATGAAAGGAGCCCAGTGGGTTGAAATGCCAGAGTAGGGTTTAATTCTGTAGTTTTCCTGCCTGGCCTCAGATTTTCAGCAAGCCTTCTGTGTTTGCTCAAATAAGACATTGAAGTTCTGCAGGAAAAGGAACCCTGGGCATGGGATAATGAGGTTTGTAGTAAAGGGACAGGAAGGACACGCATTTGAGACCTGTTTCTGCGTTTGCTGCCAGCTGATTGAATAATTTTGGCAAAACTTGTCAAACTTGTGTGAAATGATTTATCTCTGTAGCTTGGATACCCTGACACAGTCATATGGGAAGGGGGGGATTTTGATTCTCAGAATTCTCTCTCTCTTGAAGAGTTACAGAGAAGTTACACAATTTGATTAAAGCCATTTGGGAAGTCAGGGGCATAAATGCAAACCAAGTAAAACCTTTTAGACAACGGCTCAACACAAAACTGCCTCTCTCTCCACTCTCTCAGAGCTGTCAGCCCTGCACAGCATTCAGGACATAACTCCTCTGCTTTCAGGCTGGCACTGGGATGCATCTCCCCTCGGTACATCTATGAGCAGATCCAGAAGTATGAAAAAGAAAGGACAGCAAATCAGAGCACATACTGGTATGTCCTTGCACCATCAGCCTGGACTGTTTTCTCTGAAAAGGAAACAGGATCTCACACGAAGGGGAGTGATTTGTTAACTCTCCTTAATTAATGTTTGTTTTCCCTGTGCCTGCTGCCTCATTCCTCTGGGTTGCACTGCAGTTCTCTTTCAGTATGGATTTATTAGTCTGACACCCAGAGGCTTTAGGCACTTGGTAAGTAAAGATTATGAATGCCAGTTGTCATCATTATTGCCAGGAAATTGTGGTTCATGATTTTTTAAAAATGATCTCTGTAAATCAGCACCATCTGTCTCTGTATTGTTATTACAGGCCAGATGAGAAGGAAGAATGATTTACAAATAAAAGCCAGGGGGTTTCTTATGCCAAGAATGTGAGCAGGGTTTCACCCAAAAGTCTCAGTCACTTTGTGTGACTTGTACAAATCATATGGTGCATGAAGGTCCCATGGCCACAGTGCAGCAAACAGTTCTGTGCTTGCTCAGCTACCTGGCCATGGCCACAACAACAGAGCAGAGTAGAAGAGGGTACAGGGAAGTGGCTTAATTCACCCCACCTTGCCACCCTTGTTCTTCCTCACCTCACCACTGGCTCCTGTCCTGCCTGCAGGTTCTCCTGAGGAGCCTGGGGACAGCTGAACTCAGTGAATCCATCCTTAGGCTGGCCTTTAACTTGCTCAGGTCTGCCTAGACACTGTGAATCAGAGCCTGGTAGCCTGCTGGAGAAGCAGGTTCACATTAGAGCCTGGCCTAATGCTAGACCTGGGTGGTTAAAGACAAAAAAAACAAGCCAGAAAGTCTGTGTAAACTCTGGAACTACAAATTCATATCGGTTTGTTACATTTGCAACACGTCAAACAGCACAGTGGTTGGTGAAGAACAGGCAGCACACTGCCAACAATCTGGCCAAAATACTCAGTTTAATTAAAATTCGAATGACAGATAAAATATCAACATTCTTGAAGTCTTTGGGGTTTTTTTTCCTTCAAAGACAATTAAGAGAGGAAATATTTCAAGAAATGGACATGCTCATGTTTTTCTATCTAACAGCCAGCCTGCTGGCAGCTGGAGTGCCATGATGATCTTACTATTTTAAAATGATTAATAACTATAAAAATGAAGCTGTCAAGCTCCCAGGAACTGCAGTCATTTCTACAGTGATGTATATGTCGTGGTGGCTGCACATGAAGGACTCACTGAACCTCAGTATTATGACACTAGTTTTTAGCATTTGGACAGTGTCCTGTTTTGTAAAGAGATTTTCCAGGAAGATCTTGTCAGCCTAAACATCACCTGAGCAGAATATTTCCAATATGCCAGAGAGCTGAAGCAGTTCTCAGAGGCTGAGGTGGGGCCTATCACCTGATCTCACAAGCCAGAGCACTATAAACCAGTTTTGAAAGGTGTCTTTTAAGTCCCTTACAAAGGTTATTGCTTAAACCAAGGCAAAGCTCTTAGGAATGTGCTGACATGCTTGTTCATGTGGAAGTGTGAAGCTGAATCAGGCCCTCGCCCTGCTCTTTGGAGAATTGCATCCCAGTAGGGCTGGATGAGAAATGCATTTCCTGAAATTCTGCTCCTGCACTCAAGCTAAGGAAAGCTTCCCAAGTGATTCATGCAAAGTTTGCTTTCCCTGTTGTCATCCAGCTTCAAGCCAGGTAAGCTGGCCTGGGGAAAGAACTGGTATCAAGGGAACGTCCATGAAGCGGCTCATTGTGAGGAAACCTCACGGTGTTTATGGAAGCAAAATCCAAAATCAGTAATTTTATCTGACCCACAGCAAAATACAGACATGGCTTTGTGTTTCAGGGTCCTGTTTGAACTGCTGTGGAGGGATTACTTTCGTTTTGTGGCCCTGAAGTATGGCAGAAGGATTTTCTCAGGGAGAGGTGTGTATGCATTACCTGTTTGGAGAGGAAAAGCACAGCCTTACAAGGGGGAAAATAAGTGAAGAGGCTGTTGGCATTAAGTTGTATAAATGTTCTTCTCACAGCACTTGTGTCACCACCTGGGGATGTTGCTGGGGACTCACTGGTAACACAGAAGTTCCTCAGCACCACAGTGCTGGACACTGTGTAGACACTGAGCCCCAAATCTGATTAGATACAGGGAGTATTATTAACACATGTCTGTGGAAAACTGCAGCACAATGAGAGTGAAGATGCAGTTTCTGGAGACATTCAGTACAATCCTTAAGTACAATCCAGGCTTCAGGCTTGCCCAAGTTTGTCAGAGATTTTGTGACAGAGCAGGAACTGACCCAGCAGGGTGAATCCCAAGAAACCAGATATTCTTTCTGCCTCACACTACATAGGAACCAGAATGAGATTCAGCTCCAGCCCCAGTGACTGACTTGCAGGTGTCTGCACATGAACTGGGGGTCTGAACACTCACTGCAACCACAAACATGCAGCCCATATGCCAGGAAACCCTACAGGTGATGCCTGTACTGGGTGAGCTGTTCTCCAGGTGATGGAGCTGCCCACACCTAAGCAAATAGCACTAGTTTAGGTGTCCCAGGTGAGCCTGTCTGGCATCCAGCTGTGGCTGCAGAGAAACTCATCTCCTTCAGGGCCTGTGTCACATCTGCCAGGCCTGTGTGGATGTTTTGATAGCCCTGGATGCCAGTGGTGGGCCTAACCCTGGATATCTCCAGCTAGAGCTGAGCTGTCCCTGCTGCCTCCACTCCACTGTACAGGGGGCTGTAATTGCCACTGGATCCTGCAAACATTAAATCATCTCTCTCATCTATTCCTACCCCACTGTAGGAGCAAAATGTTACCTGGGGCTTCTGCCAGGTAATTCTGGGTTTAGTATCTGCTATAAAAACAGATTTTGCATAAATATTGTCATGGAGTAAAACTGAACAAGAAAATACTATCTCAGGCTAGAGCACATCACTGTCCACTAGCAAGGTCTGAGTCATTTTAATTAAAAAAAATAAAGAGCAAACATCAATGAAACAAATAGTCAAAATCCATTAGGGCTTGAGCATCCCTCATGTGCACAAGATACTTGAAAGGAGGAGTGGATAATCTCTAAACCTTTGCAGAAGGCTTGTTTGTAATGGCACTGAGAGGATGAGCTTCACCCTGACACCGTGTGTCAACCAAGGTGCCTCTGGCTGTGTTGCTGTCTGAATAACTGTGTCAGTGTTTCTTCATCAGCAGCTCATTATTTCCTTAATAGGGCTTCAAAGTAAAGAGATCCCCTGGAAAAAGGACCTTCAGCTCTTTGACTGTTGGAAAGGTCAGTAGAAACCGCAGGTTTGGCTGGGTGTGCTTTTGGCTTCCACCTGTCTGCATGTTCACACGTGCCCCAGCACTGGCTCAGATCCCTGTAGGCAGCTCCCAGCATGGCCAGGGCTGTCATTTAAACTGGAACCACCAGTGCATGAGTGTGTGTGCAGGATAGTTTGCTTCTCTTCCCAGACTGAGCACTGTGCAGGAGCAGGCCCACACAATACAGTGTGTCATAAGTGGCCAGGCTCTGCAGTTTGGTTTTCCTGCCCAGGAGGAAGTGTTTGTGACCTGCTGGTCCTTCTGTTTAGTCACACAGAGGCTGACCAGCCCTTCTTATCAATGCTGGATTGTCATGCCTGCTGCATTTTGTTCTTCTGTTTATTTTTGGTTACAAGGTTAAAACAAACTTAGAATAAATCCCATCTTTTGTAATCTCACAGCCTTTTCTTTAGCTTTTATATTGTAATGTGAATAGCAAGCACAAGATCTCAAAACTTAGAGAGATTAACAGATTAAAGCATCAGAATCAGTGAAATGCACATCTTTTTTCACGTTAATGCCATGTGTATCCATTTGCATACAGGACACAATAAATCACACAGACACAATAAATCTTTTCCTTAACAATAGACAAACTCTATACTTTTCAGGTACTAACCCTCAGGGATTTGTCCAGTGCATCCCTCTATTAGTCACCTGTCAAGAATCTTTCTGTTCTTAGCCCATCTCATTATTTTCTGTATATTCATTTTACACTGCAAAATTCCCTGCAATCCACCTGATCGTTTTTCTAGTCCAAGACTTTTCTTCACCTTGTTGGTTTTTTTTCTTGCCAAAAATTCTCCTCATCTTAATTTTCAGTATGATTTCCCATTTAATTTCAGTGGATCTTACCACTCCAGCTAAACCCCACCGAAATCCCTCCCTGCTGCTGTGCATTGGCACTGTCTTTCCTGCTTGGTTGGCTGTGAATGCATGACCACAGGTTGGTTTTTGAGAGCCCCAAAATGTCCCCATGTCCCAGCACTGTCTTTTGCTTCTGCAGAGGGCAAAACTGGGGTTCCTTTTGTGGATGCCAACATGCGGGAGCTGAATGCCACGGGCTTCATGTCGAACAGAGGGCGGCAGAACGTCGCCAGCTTTCTCACCAAGGACCTGGGTCTGGACTGGAGGCTGGGGGCAGAATGGTTTGAATACCTGCTGGTAAGATTGAACCCTTTGTTTGTGGTCCTTGCCCTGAGTGACAGGCAGGAGGACAGCTCTGATTGACAAGGAAGGATACAGAAGATGATCAGTAATTTTCAGGCTGATATAAATCCATGTATGTACTGCTCGAAGTGTATGAGCTTCTCAAAGCTCAATTTTGCCACAGTGAAGCTGCTGTCAACAAAGATGTAGCTAGGAAGTGTGCAATAATAGTTTTGATCCTCCACATAGGGTTTTAGCCAGAGATCTGTCACACTTGAGAAAACTTTTGGACATAAATTATATTAACAATGCATTGATTTGCTCACCCCAGAGGGTGGAGAGGAGGGCAGCCCAGAAATAGAACATGAAAAGGAATGTGTGCTGGCACGGTGTCTTAGCATTGATTGCTGTGGACAGGGAAGCCATCTAGTCAAGAACAGGCAAATATGGACAATAGCTGGATCAGCTTCCAGAGTGCTCCACCCTGGCTGGAGGCATCCTTCTTCATTCTGGTAAGTTACTGGCCTCCCTGCCAACTGGAGCACCAATTCCTCTCTCATATATCAGTCAGCAGCTGTGCAAGCTCAGTTTAATGGGTGCCTGTCTTCTGTGACCTCAGTCCCCAGAGATTCTTCTGGTACTGACTGAAAAAGACCAAATGCTCACATCAGCCTTGCATTAAAGATCTTGCCTGTGAGGTACAGGAGGCTACTGGCTAGTGGGAAAATCTACTCACTAGAGTAGCTTGAGGGAGAGAAAAAGCCCAGTTGCCTCGCCATTATCTGCAATTGAAAGAGGTTTTTTGTTGGGAATTCAATATTTTTTTGTTTTTTGGGCTTCCTTGGAGCTGGGCCCTGACATGCCTTTGGCTGTGGGAAGAAGATCTGGGTGCTCTTCCCACACCAGTGCTCTGAGCAGCAGTGGACTTGCACAAAAACACTGCAGGAGTTCAGGATCCTCCAGAAAGGGGTTTTGGTAGCTCCATGCAATGATGCTTTTCCAGACAAGAGCAAGAGCCTTCCATGTCCTATTCCATAAGTGAGGAAGACCTGGAATGTCTCCCACTAGAAAGATGCTCCCTGTGTTAGCCTACATTTATTCCTATGGACATGAGTTGCCAGCCTTGCTGGAAGCAGGACTTAGCACTCTGCACTGGCCCTTTCACCTCGGGAAGCCTTAGACGCTGATGGCCACTTGGTTGTTGTGGCACAGGTTGATCCTTGTGCCCTTCTGTTCCCTCCTTTCAGCTTGTGTCAGACAGCTCTGTTACTGTGACCTGCTGGCATCCCCAGAGTAGCCTACAAGAGACATCAGCTTGGTAGGGGAGACATGGCTGCAGAAGGGTAGAGGCTGGTACAGAACTGAAACTGGTCTCACTTGCCTCTAAAAGAGGAAAGCAATGAATATTCCACTCCCAATACTGCCAGCAAAGGCCCACCAAATGTCTCTGAGTGCCTGAAGGGAAAAGGATGTTTGTTATCCACATCACACAGACAGAGAGACTAAGGCACAAGCTCCCTGGAACCTGCTGAAGCCCGGGGAAAGGGCAGAGACCTCTGGTGTCCTAAACAGAGAATATCTCAGCTCTGCTTTCATTGATTTCATACACAGGGTCAAACCCCAAGGAAAGGCAGAGAAACAAACAGAAGAGAATGCCAGGAAGGGGCAAGGCTGAGGGGGAAATGAGCCTGCCTCTCCAGTCCCCCTTGGACTTGCCATCGCCTCCCATGCATTTTCCTTCATGTTAATCACACAATCAGGCCTTCCAGGGCATCTTTCTTCCCCTCCTTATCTCATGGGCTGCAGGAAGTGCTGCTGGGAAGGGGAAGCCTGGTGCACAGGGAGCAAAGCTGGCTGCTGGTCACTCTGACCCTGGCACCCAGCTGGCTCTGCAGGGAAAGGGGAATTTTGCAGAGCCCATTCCCTGTGCCTTCTCCCAGTTGGGTGCATCGAGCTCCTCACTTTTAAGGAGGGGCTGAGGTTTTGGAAACATTGCTGTGTGGACTGGTTGCTGTTGTGACCAGTAAAAGGAGAACAGAACTGAACCAATCTTTCTGCTACAGCCGCTGCTTTTGCAGCAAGGACATCCCTCCTAGGAATGCTCAGAGATTCCACGCTCTTCCACTCCCCTCCTGAGTGAGGTTTGAATGGGCCATGTTCTGCTCTCATTTGTGCCTGTTTCAGGCTCCATTTTACATAAGCATCCTAGAGAGCTTTTAATTTGTTTAGACATAGAATAGCTTGAAAAAGGAAGAAAACTGCAGTGTTTGTATTGTTTGCATCTTCATACACACTGTGTAGCGACTCTGCACATTCTGAGTTAGACTTTTCTCCAATCTGCCTAATAGGATCTGCAGAGATGAGTTTGTCAGTCTGTGGTGCCTCAGTAACAGGTCAGGAATAATTTTCTCTTGTATTTGAAATGTGCTGGGCTACTGCTTTTTTGGAATATGAGCACTCACAAGCTTGTTGTCATAAAGTCTGCCAGATGATGGCACAAAGAGAAGGATTTTCTAGTAAAAAAGAAAATTGAGAAAGAGACTTTGGTTGGAGTTTTATCGATCTCACTGACTTAAGGACCATGAAGTAACCTGGGAAGCTGATCCCAGGAGTAAAAAGCAGCCGGTACTTAAAACCTGGGAGGGCTCTGACCACACCAGTGTGACCAGAGTGATTCCCATTTAAGGAATTTTCCCCTTGAGCTAAGGGGTGGATGGGGAGAGAAGATTCACAAAGGGCCAGCCCAGCTTTTCTTACTGTTTTCTCCCTCTGTTCTCAAGGTGGATTATGATGTTTGCAGTAATTATGGCAACTGGTTATACAGTGCTGGCATTGGCAACGACCCACGGGACAACAGGAAGTTTAACATGATTAAACAAGGCCTGGATTACGATGGGAATGTAAGTCTCTTTTGCCTGTCTTGCAATGAGCAGCGCAGTGAAGGACATGTGGTATTTTCAGGGAGCAGAAGAGATCAATCTGCTGCAAAAACAGTTCTGTGTCTCCTTGCCATCAGTCAGGCAGGTTCCTCGTTGTGTACAGGAAGATGTGATGTTGACAATCTGCTGCTGTCCCCATAAAGGCTGGTGCTTCACACGCCCTCTCTGCCCCAGTCTGTGTGTTTAGAGTTTTATCACCATTTCTTCTGAGTAACAGCCACATCCCATCAATACCTCACAAGGAAATTTCCTTGAGCATAGAGCAGCTTCTTGGAGAGCTCAGAAGTGAACAGAGAGGTGCTCCTTGGGAGATACTGGAGAGTAGATTAACCCTGTGACTCTTCTTACTATCCTGTCTAAGTGGTGGGAGCAGATAAATTGCCCTTTCCATGTGCTTAGCCAGTGCTCACATACTGGATTACCTGTTCCTACACTATTGCTTAGCTTCTTGTCAGGCTGCACTATTGCCTGTCAGCACTGTAGCTGGCAGGATTTAACAAGAAATCAAAAATTAGTCCTATCAGGAGACACAGCAGTAGAGTGAATTAGGAGAGATTCAGGAACACAAGAGTGTGCAGCTGAGCTAGTCATCCTAATTTTCTTCAGTCACTTGAAACTTCTTGGGAGTGACATCATCACAGGATGTGAACAGGACAGGTGAACAGCACCAGAAATGCACCTCCTTTGCCTGCAGAGTGAGCCTGGGAGAACTCCAGCATCCAGGTCTCTCTTTAGGCACTAATTCTGGGTAGAGGGTTAAGCAGAAGGGGCTAAGCTTGTCAGAGGTAACTGGTGCTGTACTACACCAACTTCTCTACCTTGAAATCTGGCTCCTCTCTTTCCTGCTGAGGAACACCCTTGCTGGGAAGTTCTTACAGGTTGTTATTGATTGGATCCTGTCCCATTGGTTCTGTTTGCAGGGGGATTACGTCCGGCTGTGGGTCCTAGAACTACAGGGCATAAAGGGAGCAGATATCCACAGCCCCTGGGCACTGAGCAGTGCTGCTCTCTCCCAGGCAGGAGTAACTCTAGGGGAGACCTACCCAGAGCCAGTTGTGATGGCCCCAGAGTGGAGCCGACACATCAACCAGAGGCCTGTGAGTACTGGGAAGGTTGGGATGGGCTGGGAGGCCTCCAAGGGGCTGCTCTGCATCTGTAGGAGCCTCTGTGAGTTCTGTTCTTCTCTCTCAGCTATAAAGGGAGAAAATTGCTTTAATGCAAAGTCACGTTACCTCACAGCAGTGGTCCAGCTGTGCACAGAGTCTGTGCAGCCAGGGTTATTTAGCTCTGTCTGGCCTCCCTGCTGTGGTGAAGGATGTAAATTTTGGGTGCTTGTCTATCCCATCAGCCCTGTATAGTCAGCAGGGCATAGCCAGAGCATGTCCTTCAGGCATCCTTCCCTGCCCTGGCAGCCCTACTGGCCAGCAAGGAGGGATGGGGAATCTCCAAGGCCTCCACTGGCCTGACCACCCCTGATACAGATTGAAATGCTGATTCTGCAACATGTCAAGGCTTGAATCTGCTGCCTGGGCTGCTGCTCTTGGAAGAGATGAGTATGGAAGGAAATAGATATCAGCAATGTCTGTGTATTACAAGGAGTTTTCAGAATTTTGCCTCTCCCCCTGTGCGTTCTCCCTGCATCCTCCTGAGTGAGGATACCTTGTGGAGGCTCAAATTTAGGTGTCATACCATGTTCAGTGAAGAATGAAACGTGTCTTTGTTTTGGGTTTTAATCCCAAATTGCACTACCAAATTTTTCAGGCCAGATTCCTTTGCCATGAGTGGAAAGCTTTGTGGAAGCAAAGCCTTCCGTTTTGGCCATGCTGTTGGAGGGCCTGGATTCCTTCTGGGATTAGAGAAGGGACTCTGTGAAGGAGCCCCTTTGTGAGGCAGTAGTTTGAGGCAGTGATGAAATCTAAAGCCAAAAAGTTCCTCCATCAGGCAAGAGTTTCGTTTTGATCAACTTTTCCAGCTCATCCATGGTTTCCTAAATCCAAGCCTAGAGCTGTCCATGTTAGGCCTTCCTGCCTTTTTAGTGACCTTGGGAGCAGAAGTGCCCTGCATTTGAGCCCTGCTTTGTGTCCAGATTCACTCTGCTGTCTCAGTAAATACCTCACTGTTTCTCTGTCATTTGCTGCAGGGAGGGAGTCCTCATCCCAGGAGCAGGAGGGGACCTGCACGGACACCAGCACAGCACAAGGACAGAGGGATAGATTTTTACTTTTCTCGCAAGAAAGACGTTTGCTGAAGGATGGAGGAGCATTCAGCAAGAGGTTTCACTGCTGAGAATTCCTGGATAATGATTAATCTCCTTGAACAAGCCAATGACACAACTGTGGCCATGGTAATTTGGGATCTGCCTGTCCAGTGTTCAGAGGGACACTCGCTGGATGTGGGTATTTGGAGGTTGTGTGTCAGCATCTCTGGAGGAAATGGTTTGTGTGGTAGGTGTTCAGTCAGAACTGAAACTTCTTATGCTAATTTTTCATGTTTTCAAACTTTTAAACCACCAATCATTGTGCAAATAAATGTTTTGCTACCGGAATATTTTACCTTCCTCATTTCCACAGAGATCCATAGACAGGGAGTGCGCAGAACATTCTTTTATTGTATCTCCTGCAGTACTTTGGAGAAACATTATGTTTCACTTCTAAACTTCCTTGAGGTCCTTGCAGCACTCTGTTGCTTTTGTTACCAGCCTAGAAGCTGGAAAGTGTTCAGTTCACAGCCAAGAATTGTGTTTTGTACTGGGCATCAAAACCAGTTTAAAATGGTTCCCTGGCCATTTTTAGCATTATTATTTTTATGCAGCATGGTTTACCTGCTAGAAGAGTTTGGGGGTTTGGAGATGGCCGTATTTGTGGTGTCATGGAGCATTGTCACCTGATGGGCAGCCCAGGTCTGAACACTTTGACCTCCCAAAATAGGACACGGCTCTGGATTTATTACCACTAGAGATAGATACATTGGGCCTCTTCCTTAAAGAACAGCCGTAATTCTGTAAAATCTCTGAATGTTCACTTGGGTAGATGAGTTCAGGCTTAAACTGAGAAATTAATCGACATGGAACACAAAAGCAAGTTGTTCTGCCAAAAGGAGACAAATCAAGTGCCAACTAGACCGTGGCCCTTAGTGCCACATCCAGTCTTCCCTTAACACACCTCCAAGGGACAGCGACTCCACCACCTCCCTGGGCGACCCATCCCGATGCTAAAACACTTTTCCCGTGAAGAACTTCTTCCTCATGCCCAACCTACACCTCCCCTGGCGCTGTTTAAGGCCGTTTCCTCTCGTCCTGTCGCTGGTTCCCCGAGGGAAGCGGCCGATCCCCACCTGGCTACACCTGTCAGGGAATTGTAGAAAGTGAGAAGGTTCCCCCTGAGCTGAGCATCCTCAGCCCCTCCTCACAGGACTTGCGCTCCAGACCCTTCACCAGTTTCGCTGCCCTCCTTCGGACCCGCTCCAGCCCCTCAATGTCCTCCCCGAGCCGAGCGGCCCCGAACTGGAACCGGCCGCCACACCAGCCCCGGGGCGGGCAGAGCGCGGCGGGGGCGGAGGGGAGGAGGCGGAGCGAGCCGGGAAGGGAAAGTGCCGGGAAGGGGAAGTTCCGAGAGCGGCTCGACCATGGCCACGGCCCCGGCGGACTCCGGCCCCGTCCCGACCCCGGCCAGGACCCCGACCCCGCCGCTGGACCTGCACGCCGTGCCCATGGTAGCGCTGAACTACGGCGTTCGCCGCCGCCTCGGGCTCTACCTCAACCCGCGGGCGGCCGCGGCCGCGGACTGGACGGCGCTGGCGGAGGCGCTGGGATGCGGCTTCCTGGAGATCCGGCGGCTGGAGGGGCTGCCCGACCCCACGGCCGCGCTGCTGGAGGAATGGCCCGGGCGCTGCCCCGGCGGAGCCACGGTGGGGCAGCTCCTGGAGGTGCTGCGGCGCTTGGGTCGCGACGACGTCCTGACGGACCTGTCGGGCAGCGTGGGTGAGGCGGAGGGACGGGGAGAGCTGCGGGGAGGGGCCGGGGGCGCTGGTGCGGGAATAGGGCCCAGCCTGCCCCCGGTGCTGCTTCCTTGTGCCCGGGAGAGAGGGGATGCTGTCGGTGTTTGCTGCTCGCTCCGGGGAGGTGATGCTAAGAAAAGCTTCACATTCGTCTATCCAGACGATGGAGTGGCATCCTGGGTGTTGTCACGAGGGTCACAGGGATGCCCCGAGGCCTGCGAGCATCTCTGCTGTGGAGACAAGGCTGGGAGAGCTGGGGGTGTTCAGTCTGGAGAAGAGAAGGCTCCGGAGAAACCTCAGAGCCCCTTCCAGTGCCTAAAGGGGGCTTAGAAAATAAAGGGTGAGGGTCTTCTTGTGTGGGCAGATAGTGATAGGATAAGGGAGAGCAATTTTAAACTAAAAGAGGAGAGACAGATATTATGTTATATTAGATTACATATTCCGAAGAAACTGAAGGTGATGAGGCCCTGGCACAGGTTGCCCAGAGAAGCTGTGGATGCTCCATCCCTGGAAATGTCCAAGTCCAGGTTGGACGGAGCAGCCTGGGATAGTGGCAGGGGGTTGGAACGAGATGATCTTTAGGGCCCCTTCCAACCCAAACCATTCTGGGATTCACAGGAACCTCATGTAGCTTCCAGGTGAGCACTGCAAAGTGACCTGAAGTCCAGTCTTATCCCAAACTTTCAATAATAAAAGGGACATAGTGAGAGAAAGATATTTGCTGGGGGAAATGAGGGATGTGTAAGAACTGGATAATGTCAGGGAGAAACAATTTCCATGCAAACTGAAAAAAACTGAGACAGGTCAGTGAGAAGCATGAAGGCCTTCCTGCTGTTTTGCTAACTTTATAAGCTCTTTGTATTCTTTGCAATCATAGAAGTTTGTAGGGAAGCCAGCTGTCATCAGAAGGGGAAATTTTTTTGATTTGCAAAACCAGAGACTCCATTGATGTCCTGTGTTGTATAATAGATCTTACTGGATTAGTGATGAGGAAGTAATAAATCTCACTTCCTGTTAGTCATGGAGATAAAGGAAGATGTAGAAATTCATCACTGTAGAGAGCCTGACCAAGAAGTGGTGGAGGACTCCTCTTTTCTCCTGTGGGTCTTCCTACTTAAGAACACAGTTTGAAGACCAGGTTTTGGGAAAGACAAAAGCATCAGTGTGCTGTGTAATCTGCAGGCTTCCAGCTGTGTGAGAGCTGGGGCTTCACAGAAATGATGAGATCAACCAGGGCAGTTCTGGCTCAGGATTTGGCCCATTGGGAGGGGTTGTGGTGGATGGGTTTTATCAGAGCTGGAATAGACTCCAACAGAAGGAGTGGGAGGAGCCCGGACTGCAGGAAAGTCACAAGTTTTGCCCAGGAGGAGACAGATAAGTTCTTAGAAGAATGACCTGCTGAGGGCTGTTCAACAGAAAAATACTGTCTCTGGCTCAGGAAATTCCTTACCTGTAAGTCGTCCAAAATGTAGATTATAAAAATACATTGTAGATTATACTTAAAAGATAAGCTTGCCAGGGGTATTTCCCTAAAATAATTTATTTTATTCTTATGTTCCCCCCAGACATCTGTTTTTGTGCAGTGCTTGAGGCAGGGTGGTGAGGCAGATGAACCCTCAGCTTGACCAGCGTGGCTGTTCCCCTCTGTTAATATTTTTGGCTGAGGACTGCAGCGAGGGCCTGTGACCCTGTGCTGGTGCTCAGAGCTCTTGCAGAAGTCAAAGATATTTACCCTCATAAGAGGAAAGGAAATGGGTGGTTTCATGCACGGTGTTTCCTGATGCCAGGGGCATCTTTGTGTGCACTGCTGGGACTCGTGCAGTGGGGTCCAGCTCAGAATCAGAAAACATCGGTGCTGATGTCCCAGCAGCTCTCCCCTAACAGTGATCTTCCTCAGCAGCTTATTTCCCTGTACAACCATCTATAAGCACCTGAAGCTCTTTGCTTCGATATGTTTATACTCTTTCCTGCTGAAACTCAATGATTTTTGTTTCTTCCTGACCTGTTACAAAAGTGCTGCTTTCCTGCCTGACAGGGTGGTGGGGCAGGAACATACTGGGTCTGTTTTCTCTGTCTCCTCGTTGTGCTACTCACTTTGCACTTTAGGTTTCATGTTTTCCTTCTCTCTTTCCAATTCCTCAGGCTTTGGTTTGACTGTTAGAGGGATTTAAAGCCTGGGTGGGTGCTGAGTGGTGTGAAACCACTTAACTTGGAGAAGTTTCTTGCTACCTGGTTGTGTTGTTTAGCATCCTTTATCTTTACAGTCCCCAAATCATCCCTGATCCTTGTTCTCCCTCATTAACCTGTACAATTGGGTGCTGTTTCCAGCTGGGGACTAATCCATCCCAAATTAGTGAATGCCTTTCATCTCTCCAGCCTCACAGGACCTGTTGGCAGCTGCATTTAGAATGAACCCATGAGGCCCCGGTGTTCTGTTTTGAAAGCTTTGCCCAGCTCTCAGGTTTACCCAGTAGGGATGGATCAGGGTGACACTTGTGTCAATGGGAAAGTGTGTCAGCCACGTGGTGAGGAGTGCTGGACACCAGGAGAGTTCTAGGAGAAGGCAGGTCAGGACAGCACAGGTGCCACTTTGGCATCTGGGAGAGGCAAGGAGAGAAGACATGGAGCAAATACACTAAAAATGAACACAACAATCATAACTGCCTGGTTCTGCCTATACAGCAGCGTTTTGGATTGGGCTTCTGAGGGGACCAAGGCACACTTAGGGGAGCCTGTGTGCCAGTCCCTCCTCTGGGACTGCCTAAATTGTTGGCAAATTCAGAGACTTTAATCCTGATTTCAAAGATACTGATTTACCTGACACACCTCTCACTACAGGCAGCTGGAAAAGAGGTGGGGCCCGTTTGTGTTTTAGTGACGAAAGGCTTGAAATCTGAACCTTCTGGCTCGTGAAGAATGTGGCTGGTTCTTCCCTCTGCAGGACTGGGGAGGCAGGGGGGGAGGAGAAAGGCAGATTGGGAATGACTCTGGAAAAGCCTTGATCAGATCTGAGCCTTATTAGATCGGAGATAATCCAGTCACGAGATGCAAAGCTGGGACAGAAGCAGGGGATGGGACCTCAAGCTGGGCCTCCTGCAGACCCAGTGGTGGTGACCAGGGCTGTGTTACAGCAGCGCTCACCAGGCTCCCACCTGTATCCTGCACTTCCAGGGGATCCTTTACTCTGCTGTTGCACCAACAAGCTCTGCAGCTGTGCCAGCCAAACCCTCTGAGTGATCAGGACTTTCCTGATTAATACTTGCTGGTTTTTTTTTTTTTAATCTTAAGTAAAGGCAAAGGCTCTAGGGAGTTTTATCTTAATTCCTGGTTTCAAATCTCCTTTTACTTTCAATTCTGTAATTGCAGAGTAGCAGAGGCTGTAGGGTTTCTTGTCGCTTCTCCAAAGACTTAACATTTAGATTTATTATTTATTTTTAAACCAAGTCTGTTTGTAGTAGATCTGTGTCCCTCACTGTCCTGGATGTGAAAATCACAGCAGCAACTGTGACAGGCCTTTGCTTTTCATTTATCCCAGTGTGAGGTACCCACTCTGCCCAGGATAAGAGGATCCTCATGCCTGTTGCACAACATAAAAGCTGTTTCAGGGGCTCCTTGAAATTTTACAGGGTCCTCCTGTATGTGGTGAGTGTAGATGCTGTAGATACCAGTTGTCCTGGCTGACAAAGGCCGTGGGTGTGAATCGGCTCATGTATGTCTGCAGAGAATTGCCAAGGTTGGAAAAGACCTTCAAGATCATCGAGTCCAACCATTTACCCAGCACTGCCAAGGCCACCTCTAAATCATGTCCCCAACTGCCACATCTACAGGTCTCTTAAATCCCTCCAGGGTCAGGGACTTCACCACTGCCCTCAGCAGCCTGTTCCAATGCCTGACAACCCTTTTAGTGGAGAATTTTTCCCTAATATCCAATCTACACCTCCCCAGGCACAACTCGAGGCCATTTCCTCTTGTCTTATGCCTTGTTACTTGGGAGATGACACTGTGGAGACTTCTGAGCCAGAATCCTCCCCACCTATTTTGGGATTTCAAATACTCCACAATGCAGAACAATGAGAGTAGACATCAGAGTTTGGACCTGCTGCGTACCTGATGCCTGCTGTTAAAAGTATCCTGGGATACACTAGAACTGGAATAGGTAAAGGTATCTATCCTGGGATATACCAGAACTAGAATAGGAGGAGATTGGTTTGAAAGAAGGAAAAGAAGGTACTTCTTTAAACGGCAAGAGTGAGCTTCAGGAATTAATTGCTAGAGGAGATGTTGGAGGCAGCATCAAGAGGTTCAGAAAGGGGTGAGACAAATTCTATGTTTCAAAAACCAGAAAGGGGGGGGTTGCCCTCTAATATAATATCCCTGATCCTTGAAATAGCTATTCTGTTTTAAGACATCCAGCAGTGTAAACCCATGTCACAGGAACCTTTTGCCTTGGTTGTGTGTTTTTGCAGAGGAGGACTGTAAGAAGTACTTGCAGAGGAAGCAGGAACAAGCCAACCAGCCTCTTCAAGTGCCAGCAGTAGACAGCAGCGTGCCAAAGACTTCAGAACTGATGGGCATCACCACCAGGGATGATCCTTATGGTAAGTGCCTGTGGTTCCATTGCTGCCTGATACTTCATGGTGGAATTGCCTTTAGCTGCAGCAGATTCCCCATGAGAAGGGCAGAAAACCTGCTTGCTTTCATTCCTCCCATGATTTTTAATAACCCAGGCCAGAAAGCTTTGGCTGGTAGTCACCTGGCATTTTCATCTTTCCTATTTCCTAGAGCAGAGAGGAAAAGCTGCCCTGGGGAGTGCTGTACCCGGGAAAGGCTGGCACAGAGCCACTGAGCACATATAGGAATAAACTTCCCAGGAGTGTGTCCCTTAGCCCAGCCTGGCACAGAGCAGCTGGGGTTAGGGTTAGGGTGATTTCCCTGCCCTGTCTTGGGCAGGTGGAACCACCTTGAATGAAAAGGAAGTGAGTTTGAAGTGCAGCTGGGTGTGAGGTGGGCAGAGAGAGGAAACACAACACGTTCTCTGTGTGTGTGTTGCTGGGCTGTGTGTGCAGTTCTGCGTGTGCAGCCACGTGCATGTGCCACCACGTGCAGCTCTGTGTGTGCAGCCATGTGTGTGTGCTGGCCAGTCTGACTCCACCTTTGGGGTGGGGACATCATTAACCCTCCCCAAGTGTCCACAGACCTGCGTGCTGGTGTTTGTACACGACAGCTTCGCCTGATGTGACCCCCATTTATCACCATGCCCCTCCAGCAGCACCCTCAGCTTGGCTGGCCTGGCAGACATTCCCCTTCTGCTTCACTGGATGCTTCTTGGGCTGGATCTGCCTGCTGGGTTGATACTTTCCTCAGCAGCTTTAAGAGCCTGACCTATTTTTTCACTGTGGCAGGCTTTAAATTTGAAAATATCTGTAGTGACATTGATATAGAAAAAAAAATAACACAGTGGGAAAATATCCAGCAGTATTAAGAAGCTCAGTAATGAGAGACATTGCTCTTAAAATGCAGCACTTTTGTATTTGGATAACTGCTAAATAAACAAGAGTTGCCAGCCATTAATGGCTTTGGAAAACAGACCCACTTACTTAAGGTATGACTTCAGGTACCCACGTTTGACATCTTACCCATAAAAATGGCAGGTTCTAAATCTCAAGGCTGACCCCAGAGCTCCATGGACAGGGGATGGCAGGACATGGCTGGATGAGGGAATGTTTTGTTTGAGAAGTTTGAATCTCTGTGACCTGAACTAGAGAAAAAGGACTTGGAGGCATGAGAATATTTTAGATATGTAACTCCCAGTGAAATCCCAGAGTGTTTGGGTTCTGAGTTGCATCCTCTGGGGTGCTCTGCTCCCTCCAGCTCTTCCCAGACAGTCTCCTCTCTACAGATTTTGCCTGTCTGCATCTCATCTCCCCTTCTCTGACCGCTGCCAGCCAATGTGGGTGTATGTGAACAGCCTGGCTGGTGAAAGCAATTGAGGTACAGACATGTGTTACCTCCTGCCAGCCCTGTTAGGGACAGGAGTCTGGGCTTAAGGGCAGCTGGTCTAATAAAATGTTAAATTACCTCCACAAGTTTGGCCAGAGCTTGTCTGTCACAGCTTCTGATTCCAAGTCAGAGTCTGCGGTAGCTCATGAAAGTTCACTGGAGGAGTGAAATTCATTTATAGCAGGAGATGACAGCTACAATTTTAATGATTTCAGGGAGCGGAACAGAGATATTTGATGCCTTCATCTGCTACTGTCAGAAGGACCTTCAGTTTGTCCAGGAGATGATCAGGGAGCTGGAGCAAACAGAGTTCAAACTGAAGCTCTGTGTGTTTGATCGGGATGTCTTGCCAGGAACCTGTGTGTGGTCCATCAGCGGAGAACTTATAGAGAGGAGGTAAGTGAGCTGTGGCTGTTGGGGCCAGCTGAGTGTAATGGAACATTGCATTCAGTTTAGCCTGATGTCTGCAGAGTGATGCCAGTGAAACAGCAAAAATCCACAAGAATGTCTTCATGGGGTTTGTTTTATTAACTTGGCTCAAGAAGGATGAGTCGAACGTTCCCCAACATGTTGATTCATTGTGTTCACAAAGGAGGTGCTGCTGTAGTGATGCTGCTTATGCTTGATCACTTTTCTTGGCCTTGTTTGTCATATATAGACAGAGGGTCACATAAAGGTTGCACAGACAATCTGGACTTTTCTGTTTCCTCAGAAAACACTGTATAACTGTATATCTGTAATCAGGTTTTTGTGTGTAACATCACTGTCCATCTGTCAGGAGTCCTTTCTCTGTGGCTAATTCCTGGTAGAAAGCAGCTGCCAGGTCCTTCTTCACTAGAGCAGATTAAAGGAGTATGTACTCCTACCAATGAGAATGAGAAGCATCTCTCTTGACATTTTACTTTTTTTTCCCCCTGCCTCTTCATCTCCAGGTGTCGGAGGATGGTGGTTGTCGTTTCAGATGATTACCTGGAAAGTGATGAATGTGATTTCCAGACCAAATTTGCTCTTAGTCTTTCCCCAGGTAAGAGCTCACAAATATCCCATTTACAATTGCACATTATTATTTTTATTACAGTTACACATAAAGCATCTGAGGTCAGTGGGCTCTGTAACACTGGAATTAACTGGCTTTATAATTTGGTTGTGCAGGCAGGGACCTGGGCTTGGTCCCTTGCCCTGCTGTTGACCTTCCACGTGACTGTGAGCAAGAAGCTGCCTGTGCTGCGGTGCTCCAGCTGTCAGTGGGATAATGCTGCCTGCTCCACACATGTCAGAGCTGTATGTCAGGCTTGTGAAGGGCTTCAAGATCCACACAGGAAAATTTGCTAATATTCCTGTGTTATAGTAAATTCAGGGTGTGAGTAAATGCTGGGAAATAGTGTGTCAAGTAATGGACATACAGATTTCAGTGCCAGGCTGGATGGGGGTCTGAGCCCATGGCAGGGTGGGTGGAACTAAATGATCTGTAAGGTCCCTTCCAACCCAACCCATTCCTTGATTCAATGATTTTTGTAGAGATCTTCAAGTATTGTGTATAGGTAAACAATATATGGAATGAATGTTCAGTTTTAAGTTGGATATGTTTTTATATACGTCGTTCTGAATTGAAAAGCCACCATTTCACTTCTGTCAGGTCTGTTCTGATTTCCCTTGTCTAACCACTAGTTCTTCTACACTTGTGTATGTTGCTGGGGAGTAAGTGCAGCCCAGCCTAATAGTGTGGAGGACGTGTAATATCAGGAGGAGAGTCTGCAGCTGGTCTCTTTTCTAGATAAGGCATCTGACATAGTATTGTAAATGACGTGCCAGGGGTTGGATTGGAAGCCAGTGGCAGAGCTGGGAATTAGCTGTATCTTCTTTAACACAGTAATTTCATATAATGGCAGTTAATCCATTGAACATCCCCAGGACATCAGCCTCAAGTCATCAAGATATGTAGAAAAGTCCTTTTAGTTCTTCACTAGTTTCTTGTAGGCATCACACCTTCCATTAGAACAGAAGTTCCATCTGCATGGAATGAGTCTTCCAGTGAAAACGATATTAAGTACAGGCCTAGAGAGCAGTACCTGTTTGTGTGGGATGTAACTAATGCACAGAAGGGTTTGGTGGCAGGTTCTGAGAGCTCCACGGATTATTCCAGCATCTGCTGCAATTATGAAATCTTGGTTATTTGCCTCATCCAGGTCTCAATATCATCACTTGTGCTGGGCAGCACAGTGCAGGTGATGGCAGGAGTCCTGTGGAGAACTACAGGGGGGAAAGTGTCTCAGTAGAAAAGCTGCTCCTTCAAGCATCAGCAGTCACAGGGAGAGTGTTCTCATCTCGTGGTGCCTCCAAAACTGCAGTTCCTGTTAATGGGGGGATTCCTTGCAGCCCCTTGCTGGGGAACACCTGCAGCCTGAGTAAATCAGGATTTGAAGCTTGCTCTCCAGGGTGAGAGCTGGTTGCACTAGAATGAGATGATGCACAGTCAGGAGCAAACCTGAGTCTTGTGATCCGTGTGCTGGGGTGGGGAGGAAGTGGATGTGGGATCTGACTGTGGCCCTGCGTAACCTCTGCCTGTGTGACCTGTCTTTCAGGTGCTCGTAGCAAAAGGCTGATTCCAGTCAAGTACAAATCCATGAAGAACGAGTTTCCAAGTATCTTACGGTTCATCACGATTTGTGATTACACCAATCCTTGCACCAAAAAGTGGTTCTGGACGAGACTGGCAAAATCCCTCATGTTGCCATAATGCAAAGTCCCGAGAGCTGGGTGCTCTTGTTTTGTGTCCTGGCTGTGCCTTTGGACTGGGGGGTCGTTCACAGAAGGTCATCCACCGCTTCAGAACCCGGATCCTTGTGACTCATGTTTGAGGCCTGTGATTGGGAACAAAGAACTTTCTCTGGCACTTCTTCATAACTCACAGGGGAAATAAAGCAACTGTGTGGGTGTTGTGGGTTAAGGCAGCGAGCAGCAGCATCCAGCATTTGTGCAGTAAGCACTTTCATTAAAGATACAAATTTAAAGACTGGGTGTTGGATGCAGGAAAGCTCTCTTGTAAGCATTAGCAAGACCTCAGAGCCTCAGGCTTAGGAAATGCTTGTTTGACAATTGTTTTAAAAGCTACAGTAACATCTGGGGTTGGTGGGATTGTACCATGTTGGTCACATCTATCTGTTCAGGTCACATTTGATTCAGTGACCTCATACCAACATTTAATATTCCAAGATATTGTTCTATATTTACGGTAGAGTCTTCCTTCAAGAGAAATTCAGTCTTAAAATGCATATTTTCAGTGAAAGGCCTTATTACACAAAGCAGGGGCTGCTGCTGCTCATTGAGTTGACCAGGAACTGAGCTGTGCACCTCAGTGGGTCCAGATCTTAAATTCTTTTACCTTTAAAGGCCTTCCAAAACACAGCAGCTTTTGGGATGCCTTAAAGGCACAGGGATAAATACTGAATAGAGATTTTAATAAATTGACAATTGGGCTGCTAAAATATAAAGGCAAATGTTACATTAATAGGACAGAGCCTATTTTAATTAACTGCCACAATAATTACTGTATTTCTGTGACTGAGGCTTGGAGCAACATTGAGACTGCAATACTGAGTCTAACTGCTTGTTAGACTTGGCCTTAGATCCTGCACTGTGACTGGTGGATCTCACCAGTGCTCTGGGGTAGAGGTCAGGAGTTCTGCCCAAAGGAGTGTTTTAAAGCGACTCATTGATGTATAAAACAGATTTACAGTAAATATTTACTTTTTAAATTGGGGAAGAGAGGAATTTTGCTTATGTATCTGCAGTTGCTTGAACTCTGCCCCTTTGTTCATTACTTCAACCACTGACTCATGTTGATTTTACAGCTTAATGTTTTACTAGTTTACATTTTTAAGGTTGAATCTGGATGTAAGTTTTTGTTGTTTTTTTTTAATTTTAGATTGTTTTAAAACATTACCAGGGGCTGAAGCAGACAGAATTGTGCCCCAGCCTCTCCCTCACCCACCCTGTCAGTGAATGGTCCTTTAGCAGGGATGCTGCCAAATCTTGTCCAGGTGCTGCTGCTGGTTCCTCCTGGCTGACAGCAGCAGCCCTTGACCTGAGCAAGGTGAAGCTTGTTCACCACACACATCGTGTTGGTATTTTTGAATAGACCCTCGAGCTGGATGTTTCTCCTACAAAAATAACTTCTGCCGTGGTGCCAAGATGACATTTGCACCTTCCTCTCTTGCTGGAACAAGTGAGAAGTCAGTGGGCACAAGAGGGGGAAAGTTAAGCTGGTGAGAGCATTCTAAATAGTTTGTCTTCATGTCCTATTGCCCTCGGGCCTCTCCTGCAGAAGTGGAGACAGCTGCTTGCCTCGGGCTTTCTGCATAATCGTTAAATGTTAATTATAGAAGAGTTTCAGGAGGCTGCTTGGTCCCCTGGCGCTCCGGGGGCTCGGTGAGTTCTCATGCTCTGGAGTGTCTATAAACATCAATTATGGGTCATTACTCGCAGGACCAAACCGGATTCCACTCGGCTGGAGAGCTGGAAAGGCTCTGGTGGCTGGTTTTTGGGGGAGCTGAGGCAGAGGAACTGTGGACGCTAGAGGGAGGCCATGGCCCGCGCTGGTACCCTGAGAGGGATCCGCGGGGTGGGATGGGCCAGCTGGACACTGTCCAGGATGGGGGAAAAAGGGAGTGTGTTCTCTTCCTCTGCCCCTTGCACCCTCTTTTGAGGAGGCTACACCAAAACCAGCGAGAATTTTGGCAGCTTGAACCCTCGTGCAGTCTCTCCTGCCCGAGTCCTGATGGGGTGGTTCGATACGTGGCGTGTTGCAAATGAGGGAAAAAAAGTAACAGCAGGAAAAATAATGATGTTTGTAACAGTGGAAGGTCAAAATTATTGAATGCCTTTAAGAAAGGGATTTATAAAATTGTGATGTTACCTTTTTTTCTACTTTGTCCCCCATTGAAATTGTCATAGTTGAATCTGTTAGTAAAAAATCATTTATTTTTATATATAGGCATATATATTTATATTACTTTCTATCCTGGCACAAATATATGGCAAAGCATCTGTGTATAGCCATTCTAAAAATAGTGATTCTGTGTTTTTTCTCCTCAAATAAACAGACTTTTGCTACTTGTGAAAACATTTTAAAATAAAGAATTAAAACCCAGCAGGCTGAGTCTCCTTGGGCATCAGAGAATAAAACAGGGTCTCAGATTTTAATGTAAGTGAGGAATGATATGGGATAGATCCTTATTTTTTTAATGTTTTGGCTCAATCACTTCATCAGAGGGGGGGTTTTGGCTGAGACAGGGAGAGGTAGTGTTCTGTCATGCCAGGGGGAAAATGATCAAGGAATTGTACTTCAGACACCATTGGTTCCTCCCCAGATCTTGTTTTTGGCTTTGTGGCCTGTATCTCACTGTCTTGAACTTGGTTCTGTTCTGATTCCCAGCAGGCTGGAGGGGTTGGAATCAGGATTCCCCTGGGATTCTGAGCTGCTCACTCCTGCTCTGCACCCTTTCTGGAGGCCCTGGCAGGGATATATTGCAGCTCAGTGATCCAGGGGATTCTGCCAGCTTTATTTCCTTTGGCTCGGAGTCAGTCCAAGCCAGAGAAATAACTACAAACCCAGCAGCTGTTGGGCCAAGGCCCTGCCACAGGAAAAGACGAAGGATCACTGAATCACGGAAGTGTTGGTTGGAAGGAATTCCTGGAGGTCAGGGACGAGCTGCTCTTCCCAACAGGAGGAGGCCATACACTAATCCACTGCAGGACAACGTTCCCTATAAAGCATATGAAGTCATGTCTGTGCTATGGCTACTATGAGTGAACATATGGACAGTGGTATGGAAACCATCCCTGGATGTATCCTAGATGGAAACTGCTGGCAAGAGCAGCCTGCCAGGAGAGTCCCACTCCTGGAATGCTGACATCCCATGGCTTCCAGTGCAGCTTTACACCACTCCCCTGTTCTGTGGTTTGAAGCAGTTAATGATTGCTGCCCATATTTGAGTGTAGCTCTGAGTCAGGTGGGATCAGGGGGTCCAGCTGTGGTGGCACTTTTCCAGCTGTGATTCCTCTTGTGCTGAAGAAATATTCCCAGTCCTCTGTTTCACATTGGTGGAGGGATGTCAATGCCATTTCCTCGTTTACCTGGTGTAACCACTGCAGAACACTCTCAGCCTTGGAGATGGAGGGTGAGGGGTCAAGTATTGACCTTGATGAATCAAATTCTGTCCTTTGCTGATGTGAAAAGAGTTGTGTTCCCATGATGGAGGCACTGCTTGGTCCAGAGGGCACATTTACAGGAATAAAATTAGCATAGGGAAGGAAGTATAATTATGCATAAAAAATGGTTGGGAAAAATATTATTTGAGCATCCTGGAAACATATTTTAATAAAGTAATAAAAAACAAACCCCACAAGGTTCACACTGCTGGGAAACACACTCATAGAGCTTATTAAAGCATCTCTCAGACCATTTGGGGCTTTACAACACGTACTGTGTACAAATATTTTGCTGAACTTAATTTTCCCTGGGTGTTAACAACCATTTCTGGATCCCCACTAGGATTTTGAGATGCATTTGTACCCAACTCAACTTCTTGATCAGCACTATCAAGCCTGGCCTTGGAAAATTTGTTTATCTTGTAGCAAAATCTTCAGTCAGGAGACTGAATATTGTCCTATTCACTCTGGGGCTGTGCTGCTCTGTGGAAGTTTAATTAATTGGAGGTGCGGTTTAAGGCTTAAGCTGTTCCAAAGTCTTATTTTCAAACAATGCATTTTCTGTTCCATAGAACCTGGCTTAGCAGTGCCTTTCCCTCCTCCTATTCCTGCTGATGAAGCTGCTCCTGGCATGGCAGAGGTTGGGACCGTCTGTGCCCACTGGAGAGTGTTTCCTTCCATCTCAGCTGATTCTGGAGTTAGGAATTCATGGGAAATGTGTTCAGGCAAATGGGGGGTTACGACGAAGTGAACTCTCACAAAGTTTTTGCAGCACTTTTCTGGCTCTAAATCTTCAGCTGTGTTCGCCTTCTGTCTGTGTCAGCAGGAGATGTACGAGCTTCAAGGCCTGAGGTGCTTAACTGCTCGTGTGCCAGTCCATGGACTGTTGCCTCAGAAACAAAAAATACCATTCAGGAGAGGAAAAAAACTGGGAAAGTGAAGTGCCTGGAAGTCCATGTGCCATTCCCTGCCACGCTGGAGCCACGGCAGACCTTGCAGTCTGCTTTACAGCAACATTTTCAAAAGCATTCAGGAATCTGGGCAACTGATTTAAAGCTACTGAATGACAGAAGATTTAGTGTTTGAGTTGGGGCAGCACTTGGCAGGGACACACACACACACACACACACACACACACACAGAGTAAAATATACAGGGAAATGAGATTTAAAGTGCTCGAGCTGAGGAAAAAAATGGTCATTGGCTTTAAAATCTCAGTGTCTCAGCATCTCCAAAACCTTGCACAGGTATGTAAAGTCCATAATTTTTCAGTATCAGTAAAGGACTTTTGAAATCTTTAGAAAAGCAAAGAAGAGAAGCATCACTTTTTTTTTTTTTTT
>VXBA01004957.1:761877-1026345 GCA_013399895.1 Serilophus lunatus
CCGCCTCCTCCTCGTCTCTCCGCTCCCTCTTCGCTCCTCGGGGACGTTCCCCGGCTCGCGGCGCGGAGGGCGGCGGGCGCGGCCATGGCCGAGGAGCCCAGCGCGCTGCCCTGGTCCATCAATAAGGATGACTACGAGCTGCAGGAGGTCATCGGTGAGCGCCCGCCGGGGGGGCTGAGGGCAGAGCTCTGTGTGTGTGTGTCTCCGCTGAGGGGGTTGGCGGTGTCAGCTGAGGGGAGTCCTGTCACCCCCCGCACTAGAGAGTGGGGCTGGGTGTCCTTGCCNNGGGGGGGGGGTGGCCCTTCCCCCGCGCCTTGGGGGGGGTGGGGGGGGGGGGGTTCTGTCCTCCCCACCCTGAGGGTCTGTGCTGAGGGGGGGGTCCCGTTACACTCCTCCCGCCGAGGGGTGAGGCTGTGTGACCCCCCTTCAGCCAGAGGAGAGGTGAGGACGGTCTGTCCCCCCGCCCTGGGGTGTGCGAGGTACCCTCCGAGGGGACCTGGGTCTGCCTTGACCCCAGCGGGCAACTGGGGGGGATGTCTCGGGGACACCCCCACCCCTGTCAGGGAGTTGATCCCCGCTCCTCTGTGTGTGTGTCCCCGTTCCACAGGGGATGGGACGGGCTCTGGGGTTCGGGATGTGCCGAGCTGGGCAGCGGGGGCTCCCGTGGGCGCCCCCCTGGAGTTTGGGGCTCCGGTCCCTGCACGGAGGGTTTGGAAGAAGCCGCCGGACGAGCCTTTTATCCCGGGATTTTGCTGCCGCTCCGCGTTTTCATTCATTGTCCTCCCAGCTCGAGGCCCCAGCCCTTACTCTTTCCATTAAATGATTTTTTTTTTCCCCTTCCTCACTCACTCTCTGTCTCTCCGTTTTTGACTTTAAACTGCCCAGTTACCCAAGGCCTCCCGCTGGTGTGATTTATTGGCTGTCTCGACCATTTTGTTGGGGTGTGTTTGAGGGATTTGTTGCTCCAGGGCGAGTGTGTGACACATGCGAGGTGGTGCCACAGGTGACTGTAAGGTCAGTGCTTTCCGGATGGAGCAGGAGGTGGCAGGGCAGGCTCCTGGCCAAAGGCTTTTAGGAAGGAGGATTTTTTTTTTTTGTGTAGCGCTTTTATTTGAAGTTTCTTAGTGATGCAGCGCTGTCATGCCCAGGCTTTCCAGCTCTGCCTCGTGGGGAGGCTTGTTTTCTCTGAAGGAGGGTGGGAGAGTTGGTAATAAAGCTGTTTTAAGAGATTAAATACTTGGCATTGTTTAAAAGTAGGAAGGAACTAAAGCTGGGGGGGAAGGGGGGGGAAATCCTTGTGGAAATCCCTGTTGCTCTGTGGGACCAGGCTTTGTCCTCTCCCGAGTGCTTTGGGGTGGAGACAAAACTCCCTGTAAAGACAGGGAAGGTGTACATCCCACAGAGCAACTCTTTAAACCTCCCTGTGGAAAACGTGCCCTGGGGAGGAGGATGTTCAGCTGCTCTGAGGATTTAGGTGTGGGGAGGAAGGGGGAGAACTGGATTTGTCTGTGTAGGAAATACCTGCTTTTCCTTCGAGAGCCTGCAGAAGGGTTCTTTGGTGGCACAAAGCAAGGGTTGGGAGCCGAGATTCCAAGGAAAGGGACAATCTCTTTGTAGGTAGGGGAGCAAGGAACAAAAGGGAAGGGAAATGCACTTCTGCTCTTGGGAAAACTTGCTGCTGGAAAGGCACATCCCGCATCCTCGGGGCACGACGAGGAGCACAGAGATGTGTGGCCTCACTTTAACTGCCAGAACTTCGGGGAGGAATCCGGGAAAAAGCACGGGAATTCCTCCCGTGCCTTTTCCCTTCTGGATGTCTGCTGCTCACCCAAAGGTTGTGTCGGCGCGGGGCGTGCCCTGGGATGTGTGTATTGCAAACATATGGTTTCTCTTTTTCACTTTTCCCCTCCCCTGCCCCCTCCTCGACTCGTTTCAAGCCCTGGGGCGTTTGCCAGGGGCCGGGATGGAGATGTGACACGAGTTTCCCAGGCCGTATATGATTTGTGGGACAAAATGTCACTGTGTTAACTGAGCTGCACTGCTTTGCCTCCTGCCTCGTGTCTCCTGTAAACCTCAGGGGGTTTTTGGTCTGGGTTTTTTTTTATTTTGCTAATATGGAGCTGTAAAAGTCTCTCAGCAGAAAACAAAGAGACATCCTGGTGTGGAAAGAGATGAACCTTGTACTGATGCTTTTAAAGGATTTAACTTGTTTCCTGCTCTTAAAATTTAGAGTAAGTTTTGAGGTTACCAGCTCACATTGGAATAAAGGAAATCCCTGTGTAGCCTAATTCCGTAATTTGCACTGGTTTTGCCTGAAAATAGCCCTACGTGGCTGTTATGGGATGTGGATGCTACATGCTATTTTGGTGCAGGAATTGAAAGTGCAAGTTTTCTACTTACAAAGAGAAATTCTGCTGTAAAATTGCCCTCCTGATTCTGGATAACACTAAAAAAACCCGATTATTCAGCACCAGGGATGACTCATGCCATTATAAAGGTATGGATTCATAGCTGTTGGTTATGCTTGGTTAGTGTTAGTAACTCTGAGTAGCTTCCTTAGGCTTAAATAACTTGTGGTTCACTGAATGAAGGAACCTTGATCAGGGTGAGAACCTGAGTTCAAGTTAAAAAAGGATAAAATGGAGAAGGAGCAACTTATCAAGTGTGAGTGCAATCTACCCCCAGAGAAGCAATAGTGACACCAACAGTTTTATCTATAAAGCAGAATACAGTCTGTGCTGTGCTGGTGGTTGTGAAGGTGGTCATTCTTCTGAGTGTGGATTGCATATAAATCACTGCAGTTTTCTTTTTGAAGCCTGAAAACACTTGGCCTCCACTCTGCTGGTGCTGCTCAGTCCCTCCCACGTGCAGGTTCCCCTGGATCTCACAATCCCTGCTGGAAGTGCTGGTAGCAGGAGTGGAGTCGGTTGGAACTGGGTCATTCTCATTTTGCTACTTTTTTGGAGAGACGAGAGCCGTGCTGGCTGTGGCTCTTTGATTTAGGAGCATCCCCTGTGCTGTGAGCAGCCCGTGCCAGGAACGGGAGATAAATCAGAGGGGGGAGTGCTCCTCCCTGTGCCCTCTCTCCCCTGAAGGATTCCTTTGCAGGCTGCACGAGCAGATGTGGTGGGAGTTCCTTATCCCCTCAGAAATCGAGCCTAAATTGAAAATTGAAGTCACCATTTAAGGAGTGATTAGGTTTTTTAATGACTGCAGCTCGTGGAGCTTTGAAGTCGGGCTTTGCCTGTGAGCACGCTGATCTTTTGGGGCTGAATATTTAGGTTTCCAGCCACGTTCTTCCCAAGCTCTGCGAGCATATGTTGCCTGTGTGGGAGAAATTTCCTTTTGCAGGTACAGAGGAACCTCTTGGAATTAACATTCCCACTTGCCCAAATTTTATCAGTGTCTGTGGCCACCCATCTGGTGCCTGTGTCGCTGCCTCATGTACAGACCAAGTGCTGCCATTGAAAAAGAGCAGCTTGGAGGTGCTCCCTGGCTCCCATGGGAGCCTTGGGATGTGAAATTCAGGCTGGAACGGGAGGCTCTTGTCCAGTGGGAACTTCCTGGGTGTCTTTTTTGGGGCGGGGTGTTGGTTGCTACCTGTGCTGCCAGCAGCCTCTTTCACACGCCCGGCTATTTAAAACCCATTCAAGAAAAATGTTGCACTGTGTAAAATGTAACTGCCTGAGCTCTAAATGGAGTGTTTAGGCTTCAGTCTTGGTGCCATATGTTTTGTTTTAGCGTTTCCTCGCGGATTCCCACTCCTCCTCCCCAGCTTAGCTGAACAAAATTGATTCCTACACCATATTCCCAGTATTCAGGCTGCTTAATTCATTTGAAGACTGGCTTTGTGTGCTCATTTTTTCCACTTACAATATGTAGAAAAGGCATTGTTATTTCACATTATGTTAAAGCCTATACAAAATTAATTTTGGGTAAATGTAGATATGTTAAAAAAATGGGAGTGGTCATTCACAGCACTTGCTCTGCTTTGGCACTGAAGTGGGAGATTCTCAATATCAATATCTTTTGTGTTCCTGGGTGTGACACAATAGCCAGGCCACTGCCGCATCCAGGTTCCTTTTCCTTTGGCTACTTAGCACATCTCATCTCCGTGAGACCTTTGATACTGGTGCCCTTCTAGAACAGAGGTTTTGTGAGTCACTTTTCTCCTCTGGGGAGGTGAAAGCAGGAGGTGTTTGGTTGTTACATGTGTCTTTGCTGAGTGCTTTCGTTTGTGCCCCATAGGAAAGAGGATAAAATGCACAAAGCAGCAGAGGGAAGACTTGCAAAGCCAAGCAGTGGTGAATGGAACTGCCTGGAAGAACACAGCCATGTCAGCCTGCTGGTCTGGGGGGAGAGCACAGACACATCCCACTGATTAATGGTGAACATTCCCACTCCTCAATAATCCCACTTAGATGGGTTCAGTTTAATGCCAATACCTTGATGCTGGGACATTTGTCTGAGCACACCTGAGGGGGGGTGTGTGTGACAAATGCAAACCGAGAAGCTCCTTCCTTCTGCAGCTGATGAAATCTTGAGGAGAATCAACTCTTCTCCAGAACGTTTGTCTATTTGGCAGCATCTCTTTTCTTTCTGGGTGTTAGCAGCTTGCCCACCAAGCAGTGTCTAGAGATGTGATCTTTTAATGGAAGTTGGCGCTCTTTAAAGTGATGGCAACAGCACTGAGTCTTGCTGCTAATTGTGTGAGTTGTGAAAAGCTGCATCTTGGTCAAATTTCCTTGGAAGTTTTCCCCAGAAATGCCTGATATCCATTGTAAATCTCCGTGGCAGTAAATGTAGCTGTGGACATGCTGATGGAGTGCTTGTAAACTCAGTGTTATTAAACTTTCTTAATAGGGAGAGGCAGACTCGAGGGCTTTGTGGGTGCAGAAGAATAAGCTGTTGGAGCAGTGGAATTTGGCATTGCAGAGTCCTTGCAATCCCTGGGTGCCGGGACTTCCCTGACAAGTCGAGCCCATTATCCTGCTCTGCCTTTGGAACCAAACAACTGAGGTACAGACACCAAGAACTTGGCTCTCAAAATTGCTGTAGTTTCCTGTGACTTCACCCAAGGGAGTTCAGCCTTGACATTTCTAAGAAGCACGTGGAGCTCCATTTCTTTTCCTGGCAGCCACACGGGAAGGTCTGGGAGACAGGGCTTGGTCCCGGGCTGACAGGCAGCACAGGCTCTTTATCAGAAGGTCATCACTCTTGGCGTGTGAGGGGAGTTGTGCTACCTCTGGTGTGCAAAATGATGTGTGTGCTGAGGAAGGGAACCACCCTAAGAGCAAAATCAGGCTTGTCTTAAGACAAGGTGGCTGTGGCAGTGTAAATGCAGCTCAGTGACAGCGGGGACACAGGCACACGAGTGCTACAGGTGTTGTTTCAGTGTTTCTCTGACCTTGGTGTGGATTCTGTGTCAGCCCTAAGTTGGATCCTTTAGGTTGTCTGAATGTGTTGTTTGCCCTGAAACCCTGCTCATGTGTGGGGTTCTCATCTTAACCATCCCATGCTCCTTGTTTTTGACTGGATTGTGTACTCCTGTCACACACTGCAAGCAGGTAGAGATTCGTGGTGATCCAAGTGCAAAACCAAAAAATCCAGTGTTTCTTTTCACTGCTTCTCAACAGCTGACAACTAGCAAGAACTTTTTTCCAAGTCCTTTCTTTCACCACTCCCCAAAATTCTTAAAGGCTGCTGTTTCCTGATGTGCATCAGCACACACAGAATTTTTGCTTAACACAGATATTCTTGTAATTAAGAGAAATTCCATCCTGGAAAAATACTTAGCGATGTATCAACCTCCTCCAAACTAGAGTGTAATGTGCCTTGCAAGGATTTCAGAGACCTCTTTGGTTCTGTGAAGTCTGCAGAGGGTCACTGTCTTCAAGTCTTAAAGGCCTTCCAGATCCTCCTGTGTGTGAGGTACAGAGTAAATTCAGAGCACTGGTTCACTTTCTTAGCAGATTCCCTTATCAGCCAAATCTTCCTTCCATCTCCTCTCCATTACAGGTGTATACAGCTTGTGAAACAACCTCTCAGGGCTCAGGCAACTAAAAATGCATTTTTGAGGGAATGCAGAAAAGCTTTTCTGAATGAAGTTTTAATTTTTTTGCCAAATTTTGATTTTTGCTTCGTCCGCTTTTTGAGAGTTCGGGGTTAGAGAGAGGAAAAAAGTCTTGGTTTGCTTCATTTCACTGTTTCATGCTAAACTGACTTTATAGAACTCTCCCCAGTGGATAGGCAGGAAATGAGCCTACGTGAATTCATTCTGGGAAGAAGAGGTGCAAGCAGCTGGTAAAGAATAGTGTGAGTTGAAATACTTCAGTGATCATCTCTTACTGTTGTAAATTCTCCTTGAGTTTTGCCAGAATTTTGCTGTTTTATAGTCATGAATGGTAATTTAAGCACAAACTTTACTATTTTTCATGCTGGCACCTTGCTATTAATAAAGCTGTGGGGGAGGATGCTGTTCCCTTTTCAGGCATCCACAGAATTGAGTTAAAACTGCAGAGTGAAAATTTGACCTCAAGTCCCCACCTCACTGTGGGGAGATCTGTCTGAGCATGTGGCTCTTCCTGTGGTATCCTCTGCTGGCTTGTTTTGTGGAAGAATTGAAATTGTTTTTCTTCTTGGAGCAGAGTTAATTGACAAATTTTTCAGTTCATTAGAGGGGAGGGTGTTGTTGAGTAGGAAAATGTCTAAAAACCTGGTTGTGAATGTGAAATTGAGGTGCTTGTGGGCAGGGTGTGAGATTATTGCATCTTGTGGCAATTCAATATATGTTTTGTGCAACTGGTGTTTTCCTAAACACTGGATGAAAGCTCCATAGTTACTGTTGGACAGGTTGTGCATTTTCAATTTTGATTTGGTCTAAGTCTCTTGCTCTTTTCCAGTCTTTAGATTCTGGGGCTTATTTCTTTCCAGCTCTTCTGAAAAGGAAGCTTTGAAAACAGTGCAGAGAGTGGTGGAAAATGATGATATTTGAAAAGCAAGAGAGCAGGTTAATGGCTGTGGGATGAGAGCACTTGGGGACTATTTTTCTTGAGAAAATGAGCTGTTTGTGCTCTGAGCTGGTACCTGTTGAGGTAAGTGGGGAAGCTAGAACTGCAATTGGGAATTCCAGGCCATCTCCAGCTTCAGGCAGGTAACTCAATATTAGCTTGTCTTGGTGGATTGAAAACACGTAAATTAAAGGCAGTGCTTCTTGTCATGGAGTAAACACCTTTCCTGTAAAATCCCCGGGGATGGATGTCATGGTGTCAGTTTTCAGAACAAACCCAGAAAGCTGCTGTCACTTATTTTTGCCGAGGTGCAGAGCTAGAAAGGACTCCCAGGGTCGTGGAGTTCAGTTCCATGCTCTAGCTGATGCCAAATTGCATAATCCCTATAGTGAATTAATGAATGCTTGTACTGGAAATGGCACATGGGGGAATTAGTGGCACACGTTCTATTAAACACTCAAACCTCCCGTGACCCTGGGAACAGCTGCTGAGTGGATCCCCTACAACAGTGGGAAGTAACAATGGCTTGTCTTCTTGCACTGCTTGCTTCATGTCCAGGCTGTGCCCGCAAGGACACTTCTCTGGGAAGGCATGGGACAGCTCCATCTTGGAATTCCTGCTCTCTGCAAACCTTAAGGGTGTGGATTGCAAGTGTCTCCTATTTGTGATTCTTAAGATCTATCAGTGGGAATGGAGTTCTTTGGAAACTGGAAGTGTTTTATGTCTTCACCTCCTGGGTCACTTCTTTGTGAAACTTTCTGTCTCTCACTGTACAAGGTAGTCATAAAAATTATGGGATCATTAAGATTAGAAAAGACCTTGAAGAGGATCAGATCTGACCCTTACCCAGCACCAGCCCCGACTGCCACATCCACACGCTATTTATGATTCCACCATTCCCTGGGCAGCCTGTACAGGTGCCTGACCACTCTATGAGTGATAAAAATTAATCAACCTGAACCTCTCCTGCTGCAACTTGAGGCCATTTCCTCTCATCCTGTCAGGTGTCACCCAGGAGAAGAGACCGACCCCCACCCCAACCTCCCTTCGGGGAGTTGAAGGGACAAGGTCCCCCCTGGCAACACCAAGGAAGTTGAAAGATGAAACTACAGGTTCCATCCCTTCACTAAAGTAAAAATTGTCACTGAGGATGCCAAGTGCTGTCTAATAAATAGCTGGGTATTGACTTGCAGCAAACTGTGCTTTGCTGGAAGAAGTATCTTAAGCATGAGCTCTTTTCCTGTTGAGAGACTCACCAATGCAAATGTTATTTGAACAGCTGAGAGGCTGATGGATGGACTGGCAGCCTGAGCACAGCTATTTGTGCAGATCCTAAGGCTCAGGATGGTTCTCATTACTTTTGGTTAAAGAATGTGATTTTGAGTCATGTGTGCTGAACCAGACTATTTAATAGATGTGGAAAATATTTAGCAGATCAAGATATTCCCTCAAAAGAAAGAATAATAACCTCTGAGAGTAGATATATCTGATACTTAAAAGCTTATTTACCTAAAATAACCATGGTGCCATCAAACATCTGCACTGTATACAGACAGATCATTCTGTTAACTGAAATCTTGGCCAAATAAAATATCCTCTATAGTTGACAATTGCATTTGAGACAGAGTTGAGAGAGATAAAGGTTGGGAGGGAGGAAAGGAGAACGCTGGTTTGGCTGCTGTGCCAGTGCTATGTTTTGAGCCTTGGTAATACCTGATGACAGGCAGCATGATATTTACATTGCTGCATATACCATGAAGGCAACTGACAGTGATTAAAAGGGAAGGATGAACCTTCTCCACTAAAACTGCTGAGTTTGGAAATGAGATGTCTGAGCCTGCTTTCCATCGTGTGGAATTAACACTGCATAGCTGCAGTGCCCTTTAAATTAGCCAGGGATGTTGGCACGAAATCAAATAAATATAATTGGTTTCAAACTGAAAATCTAATTTAGGCATGCTAATAGCATCTTAAGTAAACGTGGCAGGGTCATGCAGGACTTGTGTAACTGGCCCTTGGAGCTTCCTGTGGTTATTGCCATGGGGGGAAGTGGTCTCAGAGGTGTTCCCCCAATCACCTGGGCACCTTGGGGATGGATGTTAGTCTGACCTAACGTGGGATGTCCTGGGGGAGTTGGGCAGGTGGCCCAGAGCAGCAGCACCTTCTCTTCTCTGCTTTGGTGTTTGCAGTGGAAATGTTGGAGAGGTATCAGGGGGGCTGATACTTGTCCCTGGTGGTCCTTGTCCCCACTGGTGCCTTCTGTGGCCAGGGGCTGTTCCTCTTGTCTTTTGATGTTCCTGCATCTCTTGTTGTGGTGTGGAGTCCAATGCTGGGGGCTGCGGCTCTTGGTCTCGGGGAGGCAGCAGGAAGCCTGGCCCAGCTGCCTGTGCCATGAGCTGGTGAGATCACACAGCAAAGCGACCCCGTGGCAACTTTGTCAGACAAATACCCTGCTGCCAAGCTTTGTGTGGCCATCCATGTTCCTCACCCCCTGCACCATCCTTGGCTTGTGTCACACTGACAGGCTGACCATTTTCTCTACAAAATTGACACCTCTCTGCTCAGTCTGTGAGGATTTTCAACCTGAATGTTTGCTGAAGGTGGGAAACAGATGATGTTTTTCTGCGTTCAGGGCCTAAGAGATGTCGAAAGGGTTTTGAGAGAACAATGCGGTGTGGGGTGGGGTGAAAATTTCCATAAGGCTCCCCTTCCTTTCTGCAGAAACCCTGGCATTGAGTCCTTTAGACTACAGTAGCCAGATCTCCCTCCAGCTTAGAAATCAGTGTCATTTATTTATTCATAGTGTAAAGTTCAGTGGGGCTGCAGGGAGATGTATCCAGCCACGGCTGTTGCTCTGAAAATAACATTGGACTTCTTACCAGTGACTGGACATGGGTTTATATTCTTCCTTCTGAGCCTGAGGTGTAAATTAAAGACCTGGGCAATGTTTGCAGCCGTGAGTGTCCCTGTGTTGATGGACCACTGGAGGGGAGGCCTGTTGGAACAAGTGGTGGCTGCACTGTGTGACCTTCCCTGGATTACCATCCCTCTCTCTCTTGAGAAATACATTGTCTTACATGGGCAGAAACCTCTGGGCTCTGGACACCATGTGTGGTTTTCAGTGGTACTGTCAACAGGGAGGGCTCTGTCAGGATGGTGAATAACTCACTGTCAGCAGGTTCATGTGCAGTCCAAATATTTTAGCTCTGTCTCTCATTGGACAGCAGAGTTTCAGAAATGTGCTTCTTATTTTCTGAAATTCTTTGAACATGCTGGATCAGTGCTGGAGTATCAGTTGTGTGAACTGAGCAGGCACTCTCAGGCTTTGGGGAAGACACATAATGGAGGCTTAACAACAGAAATCCTGGTGCGTGAGCACTGCTTGAAACCATTGGCCACAAAACTTGCGTGGAATTGCAAACTCCTTCAGCTCTGGCTGTACTGGAATAAACGATTGGAGGTCATTGCAAAGGTACACTTGCAATTTAAACGAAATAAACAGGAATTCACAAGCAAAAACTGCTTTTTCCCGTTCCCTATTTCCAGTTCTTTCAGTAAAAGGTCGGGGCTGTGACTACAGGATGAGCTGGTGCAAAATAGAAATCATTTGTATTTAAGTCTTAATTCTGCGCTTGAACATGTTGCCTCCCAATCCTTGCCCTGTCTCAGTGTGTTGTCCAGCACTTCCCCTGTGTCTGAGTGCACCTGCAGCCACCTTTGTCTTGGACCCAGCTGGACCTTCAGAGCCCTTGGCTGTGCCCAGGGTGAGCCTGGGTGAGGTGCTGCTTCCAGGGAGGGGAGTTGGGCTGTGCTGGAGGGTGGGGGGACGTTTTGACATTGACCACATGGGAACACAGAGTTTTGAAATGATTGATTTGAGGAAGGGTTATGCTGTTCCTCTTCCAGCCTTTTCCTCAGAAATGCAAACGTAGCCACTGTCTTGTAAAGGTGACAGTTCAGCTCTTACACCTGCCTGTGGTGCACACAGAGGGAAGGTGTCTCCATGGTTAGTGTGCACTTCCACTGGGATGTGCAGCCACTGGGGATTGCTGGTTTTCCTCCTCCTCCCCATATAGATTTTAAAATTATTTCCCTCACACCTTCTCACTTAAATCTGCTTTTGCTTTCTGGCCTTGTTTATGCTTCCCTGATTTATTTCTTCCCTGCACTGTATTAGCAAGTATTTCTTTCCCTCTTCTCCACACAATATCTTCCCATCTCTGCTGTAGATCAAGTGCTGCGTGACTGGAGTTGAGAGAAGGTGCACCAAGGCAAACTTGGCCTCTTACTACCTCTGCCAGGGTTTTAAATAGGTTATTGCCATCTTGTGCTGTGGGTGTGTCATCCTTCAGCTTGTAAAGAAATAAATGGAAAGCCCTGTTTCTTCTCTCTATGGGAAGGAAACACTATTCATAGTAAATCCTTATCAGGGATGAATGGTGGAGAGGTGTTTGGGAGGGACTGTGGCTGTGTTGGCACAAGTCTGTGAGCTTCCTGGGGACAGGTTCGTGTTTGTGGGAGGGCAGCTCTGCTCGTTCCTGTGTTTTTGTATCTTGTTTTACATCTTCCCCATAGATTGCTCTGCTGCTGCTTTTGTTTCCTGCAGGTTTCTCAACCAGGCACAGAGCAAAACCCACTGAATCCTCCCTTACTGGTTTTCCTCCTGCTCAGAGTGTCTGTGACAGCACTGAGAGCCAGCTCACCCCTGGGATTTGCTCTGGGGAGTGCCAGAGGCACCCGAGTTCATGGTTTAGATGGTATAGATGTTAGACTGATGTTGGATAGGTTGTTAACCTAGGTAAAGGTTGGACTTGATGATCTCTACGGTCTTTTCCAACCTTATTAATTCTGTGTGTAATTCTGAGTGATCTTCCTGCTGATTTGGGGCTGTAGCTTCACTTCTGGCATCATTAACACCCTTCCCACAGTTCTGGGCTGAGGAGGTGACACATTGCTGTGAAAGCTTTTTCCTCTCCGCAGCTGAGCAGATTTTTTGGTCCCCTCCGTGGCAGCACTAGGAATTCATCTGAGTCCTACTATGAATTCCCTTTGGTTTGTAACTGTTACTGTGGATTGCATTCTTCCATTTTGTAGTGTGAATGTCACATGGAGTGGGGGGATGGCTTGAAAAACTCTGACTTCAAGGACCATTAACATTGAATTACTTCACTCTTCCTGAATCGTGGGGCGTCTGCCAGCAAGACTTTGACATCCAGTGGACTCTTGTTACCAAGACCTCCTTGGGGAATGGAGTATTCCCACCCCAGACTGAGTTGGCTAGAAATTTGAGAATAGGCTTTTTTCTTTTTTGCTAGCTTGTTTTTAGAAGAGGCTCATTGTTTGTGAGAGGACTCTTCTCACCAGGAGCCTCAAATGAGGTGCAGAAAATAGAGACATCACTTTGCCTTCATACCAAACGGACCAACCAATGCAAGATTGGTCTGAGTTTGCAATTTGGCATTTGATTTCTGGTTTAATTAGATCTGTATCTGCCCTATGCTCTGTAAGAACACTTAAAAAATTCTATTCCCAGTCTTGTAGCTTCTAGTTTTATTACTGTATTGTCCTTGGAACCACAGAGCAGGGCTCCCACAGCTCTTTGGCATGAGGCTGTCCAGGAGTTGAGGCATCCAGAGATGGAGGATCCTGTCCCTGTGGCCTGGATTCCAGGTCTGTGTTGTAAAGCATTATCACTCTCCCGGGCTTTGGAGGGTAGCTGGAACCTGAAAGTCACGGCCTGGTGCAGAGCAGCCTTGCAGGGAAGTGTTTTGTGTGCACTGTTCATAAGAGGAAAACCCGGGGGCACAATTATAAGCAGAGCCTGCGTCACCAGCAGCGTTCTGGCACCGTGCACAGATAGTGGAGGATGGATTCCAGATCTTGCTTAAAAATAGAGAGGTCGTGTGTGTGCTGGGGAAGGGTGGATAGCAGAGGGCAGGGCTGGGCAGAGGGCTTTGGCTGGGCGTGGTCTAATGCTGGAGGAGATTTGGGATTATGACTTATGGGGGCAGGTGGGGAGGGCTGGAGTTCTGCAGGAGAGTTGTTGCTGCCCTCAGCTATACAGGGACAAACTCTAGGAGAGGTGGAGCTGAGTCCTACAGAGGTGTTCGGTGAAAGGCCAAGGTTGTGAGCAAAGCTGAGGAATCTGATCAGTTGCCAGGTGGAAAAAGCTTTATCATGTGGATGGTCAAACACAGAAACAGCCAAAAAGGTTGTAGAAATGTGTGTTAAAGAAAATCCAGACTAGACTGAATTTGGTGCTGAGGAGCCTGATCTAAGTTGGGACTTGACTCTGCTTTCATCATGGGAGAGTGCACTAGAGGCCAGCAGAGGTTCCTTCAAACCTGAATGGTTTGTAGCATTGATTTGACCCTGGGAGAGCATGTTTCCTCCACAGAGGGGATTTGATACCACATTAGGATAAGGACTGATGCTCCAAGACTGTTATGGAACATGCCCCCTGTTGATTTTAACAGCTTTATGAACAACTGAGTTACTGTGAACGGAAAATTTCACGTCTCCCAAGGTACCTGAAGCAGATTCAGAGCTTGTGCAACACGGCTTTGTGAGTCCTCTTCCCATGTAACTGCTTCAAATTGCCATTGCACGTGGTAGGAGAATCCTGTTGTAGAGCCAGGGTTCGATGTTTGTCTTGTGACCGTTTGGCATCGCTGCCCCCGTTGCTTAAGCAGATCCCTCTGCCAGGAGCTCCCTCTGGCTTCTGTTGCCTGGGAGGAGGCACTGGTGCAACTTATCCCACTCTTCCTAGGAGAGCTGCAATGTCCTTATGTGGCTGCAGAGATCGAGTTATCTTTGCAGACAAAGCGGGGAGGGACACGCCGTGTCCTCTGGTCAGTCCCCCGTCTTCCCACTCCTCCAATTAGCCTTGGAATCCTTGGTGTCCATCGACTTGCACAGAGAGAGCTCAGAGGGTTTGTCTTTGTTTTCAGAAAGGGAAAAGTTCTGTGTGACTTCTCTTGCAGAAGAGATGGTGTCCAGCCTGCCTTGATGGCTGCTGCTGGGCTTTCATGGGAGCTTGGCTCGCTTTAAGGAGCTGTGGGCATGGAAGGTGTGGGGAGCATGGATCCAGGGGACTAGTGGGGATAAGCTGCAAAATCAGGCTTCAGTGGCTGAGTGCTCAGGGAGTTTTGGGTTTGGATTGTTTTAATCCTTTCAGAGGTTGGTTTTATTTCAGAAAGAGCCATTTAATCATAGAAACATGAAAGAAGCAAAGGTTAGAAAGGGTATGTTTCCCTCCTAAGGCGGTGTTTTCTAAAGTAGGTCGTGACCCTCTTAGGCAGGAATTTTGCAGCTGCTATCCTAAGGGTTGGAACTATTTCTGAGAGCCTACAGAGGCGAAAGCAGGAGGTATTAAGCAGATCCTAATACCCATTTGGGGTCTCTTTCCTCCCCCTCACCCCTCAACAAAATGATCTCCTGCTTTTCAGGAATAAAGCAGCAAGCATTTGGCTGTGCCTGGTTTTCATTGTTTTCCTAAGCCGTTGTGCTGGAAGAGATTAACTAGGGAGCAAATTTTCTCCGAAAGCTGATCTTGAGAGAGAGAGAGAGGAGGAGGGAAGAGCCCCAGCAGTGACCTTGGTCAGAGTGTCTTGAGCTGGAGAGTGAGTGTGAACCAAGCCCAGGAACACTAAATTAACCCCGTGGTGCCCGGCCCCAGGTTCTGACCAGCAGCAGGGCTGTGCCTGCTGGGACAGTGGGTTTGTCCAGGCACAAACTGCCCTTGGGGTGTTCTCCTCATTGAAGGTGGCTCATGGCAGCCCAGAAAACCTCCTCTCTTCCCACCATTCCCTATATATTTGTTACCTGCTCTTAAACTTCACAAAACTTCCCCGAGGGGCTTTTTCTCTCTGTTGGCGTCACCATCTCCCTCGTTTTCCCTCAGCAGCGTGTTCAGCAGCATTGCTGCGGCATCTCTCCTCCCCTTTCCTTGCCACCCCGGCATTCAATGAGCAACTCGTGGGGCTGCAAAGCCTGAAGTGCCCGTGTCGCCGTGTTTTCTGTGCTCCCCCAAGAAGCCCCTCTTTGTTCGGTCCCAGGAGCAGCGCACGCCGCTGCCCCCAAAGAGCAGCTCGGCTTGTGGCACATCTCGGCTTAATCCCGGCCTGATACGCTTTCGAGATTTCATTGTTTCTCTGTAATTAGTGCTACAGAGGAGCTGAAAGAAATGACGAATTAGCGGGAGAGGGGGGAGCGGGGAGAGCAGGTGGTGATCGAACTAAAGGGAGCTGCCAGAAAAGTAGGAGCAGCAGGGAATTAAATGGGAGGAGTCTCGAGTTCGGATGATTCCCTGCCATGTGCCCAGAAGGATTTACTTTGGGATTTCATTACTGTTCCAATAATGCCATACACTCATAACAAATCGGGTCCCTGTAGACTGGGGCATTGTCCAAACACTTGGTGAAAAGCAGTTTTTGCCCTGAAGTCCTAGTGAGCATTGACCCTTTGGACTCAGGGAGTGGGAAGGAGCTTTAGCATGAGTGGTCCTGCTTTTAATTAGTCTGTAGCTATTGTTTCTGGTAGTAACATCTTAAAAGAATAAAACACAAAGCTATTCTTTGTGTAGGCACTTCTATAAACCCCTGGCCTTCATCTTGTGAAGGGTTTGATCCAGAGTAGTGATCCTGCATGTGGATTGTAAGAAGCACCTTGGCCAGTTGTGCATGCACAGGCTGGGTTTAACTGGCACAGAAATCCTGAGATGTCAGGAGTGTGCTGACCCTGTTGAGTGTCTGAGGTACTCAGTTTTTTGAGTCTTGTATCAATGAGGACTGTGCAGGCAGCTTTAGAGCTGAAAGTTCACACTGAAAAACCATGTGAGGAGTGAAAAGCATTGTGTGACAAGACAACCCTCTGAGGTGCACAGTTGTATATTCTTGCAGCATCTGGCTTGTGTTTTCAGCCTCTATTACTATGCACCAAGTGATCCAAAGAAATAAATCATAGTACTGGTGCTTTGGATGTGTCAGCAGCAACATTTCTTCTGGGATCTAACACTTTCCAAAGAAATGATACTGTGTTTGTTTTTTATCCTGACTTCCAAAAGGCTGTTGCTGTAGGGAGACCAGCAGTGCTGGGAAGTGTAAACTCACTTCTGCCTTCAGCCACCACTTCTGTGTACTCTGCTCTCTTTGTCTCGAGTCTTTATGTGTTCTTACTTTTTTTTTAATTCCCCACCAAAGAAGCAGCAGAAAAAATCAGGGAAGGAGGTACTGGGTGGAGAGGAGCAGGTCAGTGCCACCCAGGATTCCCAGGAGTGACAATCCCTCTGTGCTGGGACTGCTGCTTCCATCCTGGATACCTGCACCTGCCACCTGCCAGACAGAGCACACACAGGTGTGTGTGTGTGGAGATTGGCTTCTGAGATGTGTCTTCAGCTCTGCTCCTTGCAGTTTAGCCAAACTCTGCTGTCAAACCTCACCCCTTTGCTCTTTCTGAGCAAAGCTTTGTGTTAAATACCAGCACAGACTCTTCCATCATCTGTCCTTTGCTCAATACCCTGCTTAGGGCACTCAAACTCCAAAGTCCCTTGGAAATATTTTTGCTGCTGTTGCTGTTCTTTTCTTCCCCCTGAGCTTTTCCTGGTGGCTTTGCTTCACCTCGTGCTCTGAAAAATGTGTCCAATTAATAAATGGCCTCAGTCTCAAACTTCTTAAAAACCCATTTGCTTCGTTAAGTAGTTCAGCTTTAGCTGCCTTAGGATTTTGTGTTCTGCACTTTGTTGCCTTCTGTGACTCAAATGTAAACTCCTGAGTGCAGGGAATCCCTGGCAAGCTGACTCTGTTGTCCAGGGTACACTGGCAATGCCATATAAAGTGAAGTCAAAGTCCTGTAGCTCCACTGTAGCAGGTACTGGTTGAAAATTAGAGGAGCAGTGACCCACAATTCAGGGCTTTTCAGTTTATTTCAACACTGGATTTCAAGCTCTTTCCCCTCCTGGGACTTTGTTTGAATGTGACTGTGACTTGGTGTGAGAAGTCTGTTGATGGCATTTGTAGGGAGCTTCATTCAGTAGCCTTTGTTTGAAGATGGAATTGAAAGCTTTTGCCCTCAGCTTATGTAAATGTACTAGAAAAAAATCACAAAGCCTGCAAAAATGGGCTTTACCTGAATTGCAGAATCTGGGAACAGTTTTTTTAGCATTAAGAATAGGAGAATTTGGTAAAATAGGTGTGTTACTTCAGAATGCAGAATAGTTGTTCTCTTGGTTCTCCTCAGGCCAAAGAATTGTGCCCAGGATAATAAACAAAATAGCTGTGTGTTTATTAACATTTTTTAGGTATTGGCAGTAGGAAGCTTTTGAGCTATTTTCCACCTATCCTACTTTTGGATTCACTGCTTTCCAGTGTAGATGTGGGGAACCAAGTTGAAGGTAGAAAGTAAAGCACCAAGGTGTCTTACTAAGGAGAGGTGAATGTTGCAATGGTTTCTGGAGACCAACAAAAATAGACTTAACATCAACTGGATTTTAAGTCTCATGATTGGAATCTCCTTTTAATACTAAGGGCTGTGATATTGCTGAGCAGTTTAAATCCAGAACTCTTATCCCTACTTGTAGCAGTTTGAACAACAGTGTGTTAAAATGATGTATTTTTTCCCTGCTGGAATTTAAATGTTCTCTGACTCTTGCTTTCAGCCCAGACACTGAGGCAGTGTGAGAACTGGAGCTGAACCTGCTTGAATGAAACCTACCTCGTGTCTTTGCATAAAATGAGGAGAGATGAGAACAGCAATTAGCACATACAAATATTTGAAAAATCTCATTATTGTCAGTAGCAGAGAAGGTGGCTTGTTTTGACACTTTGGGTGAACACATCAGGTTAAAAGTCTGTGTGACCTCAGTGGTGTTGCTTTTAAAATACATGAGTAGGATCATTCCTCAGTCATGAGGAAAGCTGGAGTCTGAGGGATTTTTTTTTTGTTCTTTGGTCTGCAGAGCTGTAATGATCCCTGGAAGGGATCATAAAGATCCACTTGTTTGTGTTCAGTCTGCCCAGCATTTGGGAGTGGTGGCTGAACTGACCCTGTGGAGCAGCACAGACCTGGAGGGCCTTCACTGGGCTTTCACCTGGCTCTGCCATCTTTACTTTCTGGCATTTGTAACTGTGTTGTCTGTCCTCCCTCCCTTCCTGCTGAAGTGCACAAGGTGTTGCTGACTGTCTCTTTTCCTCCCACAGGCAGCGGAGCCACTGCAGTGGTGCAGGCAGCTTTCTGCACCCCCAAGAAGGAGAAGGTGGCCATTAAACGGATCAACCTTGAGAAGTGTCAGACGAGCATGGATGAACTCCTGGTATGCAATCACAGCTGTCTGGGGACTTGCGTTTCAGTTATCTCTGAAATGTGGCTTTGCCAAGTGCCTTGAACAGGGGTGAAGGTGAGGGGACCCAACTGACTTAACTGGAGTCAGCTCAGTTGTCCTGGTCGTGGGATTTAAAATGTTAAAAAGATCAACTGTTTCAGAACTTCAGACTGTTTGTTTAGAGCTAAGCACTTCGTATAATCCCTTTGTTTTGAGTAGAGTTAATGTGCAAGTGTGGAGCTCAGCTGTACCCACAAGAGCTCTGCAGTTTGAGGGGGATCCAGAGCTTCCAGAACTTTAAAATTTAGGAGAATGACTTTGCTTTCTCATCACTTCTTGCAGTTCTTTACACTTGTTCTCCTTCACCTGGAAAGAGAAACTAAAGGAATTAGCTGTTGTTCCTGATCTTTCTGGTGCTGATGCCAGCTAAAGGGATCACTGACATACTGCTGGCTGCCACATGGAAACCCTGGTAGTTCTGAGGTCAGGACAGGAGCAGAGTCCTTTGGAGATACAGCTCTGTAATTTTCTTCTGCCATGTGCCTCTTTTCTCAAGGTTTTCCCAATGAAATGCAGATTCTGGCAGAGGTAGCTGTGGTAACTGAAATTTCCCAGAATTTTCTCATCTGACTCATGTGTTGGTGGGCTTGGTTTTCTCTCCTTGTGTGTGTGAGCTGGTGCTTCTGCAGTGCTGCAGTTGTCACATTCACCTCACCTGTGGAGGGTCCCTGGATTTCAGCCAAGGAGAAGGAGGCATCCCTGTGAACACTGAGGTGTCTCCACTAAAATAAGAAAGTTCTCTCAGATAAAACATTCCACAGTGAATACTGGCATTGTGGAGGTGAGGCCTCTTTTTTTCTTCTAAAGCAACTCTCCAGGATTTTTAGAATCCCACCTGTGTGTCTGTCCACCTGCATCTCAACAGTTTCTGCAGTGTTACCTCAGGCACTTGCAATTAGAACAGAGGCAGAATTTGGGAGTCCTGGCTAACTCTACACCTGTATGATCTTCAGCAGCTCAGCTGAACTACAGTTCCAGTTTCCATTTATTAACTAATGCTATTTTTGTCATTATAGGTATCTGCAACTCTACCCCTGTAAGGAGGAAAGGCTCCATCCAAGCCGTCACATTTTAGTGCTCCTGTGAAGGGTTGTGTGTAGGACTCTTAAGGTGCCTGTGTTCAAATCCTTTTATGGCTCATGACAGTGTAGGAGTTCAACATCTCTTCACAGTTGGTCTTTTTGTCCTGATACCAACCCTCGGTACCCTTTCCAGGCCTTTTATGTGGCTTGTCCAGCACTGCTCTGCCTCAGTTGTACTCCTGGCTGCATTGTCATGATGGATTAATTGAGATTGTTAGTCTTGGAGTAATTGCCAGTTCTGGCTAAAAGGGTCGGGTTCAAAAAGAGGTGATGCAGAGACTTGGCTTGTAATTTTATTTAAGTACTTCTAATTGCATATTTTAAATCTCTAGCTGACCTGTTCCTCACAATGGCTTTTCCTGTTATGGGTAGGACTGTAATGTATTGCTGTTGTCAGCTCTCCAAAGCTTCCAGTTTTGTGACCAGATCTGGTCTGGGTCCTTCTTTAGTCTTGGATGTACAACTCTAAATGTTCTTGAACTTGAAGTCATGGAGAGGTGGAGGGGGAAGAGAGTGGTTCTGAGCTGCAGCAGCTCCCTGGGGCACAGGTTGCTGAGGTTTCTTCTGAAATTGATTGGATGTTGTTTCCCGGTGCAAGAGCCAAAAGGATGAAATTTCCTGGTTTCCCTGCTCTGTGCTCTTACCTTCCCTTCTTTTTATCTTGTTTCTATATTTACTTCTTCCCTAAAGTAAATATTCTCAAGTTTTACAGTCTTGTAGTCTTCCTTCATGGCAGTTTCCCCAACTAATTTAATTAACTTCTCTGAGCAACTACTTCTTATTGAAGGATTGTGTGGGTTTTTTGGTTGGGATTTCTTTCCCAACCCCCTCTTCCCCCCAGAAAGTTAACTGTAAATCCTTGCAGATTACAGTTGGTTTAAGAAGTAAATGAAAAGTGAAAGATGGTGGTGAGGTGATACAGGGGTATGTTATGTTATGCCCCCTCCTTTCATTCTCCTCTCCCCCAGTGCAGTTAAAAACGTGAACTGGGGCTCTCATCAGCTCCATTATCCTCCTGTTCCCCCAAATGCATCTGAGCACAGCAGTCAGTACTTTGCTGGACTGCCTTGGGTCAGGGCAGTGCTGTAATAGCAGAACACTCACTGGGCAGTGTGATAGCACAGGGGAGATAGTGCTGAAATTATTCTATAATTATTTTTCTACATCAGGCTTCTTTATTCCCAGAGTTTGCCCAGCCAAGAGGGTGAAACAGTGTCATGTAGTTTGGGAGAGCAGCAGACAGTTCTGCCATCCTGGAGGATGATTTGGTTCTTCTCCACATCTCCCAATGTCTGTGCTGCTTTAGTGGCTGGCACTTGGAACTGCTTGGGGTGGAGGAGAAGGGGAAGGTTAATTTGGAGCGGGGTTGGGAAATGCAGAGTGAGCAGCTCTATCATCAGCAGAATGGATGAGTGACTTTGAGCTTCCTTTTATGCCTGGCAGGTTGCCAGAGGCCAGGAAATCTGGGACCACCTCCTGGCTTGTGGAGATGCCAGGCTTAGAGTAATTTAAGTGGTCTGACTTGGCTTTTTAAAGGTATTGATCGTTATCTTTGTATCTCAACGGACACTTGAGCTGCGTGGGTGGCCAGGGATAACCTGCATGCTTTGCATTCACTGTCTGACTTTTTAGGTTAATACAGTGGATTAATTTATTGTTGCTATAGGGTATGGAAAATGCAGGAAGGACCAATTCTGTTAAATCATGAGTAAGCCAAGCCAGGGGCATTCATCTTTTCAGCTGAAGTGCTAATTGCTGTGAAGAATGTAGACAGCAGGAGTGGTGCTGGGCAGAGCTGTGCCTCTCTCCAGCCCAGCTCCCCAATTAGGTGATGTTAGGTAGGAATTTATGTCAGTGCCTGATTTTTATCTTTTTCCTTGTACCTTTTGAATGCTCCCAGATCTTTCCTAGACTGCATGTGGGATGCAGCTGACAGAGTACAGTGCAGGTTATAATGATCCTTGCTCAGGGACGTGACTGGCAGTGTAAGGATAGATGGTGAAATACAGTGTTGTCTGCAATTGATCCTGGACTTCTTGATTTATTACTGAAGCTCCACTTCTTATTTGTCTTGCAACCCACAGCCGTGGTGTTTGTTAACCAAAACACAGCATTTGGTGTGTGTTTGAAAGCAGTCTGCCCTTGTGTTGTGTTTCACAGATGCACACACTTCCAGTGCTGTGCTTTTGCTCTTTTCCACTGTGAAGTGTTGGTTGCTTTGCTGCTGCTGCCGATCCTTGAAACACAGTGGTGTAGCATCTGCTTCAAAATAACCATACCTCCAGCTTTTTTCTTGTGTGTTTTCTTTTAAAGAATTATTGATCTAAAAGGCCTTAAATCTCCCCTCTGTCCCACAAACTCTGCTTCATTTTCATGCAATTAAAGCTGAGTTTTCTTTGATACAGATGTTGCTTTTTTTCCTCCTTGAGTAGCAGATGATGTGGGTTGTCAGTTTAGCAGTTGCCAGGAATACTGAACTGCAGAGAGGGGAACATAAGCCATGGGATATTTTACATTTACATTCCCCAGCTTGGAGGAATTGCTCCCTATTCAGCCCCTAGGGTGGTTAAACAGGAGACAGGTTTAGGGAAGAGCATGAGAGATGGGGCGTTGTTGCTACTAAGAAGAGATTCTAAATTCTTCCTGGTCCAGAGGACTGAGCCTGGCAGGAGTGAAGAGAAAGAGCTACTCTTCCATTGCTGTGGTCAGAGGGCAGTTAAGGAGGCCAAGGGAACAAGTTGAACTGCAATAAATCAAAAATGTCCTTTAGAATCCCATGGAATTAACCTGGGGAACTTTTGCCAATAATAGGGAGATCAAACATTGCGTGAGATTAAACAAATCAACCTATAGTTGAGAAGGTTAAATTAGATAGGATTTAAAAAAAGGATTATGAACTCCCCTGGTTTAAAGCATAAGCCAACTGTTAACTGCCCAGGCTTAGTCAGAAGTCTCCCCTCTGGGCAGATAATGTTGTAACTGCTTTTTATAGGGTTTTTACACCTTGTTTTGGAGACTTGGGCAGGATATTGAGCTGCCTTTGATCTGACAGAGCAGTTCCTACAAGTGGATTAAGCAGACTCTGAGACTCTGTTGGGAACAGATTGCTGTAGAAGTCCTACAGACCTTTCATCCACGTCTGTCATCTGATGGGAATTGTCATGTTACTTCCCTTTCCAGGCCTGAGGACCTTTACACTTGTTCCAGGGGAAAAAAGTCCCCAAATGTTGGTGCCAGGGAGCCTGGTGTGTAATAATGTGGCTTCTGCACAGCCATTTGATGTGACATGTTTTGCATTTCCTGCAGGATGGGACTGCAGCTTTACACAAGACTGAAACCTATACTGGGTACAGCTTGTTTGTATTGTTCCTCAAAGCAGAAACAACAGAAATTGTAGTTACTGGGTTGGTTGAAGGGTTTTTAAAAAAAAAAAATTGGCAAAGTTCAGTCTGAACATCAGGATTAATGGTGGGTGAAATCCAGAATATAGAATGTCTTCCTCCACTTGGACTGAATGAGCATGAGATGGTGCATGTAAAGAACTTCAGAGAGTTTGCAGTTGTCTGTGGGGACTAATCACACATTTAAAGCCTTGTTGAGCTGTAAACACTGGATATTGATCTGCACAACTGTGAAGGGTCAGTGGTAGGTTAGTTGGTGATGTGGGTAAAGCTCTAAGTCAATCACTTGCCTTTTTGCCTTGTGGCCAAAACCAGTAAAAAAATGGTTGTGTATGAGTTGCTGCACCTCCACAGTTCTCAACATCTGCTTCCTTCAGTACATTGTCACTAATACTGGAGGCTTTGATCCCCTGAGTGATGCTGAAGAGAAGCCATCAAAATAGGCAACTGATGGATCCCTTGCCATGGTGGTGGTTTGTTCCCATCACCTAAGATGGATTAATGGATGAAGTCTTTTTATGCCTTCCAGGATTGTTTCTTTCCCACTGTTGTTCTAGGGCTAATCTGAATGAATATTCTCAATTTTTACAACCTTTTAGCTAAACCATTAGGATTTCAACTGGAGCAAAATGCAAACAGTTATTGGTACCTGTAAGACTGGAGCTCTAAATCCTGCTTTAAAAGGATGAAGAGCAGCTTTAAAGCCTTATCTCTCAGCTGAAATCTCATGGTATAATATCTTTCCAGCCATAGTTGAAACATTGGTATTTTCAAGGGGTGATCATGTCTGACCTCCTTTGATTTCTCCCTCCCCCCCCCGGTTGTGCTTTCCCTCCTCAATTCTCCTATGATTGTTTTCCAATGGGGAAGCCAAGCTGACAGCCTGGTGGATTCCTCTGAAGTTGCAGGTAGCCACATGAAAGCATTCTGCTGCTGTGCTCCATCTCTTGAGTTCATGTCAACACGTAGGAAGAAAAACTAAATAAAGCATGATTTTTATCCTTGTGTTTGAGGACAAGTGTCTTTGAAGCTAAACCTCAGGGGCAGAGAAACGCAAAGAGTAGAAGGTGATGATGTGAACAGAAAATACCATTAAGAAAGTTGAGCTGGTAGCTAAACCACAGCCTTACCTGCTCCTGGTAACTCAGACTTCAGTTGTGTGTCAGTAGGCAAATAAACTCTCTTCCAAAACAGCAGATCTCCAGAAGTGTGTCTGACTTACAGGAGACTAATAGGTTTCTTAGGATTCTAAATTACACTTCACAGCAGTTTTATTACTGTTTTGCAAGCCTTGAAATGTTCCTTTTATTGCCCATAGAAGCACTGAAAACATTTGTCAGAACCCTTATTGGAAGCCATGGAGGCATTTAGAGCTAATCCCAGTCTATTTGCTTTTGGTATTTGACAATACAGATATTTTTAATGTCTTACCCAGGGTGAGGATGTAACCATTTCCAAACCATTGCCTGTGTCTAGACCTGTTTTTGTCAGTAATTCGTTCCCCAGGCTGAGCACAAAGCAGAGCCATTGATGGGAAGTGGCAGGGAGGGGTCTCTCATCACTGAAGCCATGGAGTGTGAGGGGTTCTGGATGGAAGAGCTGCCTATCACCCACCAGATCCACGGATGGCAGCTCAAATCAGTGCTGATGTTTAGCACTGACACTATTGCAGAGGTGTGGAAACCTTTTATTAGCAGTCTTCCAATGTAGTTTTGATGCTGGTGGAAAGGAGGGAAGCAGAGTTGTAACTCAGTTATCTGGGGGTAGCAGCCTTGCCAGCGAGGTAGGGAGAGGAAACCTTCACCTGCTATCATTTTGTTGTGTTTGAAGAGCAGCAAGCTTTGAGAAAAGCTTTGGAAATGATATTAAAGCTGTGCTTACTACACACAGGAGGACTGTTGCTGCATTTCATCCTCTGCTGGTGCCTCTTCCTGCAAGTATTCTTTTGAGCAGAGCTTCCCAGTGATCCTTAACTGGGATTCCTGCTTTAACCACGGCCCTTCAGCCCTTGCCTTTGCACTGCTGGAGCACAGGCTGTGCGTGTAGGACAGAACTGGCTTGTTTTCAATTATGCCAGGAAGCATTTTAACACAAATCCCACTGGGATTTGCCACCATCACTTTAATTGTATGTGTTGAACCTTCAGGGATGTTGGTGCCCCCTTAGGGGTGAAGAGGAACCAAGTTTTGATGTAGCTGGTGAGAGATTAGCCTAAAAAAATGCAGAAAATGAGGTGGGGGTCTGGGGGTGGGAGGGAAAGTCTGCCTGGCTGCTGCTCCTTACGATTGCTAATAATATAAAAACACTGAAAATCATGGGCTGAGATGCTATTAATTATTCAAAGCTGTGCTACACTGTGTCAGAAATGGATTAATGTGCCTGTGTTACACATCCACTGGCTGACAGAGGTGTTTAATTACATAGGTCAGGTTTGTGATTATTTATTTTCCCTCTTTGTGCACCAAAGCATGTGACAGACTTAAGCTATTTTTCTTTTTCTTTTCTCTCTTTTTTTTTTTTTTTTTTAAACTGTGCTTCCCAGCCCAGGGAGCAGATTGTGGAAGTGAATGACAGAGGAAGTTCTTGAAAAATAATAACATAGTAACTGAGTGTCAGGTAATGCCTGAAAGATGCTGTGGTGCTGGGCTGTGCAAATGGCAAAGGTCTGATCCAGGTCTAGGCTCTTAAGTGAACTTGGTCCGGACTTTGTCTCATCACCTCCTGAATTCCAGTAGGATACACTAATATATATAAAATATGTGGTGTTTGTGTGTATTTTCTGCATTACTCTCTTGATTTCCCAGGGAGCTGCTTCAAAATATTTTGAGTGGTCGAGCTTGGAAAAGACAGAGACAACTCTGGATCATTTCTGGGGGTGATGGGTTTGGGGCAGGTCTGGCTGATGGGATGGATCAGCTGCTTTCCACCTTGGTTTCCTCTGGTGCCATTTGTGCACATGTGGTATTTTTTTAATTGTCAGAACTATGGAAAGCCCCAGAAAACTCCAAAGCTGCTGATTTATTTCCTTTTTGAAAAATGGCTTGATAAAAGTGAATGTTTGGAAGGAAGGGAGCTGGAGCTGTCAGAGTAAGCAGAGGATATTGTTTTAGGCTGTATTTATTTTCACAGAGTGGTTTTTAGTCAAAGAGTATACTACATGGAGATGAATAGCCTATTCCCCACTCTTCAAATATCCTTTCCTGTTTAGAAGGATTCTTCTTTAATCTGCTTGTTGAAGTTTCCTGGAGAGTTGGTTCCTCTTCTGGGGAAGCAGAAAGAGATTGCTTTGGATTCCTCAAATACACCTACTCCCTGAAAAGCAGTACTAAGTGGATAAATCAACATGAGCCTGTTTCTTTGGAGCTGTGACTGCCAGCTCAGCCCTTGCCAAGGGGAAGCAATTTGCCTTTGCACTGTTCTGGGTCACAAGCAGAGCTTTGTACATGGGCAGGAGGAGAATGTGCTGCATTTGTGGGGTGTCATGGACACAAGTGAATTCTTCAGAGCTTTCTCTTGTATTTCAGTAGCAGGGAGGTCTTGTCCTTAGAGGGAGGAAAGGATCAGGGTGTCAAGGACCCGTGTTCTCCTCCTGCCCTGTGAGTTTGGATTTATGGGGTTGGCTGAGTCGGTGTCATGGGGAAGAGGCTGACAGTGAGCAGTGATTAAACCTTTGAGAAGTGAGTGGCATCCACGTGTTCAGTGAAGGAATGTCTTAGCTGAGAGCAGAAGTTCAGGGGATGAAGGTTTGATGTGAGTGATGCTGGAGGGAACAACTTGGCAGGTTGGGAGACTTGGCCAAATGTACCAACTTGGCTGAAGCACAAAGGCTCAGCTGGGTGCAGTGCAGGGTGCCAGGCTTGGCTTAATGGATGCCTTTTGTCTGTGGACAGCCAAGAAGCTGTGAGGCTTTCTGTCCAAACTGGTGATTTGTGCTTGCTTAATGAAAGCAGTCAATGCTTTCTGTGGTGTTGTTCCCCCACCTCAAAACCTGGAAAACCTCAACCCTTAACCCGTAACCAAATCTAAGACTAAGCATAGTCAAAACTCGAAACAGTTTAATATCTGAACATATTTTATGTTGTCCTCCGTCTGTAGTAGCTAATGATTTATAATCTCAAAGTGATTTCCCTCTTCTTCCAGTATGACAAAGGATACAGCTGTCCTTGGTGCCTTCAACCTGACTGAGCTAAGCCATCTGCTTTCCTGCTGGGAAGGAACATTAGGAATAAGAGGCCATTTTTTTCCCAGAGGAAGATATTTCCCTTTCTCATCCAAATAATCATTTTCAACAGATGAAGCATCTATTATGTAATATCTTCCTGAAAGGAGAAATCAACATGAACTTCTTAGGGACAGTTGTGTGAATTTTTGGGAATACCCTGTTGTAGATATTTGTTTGGGTTGCCACTACTTTGTTGTTTTGCCGAAGATTTTTTTTTTTTGGTCAAATTAATGTTCCTTCTAGACAAGCACCCTAAAATACCTTTGGGCCCTCATATGATGCAGCCTGAGTGTTTAGAGTATTTCTGGATTTCCTAGGGATCCTTTTCCCTTGCACCCTCTTTGTGTCTTGAGGAAGATGAAGATAACTTCTATGCCTGAGGAGTAATAATTGCTGGCTCCAACTGCTAATGTTTTATTTTTCTCTACAGAAAGAAATTCAAGCCATGAGTCAGTGCCATCACCCCAACATTGTATCTTACTACACATCCTTCGTGGTGAAAGATGAGCTTTGGCTGGTGATGAAGTTACTTAGTGGAGGTGAGTTGTCCAATTTCTCTACCCTAAAAGGCAATGTAAAAACCTGTCTTCTTGCAGTTCCCTTTCCCTTGTTTACTTCCTAAGGGAATTAAGATATTTCATGGACTCGTAGAGTTTAGGTTGGAAAAGACCTTTAAGATTATCAAGTCCAGCCATTAACCCAACACTGCCAAGTCCACCCCAAAAACATGTCCATAAGTGCCACATCTACATGTGTTTTAAATACCTTCAGGGATGGTGTGAATCCACCACCTCCCTGGGCAGCCTGTCCCAATTCTTAATAACCCTTTCCATGAAGAAACTTTTCCTGATATCCAATCTGAACCTCTCCTGGTGCAGTTTGAGGCCGTTGTCTCTTACCCTATCCCTTGTTGCCTGGGAGAGGAGACCCCACCTGGCTACACCCTCCTTTCAGGGGGTTCAGGAGAGCAAGAAGGTCTCCTCTGGGTCTCCTTTTTTCCAGGTTGAACCTCCCCAGCTCCCTCAGCTGCTCCTTATCAGACTTGTGCTCCAGGCCCTTCCCCAGTTTCATTGCCCTTCTCTGGGCTCATTCCAGCACCTCATTGTCTTATTGTGAGGGGCCCAGAGCTGCAGACAGTACTTGAGGTGCCTCAGCAGTGCTGAGTACAGAGGAACAATCACTGCCCTAGTCCTGTGGTCACACTATTGCTGATACAGGCCAGGATGCCATTGGCCTTCTTGCCCACCTGGACACACACTGGCTCATACTCAGCTGCCGTTGACCAGCACTTCCAGGTCCTTTCCCACCAGGCTGTTTTCCAGCCACTCTTCCCCATTAATGTACAGTTCCCTGTAACATTGCAGGGGGTTGTTGTGACCCAAGTGTAGGACCCAACACTTGGCCTTATTGAACCTCAAACAACTGTCCTTGGTCCCAATGATCCAGCCTGTCAGATCCCTCTGCAGAGCCTTCCTGCCCTCCAGCACATCAACTTTCCCACCCACCTCGGTGTCATCTGCAAACTGACTGAGGGTGCCCTCGATCCCCTTGTCCAGGTCACCAGTGAAGGTGTTAAACAGCACTGGCCCCCATAACGAGCCCTGGGGGACACCACTGGTGACAGGTGGCCAACTGGGTGTAGCACCAGTCACCACACTCCTGGGCCTTGTCCATCCAGCCAGTTTTTTATCCATTAGAGTCCATCTGTCCAAGCCATGAGCAACCAGTTTCTCTGCCAGAGTGCTGTGGTAAGTGGTGTCAAAGGCTTGACCAAAGTCTAGGAGACAACATCCACAGCCTTTCCTTCATCCACAGACTGGGTCACCTTGTCACAGGAGATCAGGTTGGTCAGGTGGGACTTGCCTTTCACAAACTCATGCTAGCTGGCCCTGGTTTTCCTGTGTGTGTCCTATGATCTGTTCCATGAGCTTCCCTGGCACTGAGGTCAGACTGACAGGCTCATAGATTCCTAAATCCTCCCAACCCTTTCTGTGGATGGATGTCACATTTACCAACTTCTAGACAACTGGGATCTCAGAAATAGCTTCTCATGTTACGTGTATCACTAGTAACACTGAAATATGTGACTGTGTTAGCTTTTTAAAGTCACTGCATAGTTTGCACAGCGCTGAGGAAATTTCCTCTGTCTGAATTTATTCTCTCAGACACTGGAGAAACAGCTTTTTTTGAAAAAAGAACTTTTCAAACTCTCTATCAGTAATGTTTTATTTGATGTCATAAGATTTTCCAGGATCCCTGTTTGAGTTACAGTTGAAACAAGAAATGGGATCAGGTTCTGGATAATAACACAAAAAAGGACTGTTGCTAAATCTTAGGCCTGTCTTTAGGAAGACTTCATTTTCATGGCACCCCAGTGAAAAGGAACTGNTAGAGTATTTCTGGATTTCCTAGGGATCCTTTTCCCTTGCACCCTCTTTGTGTCTTGAGGAAGATGAAGATAACTTCTGTGCCTGAGGAGTAATAATTGCTGGCTCCAACTGCTAATGTTTTATTTTTCTCTACAGAAAGAAATTCAAGCCATGAGTCAGTGCCATCACCCCAACATTGTATCTTACTACACATCCTTCGTGGTGAAAGATGAGCTTTGGCTGGTGATGAAGTTACTTAGTGGAGGTGAGTTGTCCAATTTCTCTACCCTAAAAGGCAATGTAAAAACCTGTCTTCTTGCAGTTCCCTTTCCCTTGTTTACTTCCTAAGGGAATTAAGATATTTCATGGACTCGTAGAGTTTAGGTTGGAAAAGACCTTTAAGATTATCAAGTCCAGCCATTAACCCAACACTGCCAAGTCCACCCCAAAAACATGTCCATAAGTGCCACATCTACATGTGTTTTAAATACCTTCAGGGATGGTGTGAATCCACCACCTCCCTGGGCAGCCTGTCCCAATTCTTAATAACCCTTTCCATGAAGAAACTTTTCCTGATATCCAATCTGAACCTCTCCTGGTGCAGTTTGAGGCCGTTGTCTCTTACCCTATCCCTTGTTGCCTGGGAGAGGAGACCCCACCTGGCTACACCCTCCTTTCAGGGGGTTCAGGAGAGCAAGAAGGTCTCCTCTGGGTCTCCTTTTTTCCAGGTTGAACCTCCCCAGCTCCCTCAGCTGCTCCTTATCAGACTTGTGCTCCAGGCCCTTCCCCAGTTTCATTGCCCTTCTCTGGGCTCATTCCAGCACCTCATTGTCTTATTGTGAGGGGCCCAGAGCTGCAGACAGTACTTGAGGTGCCTCAGCAGTGCTGAGTACAGAGGAACAATCACTGCCCTAGTCCTGTGGTCACACTATTGCTGATACAGGCCAGGATGCCATTGGCCTTCTTGCCCACCTGGACACACACTGGCTCATACTCAGCTGCCGTTGACCAGCACTTCCAGGTCCTTTCCCACCAGGCTGTTTTCCAGCCACTCTTCCCCATTAATGTACAGTTCCCTGTAACATTGCAGGGGGTTGTTGTGACCCAAGTGTAGGACCCAACACTTGGCCTTATTGAACCTCAAACAACTGTCCTTGGTCCCAATGATCCAGCCTGTCAGATCCCTCTGCAGAGCCTTCCTGCCCTCCAGCACATCAACTTTCCCACCCACCTCGGTGTCATCTGCAAACTGACTGAGGGTGCCCTCGATCCCCTTGTCCAGGTCACCAGTGAAGGTGTTAAACAGCACTGGCCCCCATAACGAGCCCTGGGGGACACCACTGGTGACAGGTGGCCAACTGGGTGTAGCACCAGTCACCACACTCCTGGGCCTTGTCCATCCAGCCAGTTTTTTATCCATTAGAGTCCATCTGTCCAAGCCATGAGCAACCAGTTTCTCTGCCAGAGTGCTGTGGTAAGTGGTGTCAAAGGCTTGACCAAAGTCTAGGAGACAACATCCACAGCCTTTCCTTCATCCACAGACTGGGTCACCTTGTCACAGGAGATCAGGTTGGTCAGGTGGGACTTGCCTTTCACAAACTCATGCTAGCTGGCCCTGGTTTTCCTGTGTGTGTCCTATGATCTGTTCCATGAGCTTCCCTGGCACTGAGGTCAGACTGACAGGCTCATAGATTCCTAAATCCTCCCAACCCTTTCTGTGGATGGATGTCACATTTACCAACTTCTAGACAACTGGGATCTCAGAAATAGCTTCTCATGTTACGTGTATCACTAGTAACACTGAAATATGTGACTGTGTTAGCTTTTTAAAGTCACTGCATAGTTTGCACAGCGCTGAGGAAATTTCCTCTGTCTGAATTTATTCTCTCAGACACTGGAGAAACAGCTTTTTTTGAAAAAAGAACTTTTCAAACTCTCTATCAGTAATGTTTTATTTGATGTCATAAGATTTTCCAGGATCCCTGTTTGAGTTACAGTTGAAACAAGAAATGGGATCAGGTTCTGGATAATAACACAAAAAAGGACTGTTGCTAAATCTTAGGCCTGTCTTTAGGAAGACTTCATTTTCATGGCACCCCAGTGAAAAGGAACTGGAAAAAAAAAATAAATCCCTCTTTTCTTGCTTTCAAACAAAAATGTCTTGGCTTCTCTATTCTTGGCTTACTTCTGTAAAATGCCAGAAGATGATGTGGACAAATCTGGCTAAACCTGTTGGCTTTTTCCACAAGAGCTGAACAATGACCATAAAACATGTCTTTGAAGATGCTCTTTACAGAATTTTAGCAATTCTCTTGGAGGAAATCAAATTTTATGCCAGCTGAAGTCCATCTTGAAGGATTTTTAATGTCTCATGTGTCATTAAGCAATACCCTCTGTTTTCTTGGAGGGACATGTAACAGGTCATTAAAGATGTGATGGTGTTTGTATGTGGAAAGGAATCCCCTGCCAGCTTAGAGCAAGTAATTTTCTTGTGTGTATAAAAAGTGTATCTATGAGAAAGTTTCCACAACATGAGGAAAAGGCATTTGGGGGGTGCTGGAGAGGCAGCAGAGATGGGCTTGGCCTTTCACAGGAGAGTGCACAACATCTCTGAGGAAAATGCACAGCTGCCTCAGTTATTTCACAGCAGTTTTCTGTCAGAATCAAGTCATGAAGAGGCTCATCCTTGAGCCTACAAATGTTGTTTCTGTTTGTTCTCAGTTTTGTGTGGAGGTGTGTGTGATGTTTTGGTTTGTTTTTTGGTTTTTTGTGTGTAAAGCTGGGAAAAAGTCAGGCTCATGTGCCATCATTTCATTATCAATGCACCACAAATGTAGAGACTACGCTGGAAAACTGGAAAAATAATCACTGCTTCAGAACCAGCCTCTTGGAGGTGTGAATGATGACCTGCTTCTCATTTCATACTCCCTTTGAATGGGCTTTTATGTTACACAGCCTGACAATTGACCCTTGTGCAGCTTGGGGGATTTTAGCAAAGCAGTGCCAGGAAATCTCACTGCTTCTTACTCTGCTGCATATGTTGAAGACGAGGGTCATGCAATAAAAGACAGACTGGTCACAGTGTCATTTTTCCCCCCTCCCCAACAAAAGTCTGTTAAATTTTCTCACTTAAATCATTCAAGGGCTGGAGGAATTGCTAAAGTAAATGGAAAGACTTGGAGAATGACCCATCACTTTCTGAGCAGGAGGGTTCCTTGGAAGCTGTTTTTCAGCTGTTTTCACTTTATACTTTTTTTTATGTCCATCCTTCAGAAATCGTATCTTGGATCTCATAGGCAAATTTTACAGGATAGTCTTAAGGAAGGGGGAAGAAATTTGTGTTTTGAAGCTTTCTGACTGAAGAGCTTTTTCATTCACTTTTAATGAGTCTATTTTCAGTTGGGTTTAAGCTGAGTGATTTATGTAACAAGAGACACTTTTAAAACTGCTTCTCATTCCTTTGAGCTTAGTTCTTATCAGTAATAAAGTGGCTCCTTTTGCAATCATCTGTCATACACTGGGAAAAATAACCATCCACGTTTCTCAGCAGGAAAAACCTTTGGGCTGGTTTATAAATCAGAAAGCAAAAAAGCCCCAACAGCAAGCAAACAAAATCAAAACGGAAAACCCAAACAAAAGAAAACCACAAAACAGGGGACAGCCTTACTCTTTCATTCCATCTGACTATTCAAAGGGTGGGGACTGAGATTTGTATGTCCCAGTATGAAACGTTTTGGTGTCCATTCTGTATGTTGATTGTGGGCCTTGTACTTACTTGAGAATTTATTCTGGATAAAAGTTCAGAATCTTCTTGCTTCTTTTCTGCCAGTGTGTGCTGGTGTATGATTTCAGGCTGAAACTAGTTTTAATTTCAGCCTCCTTACACTGACCTTATTATTTGATAAACAGCCCACAAGACAGCCCAAGCCTTTTTTGTTGTTGCTGCTGTAAGTGCAGTTTAATTTACTTTCTGGCTGCAGTCTTCTTGTTGAAATCCTAATCTAGTCATACGTGCAAGTGTTTTAGAAATGTCTCTGAGGGAGAATATTTTAAATCCATGAAGTGTTAATTGTCTACCAGTCTGAGCAGCCAGACAGTGCACTCAAAGATGCCTTAAGTTACCTGTTCTCTGTCTTTGAAAGTCCCCAGCAGTGAGGACGTAAGGTATGGGGGACCCACACAGATCTGCAAATGTGCCTCAGAGCCCAGTGAGGCTGGTTGGAGTCACTGGTGAGAGCAGTTTGAACTGGCAGGTCTGACAGGGAAGCAGGTGTGGAGTTGCTGATGGCAGAAACGTGGCTGTGATGAGCTCCAGCTGCTCCTGACAAGAGGTGCTGCTGTGTCCAGTTACTGAGACACCCTCTTTCAGCTCCAGTGACGTGTGTCTCTGTCAGGTTTGTGAAGTATCTGCTGTTTCTGTTCCCTTCAGTAGAAATTTCAGGCCCTTTCCTCCAGTGATGGGAGTTTTGTAGGGATCTAAGCTCAGCAATGTCAACTCGACACCCTGGCCTTTGGGTCCAGTGTTACTCCAAATTCAACTCCAGTGGCTATTTCTGGACAACTGCTGACCTGCTCTTTGCCTCCCTGGCATTCCCCTATCACACATGCCTTTTTAAAGCCAGCTGAAGCCCAGTCCTGCTCTCAAACTCCTGTGGCTTTTTAGTAGGAAGAGGAGCAGCTGTCCTTTTGTTCTCCTGCTTTTACTGTTTGTGACCTGCTTGCTCCTCTAAATTCTTGCTGCTTTTAACAAGAGCTCTCATTTCACAGGTGACACAAGGCTGTAGATAGCTCTATAAAACAGTTGCTCCTATGAAACAGCTGGCTCTGGTGACTTGCTACTCCACACAATAGTTTTTACTGTCCTTGCCTACAGCAAAGGAGACCTTCAAATATTTTTAAACTGTGCAAATCCTTTAAACGCTGAAACATTTCCAGGTATTCTTGGATATTCTGCCCTCTTCAAGGCTCCTAATTAAATCTGCTGAGATGATTGCTGTATTGAAATAGTCAACCCTTCTATTTTTCCAATAGTTAAATCTTTTATTTTCCAAAAGTTTCTAAGGTTATCTAATCACCTTCTTGCTTCAAGTTTTGATCTGAAGTTCAGGAAGCCAGACCAGAAAGGAGATAGGCAAGTCTCAGGCCTCCACCATGGAGACAGGACATCTTGTTCCACTTCTGCTGTGTTAATCTCTGATCCAGCCTCTTCTAATTCCACCAGAAAGTCATGATTATAGCACAGAAATCCTTGTGTTTGTCTTGAATTATTTTCTTAGGAGAGAGAGCTATGCTATTTTTAAACTATCTGGAGGATTTTTAATTTTATTTGTAGAAATGCAACTTAATTTCAAACAATTAAGGATGGGTAAGTCAGAAGCAGGAGATGGTAGGGATTGTACATGGCTACAGAATGCAGAGTGTGCAGATACATCACCATTTAAGCTATAATAGTATGAAAAAATAGTTTGTCTCCAAATTTTCTCCAATAAATGTCTTTATCTTAACTAGAATGGAGTGTTTTGCTCCTTATATTATATTATTATCTTGTTTTCTTGCCTTGATTTTGTCATATTTCTTCTGCATCTGTGCAAATACTCTAAAGGGAAGGAGGCAAGGAGTAGGTGTTTCCCTAACTTTTGCTCTAAGGAGGTTTAACCAGAGTTAAAAAGAAACCTCAAAACGAGAAACCCCAGCAATCTACTTAAATGTGTTTTCCTTTGTTTTGTATAACTTGTTCTTTCCTTTACTTTGGTGTTCTCTTGCTGTATCTGTTCCTCAGCCCCAGAGGTACTGAGTCCAAGCTTCTCTTCCTTTCCTATTTTCATCATCCCTTTGCCAGAGACTGACAAGGTGCAGATTTAATTCTTGGCTCTGGTCACAGTCAGGCTCACTAAAACCACTGGCTAATGCTGAGATGTCTCAAAAGAAGCAGCAATGAATCTGCCAACCCCCTGTTCTGAAAGGTGCAGCCTGTTCAGCTCAGTGTTCATCAGGTTTGGGGCAAATTTTCTTTTTCACATGGTTGTGTAGTGATCCTCAGCACTGTTTTCCAGCCTTCTTAATGGCAAATCAATACAGATACTGTTACCTGTTTGTTTTTTGGGGGGGCTGTAATTTAATTTAAATTAGAGTGTTAAATCTTCCTGTTCTGCTTCCCAGACGAAATTAGTTTTCTTTGCATTTAACTTGTCCTGTATCTTTGTTCTATCACTTAAGTTATAGTATAACGTGCAAGATATGGTTCTCATGGTAACCAGGTCTGCTGTACATTCCTTTTGCCTCTGGGGACCCATGAAATTCCAGCTGGAATTCTCCTGCATTTATCTGTAGTCTTGTTCCAAACTAGCTTTCCTTTCTGCTCAGGTTTCCATACCCTTCTCTGCCTCCAGTCCCATGTGCTGTGTCATGTGTGGATACTTTCTTCCTCTCCTGAGGGGCAATGCCAGAAAGAGGTTTCATGAATGCCCTTCCACAGGCTTGATGGTGTAGGTGAGGTCAAAGGAATTGGAACAGCAAGACTTGATGTTTGCTGTGGTTTGCTGTGAAAGTGAATCAGTGGAACAATTAGGACTTCTTGTCCCGAGGGTGTGATTACACAGAAGTTTTCTTCTGCAGCAAAGCTGGTTTAAGTTGTTCCTGGCTGTTTGGTCTCCACCCTGCCTGGAAAACTGGATTACCAGTTACTGCAGTGATCCCATTTACAGTATGACTCCATAAGTGAGTGCACTGGCACAGCAGGAGGGTGATGAACTGTGGGACTCTAATCTCATTTTGCTGCTGTAGAAAACTCGGTACCTTTGAAGTAGGACATAGTACAGGGTGTTGAAAGAGGTGGTTTCACTGGGTATGTGTGTGGGGTGCAAGACAAGACTGCTCTTGCTGGGATCTATTGCAAATGATCTGTCTGATGTCAATAGACAAAACCTGAATATCTGCCCCTTGCAAATTTGGGATATTTTTTGATCTACTCGTGTGTTACTTGTGTCTTCATTGCCCAGATCCTGCTGTCGTGGGTGGGAATCAACTGCTTGTTCCTGGAAAGTTGGGGCTGGCTTTGGTGGATCAAGTCAAGTATTCTCTACCCATGCCAAAATGGGAAAAGAGAACTGCCCTGGAGGGCAGTGGAAGGAGCAATGGGATGTCTGTTCCATTTGTGTGGCTGGACAGGCATCAATCTGTCTGTCTGCAGTGCTGGTGTGGGCAATGACTCCTGAAATAGTCACTCACTGCTTGTTTGTCCTTGACCTGCACTGGTTACAGGCTGGGTTCTGTCAGGTGAGGGTAAGCCTGTGTTCAGGAGGTTCCCAGTGATTTGTGCTGTCACTGGGAGCTCTTGCATTGGCAGTTTCTGGAGCAAACTTGTGAGTTTGAGCAGAAAGCCACTTACCTTTCAACTGCTGTACAGTTTGCACTGAGAGATTGTGCTTTAGCAAGTAGATGTATTCCATGACCACTGGTTTCAGAGACACTTGGATGAGAATGACAGATAATGCTCAGTGCTTTATCAGATTGCACAACTTCTTGCAGGTTTCCTGTTGACGTGCTGCACAGTGGATGTTTCATGGGCAGGAATTTGTTTATGGCTGCATTTTTTCCACATCAGTCTTTAAATGTCTCCTTTTGTCTTCTGTTGGGCTTTGAGACCAGTTGCTCATCACCAGATTTCTTTAAACATCCTTGTTAATGACAGCATTATTTATATTTATGGTTAGACTCCAGTTCTGTCCCTTTTCTCTGTGTCTTGTTTTGTCTTTTCCTGATAGTCTTCCTCTTCTGAGCTTGGAAGAGCCTTCCAGTCAGCATGAGCCAAACTTAATTTCTTTTTTTTCACCTCTCACTTAAGGCTGACCCTCCTGTATTGTGAGTCTGTATTTGCTATTTGTGCATTTTTAATGAAGAAAATCATGAGAGAATTGTTGTAATCAGTCCCACTGCCATGTGTGATACGTACCAGAGGGCTTCACAGCATTATCTAAAATAGAAGTTTTATGTCAAGGGGGAGTCAAAGATTTCTTTTCTTCTTTTAGAGGCATTGCAGTGGATTTATTTCCCCCTTCAAAATCTTTAAACTGTCCTTTACTACAGAGCTGGGTGCCTTATTTCCAGTGTGAACCTCCTCTTCTTGACACCAGATTGTGACACAATTGTCTCACTGTTACACAGGGAGATTGCACAGTTTGCACATGGAGCACAAATCTGTGGTGAAACTACATTTAATCAGAGATCAGCTGCATTCCCCAGTTACTCCTAAACTGGTTTGGAAGCTGGCAGTGTCTGCAGGCAGGCTGGTGTTCTCAAGCTGTATGGTCAGTTTGTAAAGCACATGCTTGTGTTTTAGATTGTTGCTCCAGTTCAGCTGAATTATTTCCAGTTGATTTTAGCAGCTATTGTAGTGCTGGACTGAGAACAGGCCACTGTGCAAAACACTGTTTTTCCTCTTAGACTAAGGATGGGGCTCTGATTCACTCATCTCTTGGTCAAACGGAGTGGAGTTGTTGTGAGAGTTTGTCTGCATCCTAAGGCACTGGAGGTCCTACCCTAGTGAGTGAGATCCTTCAGAACAACTTGGCATGGAATTTATCAACCTGATGCTGAAATCCAATCTCAATCTTAGAGCAGGAGGTGTTTTCCTTAATAGCAAAATTCCCATGACTTTGGCTTTCAGAGCAGTCTCTTGCTTGGCTGTGGGTTTGTGTTTGGAGATCTGAGTATTCCATTGCTCCATGCCAGGCTTCCTGAGCCAGAGTCCTGGAAGGTTTTGAACACAGCATCAAGCAGTGCTTGGAAAGGCAGCTTGGCCTCGTTCTGTGTGTTCCATGATGCTGTGCTTTATAAAGTTGCAGTTGAGTCAGGACCAACTCCCAAATGTACTGATCTGTGAGGTGGAAAAATCACAACTTCATGGTGTTGTGGTGCCAGTAGCCAAACCCTGAGCAGCCAAAGCAGAGATGGTCCTCATAACACTTTCCCAACAGAAAGGCAATTCTTGAGTTGCTTTTCTGCTGTTTTCTGCAGTGAGCATTTTGCTGATCCCTCCTTGCTGCTCTCCTTTCTCTAGATGACTGGCAGCTTCCCCCACTTCTATGAACATCTCAATGTGAAAGTGGTTTGTAGAAAAATGTGCCTAAAAAGTGGCAGGTGGGGCTGGGAGCAGATATAGCCTGAGTGTGAATCAGCCCTTTGACAACCAAGGCTGGCTCTGTGGGTGCCCTCTTGTCTGTCTGCCCTCCACCCCCATTTCTGGGTTAAATACAACCCCTGACTTGGCTAAATAGAGGATTTTTTGACCAAATGAATTTGAGCACCATATGATCTGCCTCCTCATGTTCCCTGAGCCCCTTGCAGGGGAAGGGAAATGTTTGTGAACAAAGTCTGCTAACAGAGTTGTGGGTGGAAAGAGGACAAAACCAGTACGTGAAGAACCACATATTTTCACTGGACTCCTAAAACAAGTGACAGTTTGTTCTCCGGATAAAGGCACGTTTGAGAGAAAAAACCTGAACAGTGAAAGTGGAGGGGGTTTTTTTGGTGGTTTATTTTTTCTTGGTGTCACAAAAATTCTTGTCCAAAATAAGAAGTATTGAGGTTTGTAAACATTAACTCTTTAAATATGAAAATGTGACAGGCTGAAGCTCAGGCAAGTTCTCATGACACAACAGAAGATCCTTTTCTCAGGACACAAAGGTGAGATTTCACTGAAGGGGAACATGCTCTGACATCTGGGGTTTGCAGTTTCCTTCAGTAGAAATAATCTTGCTCCCATGCAGGAAGTCCAATGTGTGTCAAAAGAAGCTGAATTAGTCTCGGTGCAATCTTTGGCTGAGACCCATGTGTGAAATCTCCAAACACAAGCATGTTTCTCTGCTCACGTGGGGTGAAGGAAGGCTGAAGGGTATTCTTGCATAAAATGTTGGGGGGATGTTATGTAACTTCATTTCTGGATGTTTTTTTTTTCATTTTCCTTTGGTTCATTTATGTATTTTTGTTAGTGTCTGCTATGTTAAGACTATGTCCTATCCAAATATCTTCAGCCACGTAAAGACTTTTTGAGAGGAGAAAGCTGGAGGTGCCATTCAGTGCAGCCAGGAGGCTGATATAACTACAGGCTGCTGACAAAAGGGATTTGCTCCCTCATTCACAAATGTTTCTCCCTCCTCCCTCCTTACCTTCCTTTTCCTCTCTGTTGCCTCCAGAAACTCCTCTGCTCACAGGTTATGCTCACTACCCACCCTCTTCTCTCTCAGTTTATTTTCCAGTGGGTTTAGTGGATGTCTTTATGTACAGTGTGAGGCCTGGTGCCAGTGGGCCAGAGAAGGTGGAAAGTGGGAATAGTGGCTTTCCTGGCTGGAGCAAGCTGTAGATGAGCTCAGCTCAAACTGCTTTGCACAAACCAAGGGACACTGTGCTCCTGTGGAATTGTTTCCTGTGCAGTTTGAATTGTGCAAAATGAGCTTTCCCACATGGTGTTTGTGTTCAAACCTTACAGCCTCTTTGCTTTTGTGGGAGAATCCAAGAGAAAAATACTTCCCTAAGTGAAAACTGTTCTGCATGATTGTTTTGGCCTAGAAATTCAGGTTGGATAGTGAATAAAATACATGTCAGACAGGGAAAGTTTTTTCATCTTCCTGAACCTGAACGATGAGAAGAAAATCAAACCTTAGATCCAAAAATAATCTTAAGTTTTTTGATTGTGAGTTAGGAAGAATGAACTTTTCTTAGCTTTTCTAAAACTGAACTCAGCTCTTTTAAAGCAGCTGAGTTAGTACCAGGATGTTCTTTCTCTGCAAACTCCCTGTTTAAAGACAAGAAAGCTGGAATTTGTGTTGTGCAGTTGTGCTGCTTTTTTCATTCTTTAAGAGCTTCCCACTGCTGCTGACATTGCTTTATGCCCATAGCTGTGAAAAATCCTCCTAGTCCCTGTTCCATCATTAAACCAAAGAAACCCAAGTTTGAAGGGCTAAATAGCACAGGCTTTGGAAAACAGGCTTAGACATCCCATCCTGAGCAATAAAAAATTCTGAGAAGACTGTCTTCAGTCCAGATGCAAATACAAAGAGTACAGTCCCCAGTGTGTCATGAGAACAGGACCTTGCACAAGAGGCGTGTTCTGAGTCATTGGTTCTGTTTATTCCTGGGTGCAATTCAAAGAGGTGGTTTGCTCTGTATGGTTTGTCATGGAAGGTGATGTCATTCACACCATGGTTGGGAGAGAAACTAAACATGATGCTTCTAGGGAAGGATATAAGCTGTTCCAGTTTTGTACACAGTGAAGAAGTGGCTTATTGTCAGAATTCATCCTCATTTGTTCTCTATTAAATGATTTCTGCTTTTTTTTTCCTGTTGGGATGGTGTCAGCCCTTTAACACATTAGATTTTTTCCTGCTATTTCTCTGCCTGGGGTTTGTAGGAGCTGGGAGTTTAATTTTATCAAGCTTGTTGCCTTCGGCTTGTGAGTCCTGGTAGTCCCCTGCTTTTTCTATTTCCCTGCTCCAGCTTCCCTGCTACTCAGCACTAAACCAGCTGTAGTGTCAGTATCTACTTAAAAACCTTCCAGGAGTCCTGTGAATGTATATTTTATATTTTGATTTGTTCAAATAACTTCTCAGTTACTTGTGGTCCCAGGGATTTTACAGCCCACCTTGATGATCTGCACCCAGGTGTACGTCCTTGCCTCTGCTTTCCTGCAGCAAAGGCTTCAGCTACTGACTTTGATCCTGACCATCATCAGTGAATCCCTTGGACTTGTATATTAAATGATTATAAACTACACTTAGCTGTGAGTCAGTTCTTCTAGTTCAAACTAAAGTGTCTGACTCTTTTCTCTAGGCTCTGTTTTGGATATTATCAAGCACATCGTGGCCAAAGGAGAACACAAGACTGGTGTCCTGGATGAACCCTGTATAGCCACAATCCTTAAGGAGGTGCTGGAGGGGCTGGACTACCTGCATAAAAACGGGCAAATCCACAGGTATTTTATATTTTCCTTGCATTTGTCATAAAATGTTCTTGAAGCAGAGTAGCAGAGCATACACAGTCTCATCCCACAACTCAATGTGATGGCATGAAGAGAGGAAATTAAGGGTGGGAGCTTAATAAAAGTGCAGAATTCAAATGTTTGTACACTGTGACTAGGCCAAGTTTGGGTAAAATTTAGGATATTGAAAGCTCTGATACAGAGAATCTCTTCCCAAATGTCAACATCCAGCTGCAAGCTGTAGTTGATGGAGCTGGAAAACTTCAACTAGTTTTGTTGCTTGCTGAGCTACGAATCACCAAGAGCACTTCATAAGCAATGTTGAGCTGTTTAAGAAGGAGCTCTTCAAGCCCTGATAATTTTTTAAGGTTAACTGCAAGATCAACATCATGGAACTTGAATTTGAATAATTTCATTAAAAAAAGGAAATTGAAACAAAATTAATGGAAAAACTTCTTCTGTAGGCAAAGCTCACTTAACTGACAGCCTGTTATTTGGCAGATGACTGAAAGGAGTGCGTTTCTGTGCTGCGCCTTTGTTTGGGAGATACTTTTAAATCTTATAGGTGTGGTGTAGTTCAGGGAGAGAAGATGCTAAGTCAGTTTGTTCCACATTAAAAAGACTGAGACCTGCAATCCTAAATGTGTGCTGAAAATAGAATATTCTGCTTCTGGGTAATATTCACCATCCCAGCCACAGACTGCTGCTGGAACAGCCTCTTCTTTCTTGGGAATCTCGTGAGCTTGGCTGTCTTCTGGTACAATGCCATTACAAGCATTGCTGCTGCTGTGCTGGAGTGAGTTTCTGTCCTCTTATAGCTGCACAAGAAGAGGCCACTATTTGCCAAAATTTTATTTTAGTTAGAAAATCCAAGAAGTATTTATTTCATATTTTTAATCGAACTGACTGGCTTTTGTGGGTTATTTTGGGTTGAAAAGAAAAAAATGGTTGGAACTAATTCAGGTGGCAGGCTTTTTTCTGAGAGAAGTGTCCAAATCCAGTTTCCAGTCTCCATTAAAATCTTTTAACAAGAATTGTTGTCTTCATTGAAGACAGTTTTGACTTCATAGCTGGTTCCTTAACTTTGTTTTTAAGAGGTAATACTTCAGGCAGCTCTGGGAATTTAGAGCAAAGCAAAAAGCCAACTTACTTGCCAAGTACTTGGTAACTTTTCACTTTGCCATAAGTAATTGATAGAATCTGTTCATCTGTGACTTGCAATTGGTTTGCTTGGCTGATTTAATTCATCTTCTGGTCTAGTGAAATCAAAATATATATGTTAAAGCAGCAGTAATCTGTTAAATGTCGGTTTTTCTGAAGATACCCCATGATGTTTTCTGTCTTGAAAGAGACGTGGTTCTCCCTTGGGCTGCCTGAAGTGGAAAAGCAAAACTAGTAAATGTGGTAAAGATTAGAGAGGGTGCACTCATGTGTGTGGTGTGGGATTTTTTTTACTGCTTTCAGCAAAAATACCATATTCACCAAGTTCAAACTGCTTGTTCTGAAGAAAATGTGATTCACGTTGAGTCATTTGGAAGTGAACTGGACCAAAGCTGCTGTGACCATTTTCATCCTGCTTGTTGAAGCATTTTGCCCATATTTAGGGAACTTCAGCAAAGAAATCAAAACTGTGTCATTGCTGCAGCTTAAGTTGTGGTTGTGTGTCAGCTGCTTTGCATGTGTTGCATCCCTGTATTTTGAGGCTGCTCCAACAATTGGGAGTATTTTATCAGAGAAGAGCATTTGGATTACCTCACTGTGTTGGACACAGCAGTCTGGGGAATCTGGAGAAGTGGGATACAGAAGGCAAGTTGTGTGGTTTCCTACCTGTGATGCAAAGGGTTTGTTTTAGCTGTTGGCAGAAAGCAAAGCTCACTTGCCTTTGAGGGGTGAAACGTTTTCTTAATGGAGTTCATCCTGCTGCGTTCCATTTTATCCAGATGTGTGTGGGCTGCTGAGGAAAACACAGTTTAAAGATGTCGTTCAGATGGGAGCTTTCCTCATGCATAGGAGTATCCATATGGTTTTCCCATTTTGCTTAGACCAGGGGTTGTAACACTGGACATTCCTGATGGGAAAGGCAGGTGGAAATCTTACAGCCGTGCCAGAGATGCTCTGAGAGGAAGTGTTTAAAATAACTGAACTTTGGTCCCCTGGGTGAGCTTAGAGTATCTGGCTCTAAAGGAAACCACATTAGGTGATGGCTGAGCTGCCCAGTGTCCTGTCTGCAGAGGGGCAGCTGTGCTTGGGGTGAACCTGAGGCCAGAGCAGGGTCCGACCTGGAACAGCCAACCCAAAGCAAGCAGCCCCTCCAGCAGAGCAAAGTGTTCAGCTGGTTACACTAAACCCCCACATCTGTTCATATATATTGCACCTGTGAGAAAACAACTTGGTAAAATTAGAGATGCAGTATGAGTGGATGACTGTAATTAGCACATCTGAAGATGGACAGCCAGGCTGGTAGCAAAGCCCAAAGGAGGAATGTCAGGACCCAAATGTGATTTTGTGGGCACTGCTGACCTGAAGTGGGGCCGTAAATCATCAGTGAGATCAGAGAACAAATGCCTGAGATCAGAGAACAAATGCCTGACAGTGGAGCTGCTCAATACTTCTAAATTATTCATCATCTTAAACGGATAAATGAAGTTAACATGTGAAAAACTGGTTTAATGAAATTCTGCTGCTGAATCTCACTCTGCATAAGCCCGCCTTGAACTTAATGCCACTTCCAATTAAGGTTTGGGGAACTGGGTTAGCATGGAAGTGTAAATCCCTGGTTTGGACAGGAGAGGAGTTTGACAGTATTCTCTAGAGGAGATTAGAAAGCCAAATATGTAGTGAAGGCTTAAATTATAATTTTTTTTTTGTTTACTTTCCTAATTAACAGCCTGAGACTTGAATAGACGCCATTGTTCAGCAACAAATGCTGAATTCTCCCACATTGCCCAAAGTGATCTTTTTGCTTTCATCTCCCAAGAACTGTTGGGAAGTGTCTGAGGCCTTATGGAAAAGACAAAGGAGAAGGCAAAATCAGTTTTATTTTTCATGAAACACTCAATACCAAGGTAATGATTACAAACTGTCCCCATGCTACTCCAAAATCACTGCTACCTCCACATCTCCGGGGTGGCAGCTCCCCTCCTTTGCTGCCACGTGCCTGTCCCTGGCCATCTTTCCTGTGCCAGCTACTGCTGCTGCTGTCCCCATGGTGATTTCCTGTGTGGCACAGTGATCCCAGATTTGAAATCCCAGTGATCCGGCTCATGTTGAGTGAGTTAAATACCTGGGCACCAGCCAGTGTGCTGGGGACTGGGAGCCTTTGGATGAAGCTGTCCTGCAGGAATCTGCTCAGCCACATGTTTCTATGGAAGTCAGGCAAGACTGACGTGCTGTGAGGGGTTGCTGCAGGGCTAATCTTGTCTGGGTGGCACTCAGGGTATGTTGTACCTCTTCCTCATTTGGACTCTAATTCCTCTGTGGGGATTGGCAGGTGTTTGAGGAATGACTTAGAAAACTAAAGCGAAACCAACCCAAGAGGTTTTATTGCTTAAAAAGATTTATTGGAGGGAAGTTCAAGGCTTTTTCAGGTGGTGCTCTGTATGGCAGGCTGACAAATGAATCATGCTGATTAACTGTTACAAGGTCTCTCTGTCTTTCTCCCTATTTTTATCTTGGAGCTTATCTTCTGTTCATGATTAGCTCTTGTGTAACTGAATAGTTTAGTTAGTCCAGGTGAAATGATACACTGCTCAAATATAACCACATTCTCCTGCTGCAGCACAGTAAATGTGATAATCACTTGCTTTTTTGTAAAAACAAAAAGGCCTGGAAGTGGTTTAGGGTTGCATGCACTTGAAATACTGGCGTGGCAGTGGCCCATTTCACTGAGTGGTGAGAGGGGCAGCAACACTTTTGATCTGCTGAATTAAATCAGCCTGTGCTGCCATTCAGAATGTTTTGGGTTTTTTGGTGTCTTTGCAAAATGAATGTGGGCACCAGGGTGCTGGAGTAGCTGTTTGAATGTTGCTTTGAAGGAGACCCTGGAAACAACATTCTTGCTGTGCTTTTATGCCAACTGTATCCACTTATTTTTTGGACCTTAGAATACTTTTGACAGAGGATCGAAGTTTGTTTGCCTCTTTACCTTATAATAAGAGTAAATAACTTCTCAAGAAAGGATGTCTGCACATGAGCACATCACCAAGACTTGTGTGTGGGATTTTGCAGGAGCACTGGGTTTAAGGTGAAGGAGCTGATGGATATATTTCAGCAAAACTTGGCTGTCCTACAGGATTTGAGCTTAATTTTCATGTAGCTGATTAATGCATTGATAGCCATGCTGGCAGGTATGGTGGTTGAACAGGATTCCGGTATGCCTCTGATAATTCTAATGACTGAAACACTGTACTTTCATCTTTCTGTAGCAGTGCTGGGGAAGAGCTTCAAGCCCTTCTCTCCACAGTGCTGTAATCTGGGGGAGTATGTTCTAAAAGTGGAGTTTGGAAGGGCAGGATTGAGGGATGGATAAGGGGATGTGGAGCCATCCCACCTCTAATTGCCAGTTTGATTTTAAGTCAGGACACAAGTAGTTTGAAAATTGGCTGTTGCTCAGCTGTGAGAAGTGGGATTTTTTTATTTAGTGAAATATACTTTGGTTTCTTCTCTCCTGTAGTATGAGATGGGTAGAAATAACCTTTAGAGGGGGTAGTTAATATATATTTTAGAACTTTAATTTTTAAACAGTTCAGCAGCCAGAACAATAGAAATGTTACTCCAGGTGTCTCAGTGGGAAGGAGGACAAGATGCTGCTCTAGGTTGTACTGGGTGATTTGTTCCCCCAAATGAACACTTTGCTGTGCAGTGCCAAGGGCACAAGGGCCACCAAACCCCCATTCTCTGCACAGTCAGACTGAGCTGTATTGTGGTGGTTTGGCAAACCAGCTCGTTCTCCTGGTGGCTGATTCTTCCACTGCATCATCCAGAAAGTCATTGTTTAAAAAAACCCTAAACAAACCCCACTGTGGTTGCAGAGAGAAAATACAAACCAGATGTAAATCCCAAATCTGCAGACAGCCAGAAACAATAACTCCTGTGGAGACAGTTTTCCTCCAAGTGGATAAAGAACAGCCTCTGCTCTGAAGCCTGAAAACCCGGGGTTTAGACCTCTGATGGTAAATAATTGTTGCTGCTGAAATCACTGGGGTGCTAGAGGCCCTGCAGTGGCTCCAGGCAGTGCCAGTGCCCCAACCCTTGAGGATCCAGTGTGTTTGGAGGGTCCAGGGAGGCTCACAGGGTGATTGATGCCTGAAGGTGTGTCTGTTGCAATCAGATGTTTGTCCCTGAGTCATTCTCAGACCCAGGTGCTGCCTCTGCACTGTGGGACACTGGGTGTCCTGCACTTACTCAAAGAAACTTTGGTTTAATCCGAGGGAAAACAGACTTTTTTTTTGGTAGAACTCCAATGCATCACATTAAAAGGAAAGGAAGTTTTTAGGTTGTTCCCTTTACTTTGCTACATGGAGATGAGAAGCAGGAAAAGCACCATGAAAAGCAGGAGCTGAAGGTCAGGGTGATCCCCAAAAGGTTCAGCAGCAGTGACAGGTTTTGGTCAGTGATCCATGACTGAGTTGCACACTCAACTGGTGTGATTTCTAACAATTCTTGAATTGTCAGGAGTATTTGGATTTGATGTGTTTCCAGGGGGAATAATCATCTGCTGTCTGCACCATTAAATGAATCAGGTGAAAATGTAACAGAAGCTCTTGACTTTCAACTCTGAGGAAGCCAAGTGTCATTCACACCTGTGTGCAACACTGTGACATCTGTCTCATGTCACTGCATCGTGTAGATTCTGGGGACTAGATCACCCAAAATAGGCTCTTGCAGCATCTGTCCAGCAGAAGAAAGGCTTTTTAAAGGGTCTTGTTCCAATTTTCCACTGTGATACATGAAGTAAATAACTCACTTCAAGAGGATGTCTTTGGATACTGTCACCTGTTGTAGTGCAGCAGGTTTTCTGGCCTTCATAGCTCCTAAAAGCTGCCTATGTGGAGATGCCTTAAGCATTTATCCAGATCACTACAGTCTTCTCATTCATGTCTTGTGCTAAAGCATGAGAAAAGGGTCACTTGCTAAGTTTGTGGGGTAACATAATAAGCACACTTGAACATTTTGGAAGGATGCATCACACGTTATTTTTGTATGTTTACTAAATCAAATTGTATCCTGCCTAGCAGAGTTCTAATAAAACTATGATAGTAAAAAGTGAAGTTAAGACTTAAAAAAAAAAAAAAAAGACAAAACCCACACACCTTTAGGACAACGGATGAGTAACTGCCATAGATAAATATATCACTTAGAGGAGGCCTGGAAAGTGTCACCAAGTGAGACTGGGAGTGCAGAAAGGACTGTTTCCATTGTACAAGTACCCAACTTTATAACTGCTTTCTCAATTTTATGGGAATAACTGGATGAAATGAGGTCTGTCTTCTTCTTCCTATGCCGGTCACCCTTAAAACCATTGTCTCCTGGATTTTGGAGAAGGAAGTGGAGCTGACAGGGCTCTGGTTGTCTTAAATTTATCCTGTGTCACACTGCAGACGTGGCTGAGCAGGAGCTGTGGGTGGCTTTGTAGATAGGGATGGCTCTTGGCTGTGTAGGGGAATGGCTTGGACCTTGTGTGTGTATAGATATACGTGCTGACTCTCCAGAAGAGGGATGGCTGTTGCCTTTTGGAAATTAAGACCTTTTTGAGCTGCCCTTTGTCAGTTTTTTGGGAGTTACTTGGTCCAAGTTGGTTCTAGGAATGACTTTTCACCTTTCCCTCGTGGCAAGGAGATGTGTGTATCACTGACATTCCTGTTTCTTCCTGCTACCTGATGCATCTTGTAATCAAACTAGGTTCATTTATGTGTGGTAATTTTGGGGAAATTCCTATTTCTAAGCACACTGGGAGGATGTAACGACCTGCAGGAGATAGCACAGCATGGTGGTGTGCCATTGGTATTGCCATGTGAAGCAAACTCACCTCCTTGCCCATTAAATAATTGGGCATGAAATATTGAATTAAGGCTATGTTTTAACTTGGTTATTTTCCTCTGTTACCAATAAGTAAGCCAGGGTATCCCAAAAATATCTGGGCCTCCAGGATTAGGATCAGACCTTGTGACTCCACAGTGTGCTCTGTGTGTCTTTTCATGCAGCAGCTGTTAAAGGACCTTTGTGCCTTGTCCTCACTGCAGTGCTTAAGAAGGAGGATCAGGAAATGGAAGGGCTGAATAGATGAATTTGTGGAATAATTCCTGGTGCATTTTTAGCTGCAGTTCAATGGTATGAAAACTTGATTTTAAAGCCTGCTGGGTAGGGTCCTTTCCTTATAGAAGAGGAAGACCCTGAGGTTCTGACAGACCAGGGGAAACTTTAAAAGTAGTGTATGAAGTTGGAGGTGTAGTTTCTTTCTTGCATTGTGTTGAAGGTTTTCAGAAGCCCTATTTGCCTGGCAGATCCTCTTTGCCATGAGCTGATGTTACAGCAGCGATGGGGTAAATGTGTGAAGCAACAGGAGGAAGAGCTGAGGCTGTGAGGGTTGGTATGATTAGACTCCCTCCATGTTGGGAGGTAGAGTTAAATCCAATGTTTGTAGCATTTTGTTTTCTGGCTGAGGGAGCTGATCTATCTGAGAACTGGTTTTTAAGGTTTTGGGTTTAGCTGGAACAACTTCCCCACACTGATGTGCAGTTGGGGGGTTCCTTGAGCACTGATGCTGGGCTGGAGGCTCGGTGATGGATGGGGGGCGGAATCCAAGGCAGATAGGATCTGTCCTTGAGCTGCACCTCCCTTTGACCCTCATTAGGCTTGTAACCATGTGGGAAGAGAAGGAATTAATGAGAGTGAGAAACCATCAAAAGCAAAGTTGGCACAAGGATGAAAAATGTAAGGTGGGGGTAATTTGTTGAGATAAAGTTGCAGGCGCTGCGATAACGGCGGCTGTGACAGACAGGGACACAGTGAGGGATGTGACTCTGTAACAGAGGCTCACACTGAGTTATCCCAAGGTCTGTACAGCCTCAGCATCTTCCCAGCCCCAGGAGCTGTTCAGACAACGGAGATGACAGTGAATTTCAGGCAGGTCTCCTGCAACTTTCTTCAGGGAGTTGTCCCTTGTCTGAGCTGACACAGCGACTTGACCTAACAGAAATCAAATTTGAGTCACGGTTTCTCAGGCCCTAAACCCTCTACTTAAAGCAGCAGTCCACTTCTGCAACTTTGGAGTGCAAAAAATCAAGGACTGTGCTTAGTAAGTGCATCATGGAGCCTCTTGAAAGGTGTGTTATGATTTAGCTACAATAAAGTGCAATGGGAGATTAATTTCTCATGTAGCCTTTACTGGGGTTTCTGTTTGCCTTATGCCAGGAGACAGGATGGCATCATCTCTCTCGAGAGGTTTTCTTCACTACACTCAGAGTGATCTGCCTGGATCTTAATGGTGGGGCATGGAGAAAACAAGTACTTGATGTTCTTTTGTAGCTCATTTTGATGTAAGCTGAAAGTCCTTTCCACTGGGCTTTCTCTACTTAAGAGTGACAGACTGGCTTTGCAAACAGTAACTTCTGCCTGCCAAAGGCTTGCTTCACACTGCTAAAAACCCACCAGAAGAACCTTTTCAGTGCCTGATAACATTGTATTTTTCATCTAAATTTCTCCAGCCATTAAAATGACAGTTAAAAAGCTTTTAAATATTCCTACCTATGTAGCCTCCATGAAGTTGTGGCTTTAAAAATGCCTCTACCATTTGAGCCTTGGAGTAAACCCTGTGCTGCTGGCATTTAGCTGCTGCCTGGAGGGCCCTGGTCTTTCACCACAGCCCAGCAGCTGATGGAGCAGCTCAGAGAGGAGGGAAGAAACAGTTGCTCCTGATCCTGAGCAATAAAGCATGTCTGTGGGCTGGTCTCCTGCTGTAATTTATGGCAGCCTGGCTGCTGCTGCTGGTCCTGGCTGCCAGTGGCCACGAGGGCCTGCTGAGAGGGCTGTGGATGAGCAGGGATGAAGCAAGCTGTGGACTTGGCCCTCTCTTCCCTCTGCTTATGCCTGGCTCAGCAGGGAGGCTGGAGAGGAGTATGGAAGCTGCTCTGCCATTGGAAAATCTTCAAGCTTTGGGAGATGTTCCCAAATCGGGCTTTGGGCTTAAGTACAGCCTGTAACAGACGGTAATTGCCCCTCACCTGAGAGTTTGGGACTTAAGGCTCAACTCTGTAGTGTGAAAATATTAGTGCACACAGCTTCCCTGAGCAGGAACAGGGTCTTGAGTGCCTTCTCCTGTGTGGTACTGAACGTGCTGACATTTGAGGGTGTAAAAATACTGATCTGCCTGCACGCTCCAAGCCTAGTTTACATTTGGCAGCTCTAAATGGTGAAGCACTTGCATGTCACCAGCTTTTTATATCTTGGCTTATAAGGCAAAGAGAAGAGGTGATACAGGTAACAGCATATCATTGAAGGGAGAGGATGGTGCTCATTTGATGTGTAAGGTCACAGATTGCTTTGTGTTTAGCTGTATGTAGAGATATTGTCCTGGGAATGTTTTGTACATTACTTAGAACAGTGTCAACTCCAGCAATTGGTTGCATTCAGCATAAATATTTTGAGTCCTTCAATACCATTAGCAGAAAATAGTAATTGTTGCATCTTGCACCTTCTTTTTATTTAAAATGAAACTTGGCAGGACCAGCCACTCCTTCCTCATGCCAAATTATGCACTATGGAGCTCAGTCCATGGAATTTTATTGTGGCAGTTGATGTAAATTGCATCTAATGGGCAGATGACTCACAGGGCTGTGCTGACAGCCAGCTTTGCATCCTAAAGGCACATGCCAGCAGGTTGGAAGCAGAAGCAGAATAAAACAAGGCTTATCTCCTTTCCTGTGACAGTTTCCTTCTCAGTGCTGAGCTGCAGAACTCTTGGGATGCCACTGCCTGCTTGGGTCCTTTGGCCTTAACAAAGTGACCTTACCAAGCCCCGTATGGCGGTGCCAAAGATTGAGGGCTATGGGTGAGGGCAGATCTGGTCATTTTGCAGGATTTTAAGTGCTGGTTGGCTTTTTACAGTGTGAACAAACCATCAAGATACAATTCCTGCAGTTCTCCCCCTGCCCTGTTGAAAAAATTATTGTGGGGTATGTGGGAACACAGCACTCAAAACTGGGGACCATCATCTCAGTGCCTTCCTGTAGCTGGAAACTTGTTTGTAATTTTGTTGTTGGGATCAGATTTGGTTGTACTGCACCTGATGCCTGTGGCCCAGCCCCATCCTGGAGGCATTAAGGTGATGTAACTGGTACATTGGTGTCTGGTCAAACTGGGAAGCTAAACCAGTTTGGGGATGCAGATGAGGAGGGATTTCTGCCCTGCTGTGAAACCTTCCAAGGCTGATGTGAACAATTCAGCTTTGGACTGGAGGGAATCCAAACCCCTCTCCCCACTCCAGTTGTGAAGTACCAGGTAAACAAAAACATAATTGTTGTTTTGTGGCCTTTAGAAGGGAGGAAGGTGACAGCTACAAAGTGGGAATGTCTGGAACTACTGTAGGCTTTGTTAAGCTACCAACAAGAAAGTTTACTCCAGCCTTCTGTAACCTCATTTAAAATGTGATATAATTACTGTTTATGCTAAAGCCTAAAGCTGTTTCCTGTTTCCAGTATAGTAATTATGTCAGAGGCACACCATTTATTGCCAGTGTATCAGCCCAGGATATGGTCATTACCACATTACTAGGAAGTACCTTTGAATTGTTATACTTGGCAATAACTGTATCCTGGAGTAACAAACTCCTCACCATTCAGCTTGGAGTTTATGAGCATCTCCTGACGAGAACAAACAGCAAAGCACCAATGCTCTCTCCCCTGCCCCATTGCTTTAAATGCAATTAATTAATCTTAAAGATGATTTCAGACGAGTGCCTGCTTTGAAGATACTGCTAAAAAAGGGATTTGTGCTCTCCCAGTGCTGCGGTGTGTGTTCACCCAGTGAGTGATGTGATGCTGACACTGAGGCGAGGAGTGGGAAAGCTGGAAGCTGCCTTCCTAGTACAGTAACTCTGAAATGGAGTCAGTGTCCCCAAATATCTTAGAGCCTCATCAGTTTTGCTGCTCCAGGCTGGGGTGACTGCAATGGGGGGGGTCACTGGGGGGGAAGTGCCATGGGAAGTGCCATGTGAAGTGGTGATTTATTTCTGCAGCTTGATTTGGATGTTTGGCAGTGGTAGTTTTGGCCTCCTGGATTTCATATTGTGGCAATGACTTGTTTTAATTTCTTGAGCCAGCTTTAAGCATTGTATTTAGTGGCTTTTTTTCCAATGAGAAAATACGTACATTTTAATTAATCCAAGCTGAAGTTAAAAAGAAAACAAGCCTCTGCTTTGGGGATAGGGGGCTTAAGGGATTGGAGTCCTTTGGCTCTTTTTTTCCTATGGGATTCAATCTGAGTGTTTGCTTCACTCCTTTTTGCATTCCAAGCCTGTCCAACTTGCTCTGTTGTGGTGGGGTGGTTTGGTGGTATTGAATGTGTGCTGGTTTCTGGATGCTGTTGCTACACTATTGAAACCTGCTTGAATTTTTTTTTTTTTTGTCTCATCCTTGGGTTTTCTTAAAAACTTCCCTGTCACTTCCTCCATGGCTCAGTATGACCTGCTCTGGGGGCTTGGTCAGCCACACATGCCAGAGGGGAAGTTTGGAAAGGCCATACAACACCACATGGCCCAGCTTACTGGGGAAGTGCTCCAGCATCCTGGGCTGCCTCAGAGTACAGATGGAAGAGGAAATTACTCTGACTCCACTAAGAAAAATAATAACTTCAACAGGCATCCTATTCCTTTCCCCATAACCTGGAACTGTCAGGCAGCTCTGAAAGGGCCTTGTGCATCCTGGCTATCACAGGAGAATCAACTGTGGATAAACATTTCCAGTAGGATTGGAGAGTTTCCTGAACTCCCTGTGTTCCCTCTGAATTAGTGCTGGTGCTCAGAGGGGTTCCTGGAGAAGGCTGTGCCTGTACCAAGCACATTTCAGACCACATGAGCCAGTTCCTTCCCTAGGAAGCAGCAGGCCTGGGCACTGCACTCCAGTGTCTCCACATGCTCATGATTTTGGATCTCAAAGGCATCTTTTACCTTTATATTGGCAGGGAGCTTTTCCATTCCTCCCTATTACAGTCCATGAACACCTTGTGGGAATGCAGGGGTCACTCAGGTTTTGTGTCTCATGGCAATTGGCTCTCCAGCTCCAATTGTATTGGGTTTGGCTAAGGGGGGGGAGGTAGCTTAGTTGTGTATTTAATCCCTTCAGGTCCTTCATCTATTTAAGGATCTCCATGCACTGCAGTGCTGATCCTGTCTTGTCTCCAACTGCTACAGCTGTTAATTGCAGGAAGAAAACAAAATATTTCTTGGAAGGAAAGTCAGATCCTCAAGGCTATCATGTCATGTAACTTCAGAGTTTCCATACAGATCTATCCAAGTGTTCTTGATCATTAAAGCAAATGAGAATTTTTCTGTACCTGCTTTGGTGCTTCTTGTGCCAAAATGGGTTTAGGCTTTAGGATGAGCATTTGGCAGGACTTGAAAACTTGTTTGAAGGCTCAAGGTGCTGTCAACTGCAGTTTGCTGTTCATCTTTAGTGGGACTGTCTTACGGACAGTTTTGTTCCACTGTAATCTGGGGGAAAGCCTTGCCCATGTCTCCATGTAGGGATGGGGTATTGGGAAGAGTGTGATAAATGCTAAAGCTGAAGAGGATGTGTTTAAAATTATCCTGGCCTGGAGCTGGCAGTGGCCCAAGCCTGCTCTTCAGAAGAGCAAAGCCAGGAAGGAGGAGATTTCCCGGGCCTGACCAGAGCTCTTTGGTCAGACCATCAAGCCAGTTCTGTTCTCATGATGCACAAGGGAGGAGAGAAAAAATAGCTTTTGACTTTTTTCTCTGTGTGAAAGGATTTGGAATATTTGTTGAAGGCAGTAGAGAGAAAATCTGCTTGTTTTGGGGTTGTTTTCTTCTTTGTGCTCTGGGTCTGTGAGGGTTCCTGGGCAGGGCAAGCTTAACAGCTGTGCTGGTGAGTGAAGGTGCCAACTATAAAGGTGCTTCTCTTGGCTTGGGGAGCAGCCCGTGAAAAAAAACCTGGAATACCTCAAAGTATTTGGATTGAAAGTATGATGTGCATAGTCCCTAAAATGCTACTGGCTGTAAATCATCCAAATACTACTGAGTGTCTGTCTGCTGAAGTTACAATGGATGTTAAGTCCCTACTGTTTCTGTATGATTGGAAGGAGGTGCTAGTGCAAGAAACGAAATATAACAAATAATAACGTTTGTGTGTATTTTTGTTGGTTGAAGGAAAGATTTAATGACTTCCGCTTATTGTTGCTTTATCTTTCTGCAGGGATGTGAAAGCAGGAAATATTCTTCTTGGAGAAGATGGCTCAGTGCAAATTGCAGGTAACTTTCTTGGTAGCTTTTCCTTTGAGCTTTTTTAAGCATAGCTGCATCCACAAAGAAATTACTTAATGGTCAAGGAGAAATCCACATTAAAATGTTAGCTTCAAAAAGCCCCACAGTTCTTAAAACAAACAAATCCAACAACACCAAAAGACCCAACAACAAACAAACCACAAACCGAAAAAAAAAGAGAAACCCAGAATTTATTACATCTTGTTATCTTAAAATACTCTCATTTGGAACGATGACAATAAGCAGGAATAAATCATTTGACTGTTAAATCCTCAGAATCAATAGATCAGGTAAAATTCTTGGCATAAACTAGTCAGATTTTTAACTTGGCGAGTTTATGGGCTTGGAAGTGGAGCGCACAGACCTCACTGATTCATCATTGACAGGTAAGGTGGTTTTCCAAAGGACTGTGGCAAAGGGTGTATAGATTTATTGGAAGGAAATGGGTATGTCTGAGAGTAGAAGTCCCTTTCAGCTTTGCCTTATTGAAAGATCTGCTGGTCAAGCTGCTCATGTGGATGCTCCCTGGTCTGCTTCAGTTGCACTGGGTGGCAGAGGGGATATTTAAAAGGCTGCCTTGGCCCCGCCCAAACTGGAGTGAGCTGGAAGTCTTGGAAGCAGTATTGGATAGGGATAAGGTAGGGAAAACTGTTAAGAAAGTTGCTTTAGTTAGTACAGGTGTGCCTGGAGATGTCTGGTGTAGTCACTGTTGTCAGGAGCTGCAGCACCACAGGTGTTCTGGAAACAGTCCTTGATGTGTGTGGACCATGTGTCTGTGGAAAGGGGTGCTGTGTAGTTTTGCCTCCAGCCCCATTCTGGTCTTTTCTTTTATCCCTGTTCCTACAGACTTCACCTTTATTTCCAGAAATCAAGAATTATGCCCCATCCTTGCAAACATTCAAGGCTGGGTTAGATGGGGCTCTGAGCAGCCTGTTCTGGTTGAAGATGTCCCTGTTTACTGCAGGGGGTTGGGCTAGATGACATTTAAAGGACCCTTCCAACACAAATTACTCTGTGATTTTGTGATTATTAGAATTTTAGACTATAGGTTAGACAAGATTTTTAGAGAGTACATTTAGAACCTGTGAGCTCTGTTTTTCCCCCTCTTTCTAAAGTGCTGTTTTCTTATCCTGAGCTCAGTTCTTCTCCAACTGCCCTTTCCCTCAGGACTGTGTTGTTCTGTGGATCTTGTAGTGTCTTTCCAGTTCCTTAACTGGGAACAGCAATATCTGTGTGTGATGGGGTCCCTTCTTTAGTGCCCTGTCCTGCTGGTGGAGGTACAGCAGTGGGTCAGGACAGTGTGCTGGGGGTTAAGGGGAGAGCAGTGACTGTTGTGTCCGGGAGAAGTGCCTGTTGCCCTGTTTATTCCTTTGAACACCTATACCTGGCTTTGCATCTTGGAATGAGAGGTGTAGATTTTCCACCAGGAAACAGAACATGTTGCAATGCAGTTTTTATAGGCAACTCTCCTCTCTCTGCAGAGGACAATGATCCCTTTTACAGGACATAACACCTATTTCTGTTCCAAACCTGAAGTTGCTTTGTTTTCCTTTTTAAGTTTCCCAGTGCCCTTAATGCCTGCTGTTATATTTCTAATGAGGTGTAAATAATTAATCTGTGTGGCAGCTGATGGAAGGTAGGGAGTGGCTTCTAAAATGCTCAAAGGAGAAAACTTTATACACTGAAATCCTACAGTTTTTTTTTTCCATAATGGAACCAAGATGTAACACTTTGGATTTTTAATTGCGTGGAGCTTTAGATTCTGTTCTGGGAGAGGCTTCAAAAAGCTGCTCCTCCAAGTGTTTCTGCCAGCCTAGAGAAAGCTGCTGGTGTTTCTTTTCCACAAAGGTGCCAGGGCTTGGCTTTTTTTTTTTTTTAAGACTCACTGTAACAGGCACCTGTTTGTGTATTTTTCTGCTGAATAATTTTTAATTGATAAGTAGCTTTAAGGTTGACTGGTCCTAATTGTATGAATTCCAGAGGATTTATTTTGTCTGTAATTCGTACACGTTCCCCTTGACTGAACTGCCGGTGGTTTGTGTGTGCAACATTTCACTGGTGAAACCCATCTCTCAGTGTATCCTGCAAATGCAGCATTGCTAGACGTGCAAAGTTCCCTCTTTGCAGATTCTTCCTTTGAACGTGCAGAAGGTCCAGCTCTGTGACTTCTCATCAGCCTCAGCAGGGCCACGAAACTCAACCAAGGTCAGCGAGTTCACTGCAGTGGCAGGAAGCACTTTCCTTTCTGGGGAGGCAGCTGATGACTTGAAAGAAATGAAAATAAATGAATGAATAATAGAGAAGAGCCTGACCTGGTCATAACATGACATTTTGTTTCTGTGGGAATTTCTGACACTTAAGCTTCCTTTCCTCCTGACCCGGGATGAATAGCAAAATTACTTATGATTTTTGGGGGGAGTTAAAAATGCTGGAAGCAAACCAATCCCAAGAAAAGGAGATTCGTTCCAGAGAGATCAAAGCACTTGGCTTTGACAATAATATTAATGCATATTATGAATAATTCTGTTGATTGTTGAGTGCTTCATTTATGAGCTGGATGACATCACTGCATTCCTATGAAACAAACATGTTTAAGTTTCGCTGGAAAGTTACACCAGAAGGAAAAAACCAAAATTGATCAGCTGTGGAATGAAGCCTGCGGGTCAGAGTGAATGGGGCACCTCCCTTCGAGGAGCTGGTTTGGTGTACATGAAAAATTTAAATAACGTAGCAGGGAAGAATGACTTCCATTCATTTATAATGATTCCTTTCCTCTTTGCCATTCCTCAATCCAAACTGCCTGTGAGCAGTTGTTAAGAAGGTCTTATTCGTTATTTGGCCTTGGGACCTTGTGTTCCTGTGTGTTTCCTACTGCTTGACACAATTCCTGTTTCTTGTCTCAGAAGAAATGTAATTCTTAAATGTAAATGAGAAATGTACATGTCAAACTAGAAATCCTTTGAGGAAGAAAAGCAAAAGGTTTAGAAAAAATTGCTCATCCCTGTAATGGAGGAAACCTCACTGTCAAGCTGTACCTCTACAGTGTTCCAGTGAGTTTAATTACTGAAAGCTTTCACTGTATAGAATTCATGGCTCTGATTTTGCTACAGTTCCAACCAGTGAAAATTAAAGGCCCCTTTGTTAATTTGGGCCATGCAATTCTGTTAAAGCTGAACAGAAAAAGCAACTTGATGAAAGTGTGTCAGACATTTCTCAGGTTCTGTTTGTAACTCTGTGCTGGTGGTTGTGCATCCGGTGTGAAAGCTGCTGTGGGAGCACCGTGAGCTGAGGTAAAAAGAGAGAGGAGAAATCTGGGAGCTCGAGGGCATTTGCTGGGAGTGGGAATTCTAAAAATTCCTCTAATGGCCTGTACAAATTCCCAGCTTGAAACTCCTCCCCAAGTCTTGGGACTTGGTATTTTTACTCATGGCTCTATTTTTAACTCTGCAACTCCTTTTTGCTTTCAAGATGTGCATCCACTGAACCAAGAAGAAAATTGCCTTTTAACAGACCCAGCTGAACAGCGAGACCTAAACTGAGGCAGTTTGCTTCTATCTTAACATCTTGTATTTTTTTTTCAAGGGCACTGGCTTGGGGTTGTGGTTTGGCAGCGAGTTTTCAGAGCCTGTTACAATTCAGTGTCGCTTTCTCAGTTTGAAATGTTTTCCTGCACATTGGATTAATCTGTCTTCTGGAGAGAGCAGGGCTCCTTCCCAGGCACAGTTGTTCTGGGCTATGCCAATGATGGCTGCAATGGAAGTTGAGATAGCCACGTTCTTTTGTGTTCCAGCCTCTCCATGGCAATTATTTAATTCCATTGAATCAGAGCATAAAACCTCTTTGCCCTGGCATTTATTGGCTCCCTGCAGTCTAAAAGCTGCGTGGGTAAAAGCACTCTTGTCAACATAAACTGCATCAGCACCAATATTGCTGCATAAACCAGGAGATGAGTTCTCACAGTAAGCCAGGCTTAGCATTTGTCAGTTTATTTAACTTTGCAGGCCCTATAAATTACTGTGAAATGAAGTGAACATCTTGATAGACTGCGAAGGAAGGGATGGGAGAGGTTGAGGGGAAACTGTCCCAGGGTGCACAAGACTTGCTCAGTATGAGCCACGCTCCAGCCATGGCGCAATATGATCGTCCTACCTGGACTAAAGCTTTGCTTTGCTTCATTTTATCCCCTGGGATATTAAAAAATGCTGTCATCCCCTCCTCTATGATTCAATGTGGCGACACAAGGGTCTGCTGGAGGCTGAAAGGCATACATCCCTCCAGGTGTGGGATTTTTTTTTGTTGCAGAGACAGTAACATGGTATCTTCAGGATTTTAAACAGGAGAATTATTAATACACACTGGGAGAGGTGCCTGGAGCCCCTGCCATGGCCCGGGACGGCCGTGTTGCCAAGCGGTTGAAGTAGATTGAGATTTCACAAAGTTTTCAGGACTTGCTAATTGATCCTGGGCAAATTGCCCAACCCCTCTCGCTTTATCTATTTATAAAATGGGGATAGTTGAGGGCAGACAAAACTTGTGTAACTGAATTTGTGTAACTTTCCACAAATCCATGCCAGCTTGTCACCGGTTCGCTGTGTTCCTGACTGCTCTTAATTCATTGTACTAAAATAGCGCTCTGCATAAACATCCAGCAATGATGCAGGCAGTGTCATTCCCCTCTTTCCCTCAGGAAACTCTAACTTTGGGAGATTAAATGGCTTTAACAGGGTGCAAGGCACAAATCTAACTTGGGAGGAAAGTGTCAATTGCAGCCGGTGTTGTATCACCGACACCCGGCGCCTCTTCTGCCGTCCAAAAAAAAAGGGCCAGAAGCATTTTTTTCTGTGGTTGGTGGAGAGTTTTAGTGCCTCTCCTGCAGCAGCATGATGTGAAGTAACTTTTTCTTTATGTCACTTGTACTGTCTGCATTTCCTGAAGAGATGTTGCACTGTTTTGTTGTTGAAACCACTTCTCCAAGGGCAGTGGGTGGCTTCACCCAGCCTGGGCTCTGCCATCCTGAAGTTTGTGCAGTAGAACAAGTGTGTATTTACAGGTCCAATACCACTGTACATCCATATTGACTTTAAAAGGAAAGAAGCTTTTGATTCTTGTTCTCCACTGATCTTCCTTTTTTCTGTTGTCCCACCACCTGCTGCATTCTCAGCACAATATTGCTGCCCTTTGCCACTGCCTTCCTCCTCCTCTTCCTGCCAGGTTTGTTCATCTTCAGTGCTCTAAAAGGCTCTGTAAGGTTTGCAGGAAGACACTTCAGTGCAACTCTAGATATTTTCTGATGGAGAACAACTGAACAAGAAGGAAGGTGACCAGTGATAAAACCACTTAGTGCTGTCTTATGAAATACTTCTTGTTTAAAAACAACTCTTGATTGGTTTGAAGTCAAGATTGGATTATTCTGTGGGGAATTTTAGGGTCTGATCCAAACCTACCAAACTCTGTAAGAACCCATCTGATGTCAGCAGGCTTTGGTCCTGAGATGGCCAAGGAGAGATGATTTTAAAAGCTGACTTCTAGATTTCGATAAAACAATCTATAGTGCAGTAAAAGTGTATCCTGAGGCACAAAGTGTTCTTACACTGGGGAATTGTTCAAGTGGGGTATTTCCTTTCAGCTTTTACTTTTCTTGAGTGGCCAGACTAGTTTTCAAATTTGATAACAGGAATTGTTGCCTAATGCCATGCTTTTTTTGCAAATACTAGTCTGAAACATCATTGCCACTATAGAATGTCCTGTAGGGTATGTGGTTTGAGACACATGATATTTCTACTGAAAAAAAAACCCAAATTGGCCATATTTTCATCAGAGCCTACATCAGCAGGATTGACATTCCCATCCTGAAGTGATTTTGCTGTGATACAAGAGTTTGGATTTGATATTGGTTTTTGGTTTGTTTTTTTTAAAGAAGTCTTTGCTTTATATCACTGAAACAGCTCCATCAGATGAATCTTCTCTACTTTATTTCAGAAAAACGATAAAAAAAAAAGTTGCTGTCACTTTTATCCAGACATCCTGGAGACTGTTATTTGCTAACAGGCTGCTGGAAGTCTGCAATTTTTGGGCTCCTTTAGAAGATCTGACAGTCGGTGGATCCCCAGCAGTGGTGATTACTCATATTGCAAGCCAGGTCCAAACGTTTCCAATTCATCCCTGTTTCTGGTGATTCAATCCTTTCCAGTTACCACTCTAGTGAGCCAATATAAACTGCAGGCTGCCAAGGAAGAGTACTAATGTAAACACTTCTGAGCTATCTTGAATTTCATGGCTTTTCCCATTTTCTGGAGCTAAATTCATTTGCAATAACCCAGTTCTTTTTGAACCTTTCTGAGGGCAGAGAGACTGAGACTCAGATCATACCAACTGCTCAGAACAAAGAGCTGAACCTGGGCTTGTGGTTATGATTGTATTTTACTGCTTTGTAGATGCTTCTTGAGAGTAGGCACATTCTTAATAGCTGGGGCTTGGATAAAGTTAGTAAGATGACATTTGAGAAGATGGTCTTTAAGTCATTCCTTGCAGCAGAGTAGCACAGGCTGGTTGAGCCTGTTTTAGCCCACTGGAAATGAGGGAAATTGATTGGGAAAACATTGAATAAATCAACCATGTAATGAAATAAACTTTAATCCCATTTAAGTTTTCTGCTGACCTCAGATGGCAGATGTAGGGGGCCAATTTCCATCTGGAATTTATAAACCCGTGTTTGATGTGAAATGTGGTGAATATTGTTTAAAGGACATGTGTTTTTACTGCTGGAATGCTTTTGCTTTGAATGGCATTTCCTTTCTCCTCAAAATGACTGCATGGAAACTTGAGGTAAGATAATATGTGCAAGTTCAAATACAGCCCATCACAATAAAATGCTGATGGCACTTGGATAAGTTTCTGTTGTTATTATCTTACTTAAAAGAACTCCTAATTGCTCTTCTGTTTAGAACAATAGATCTTTTGAGACTTCCTGTAATGAGCAGTAAAGGGCAAGTAAGTAACTTTACTCTGAATTTTAAGAAGCTCTTGCTGTTTCTGAGAAAAGCAAGGATGATGGATACTCACATGGAAGTTCTCGAAGCAAAATCACTGTTGCAAAAAGTGGGTTTCTAGAAAAATGCAGGTTGCAGTCCTGATGGGACAGCAATCCATGTAGATGTGCTAAAGCTTCAAGGTTAGCAGGGAGCCAAGGCGGCTCTGGGAAGAGGGAAGAGAACAGGACAGCCCATCTGGAAGGCCTGAGTCCTCATGGTAGGCCTTTACTAGTGCTGGTTTTAGCCCTGTTTGCTGTGCAACTTCCTTCAGTGTCACCTTTCAGTTACCCATGTCTTGTACTTTAGTGACCACTTAGTTCCTGTCCTTGGAAGCCTCTAACCAACGTGAGCTGAGAGGTTTCAGCATCTTCTGAGTGATGATTTCTCACATATCAAAAGATAATGAGAAGGGACTCTTTGCAGTGCTGGTGTGATGGAGAGGGAAGCTTGGGGCTGTCCTCACAGGGACATTACTTGCAAATTGTAAAGAGAGATCTTTTGTTGCAGCTGGTTCTTCAGTATAACATCCCAAAGCCATGGGGTAGCTTTGGCTCCTCTGGCCACGGAGGCAAAGGCTTTTGTATTTACAGTTAATTGTCAGCAGAGTTTCAAGAATTTCCAAACCAGTTGTGGTCAATAATGTTCTGGTTTTATGTGAAATAGCCCTGGAATTTCAGACACTCCCCCTCTAAGCCTGTCATCAGTCGTAAAAATGGCATTCACGATTTTGATTGTTTGTCCTGTGTTTAAAAAGAGTGTGTGTGGGTAAAGCTGAGTTATGGGGAGTGGGGCCCTTTGCAGGCCTATCATTCAGCAATACACAAGGAGTGTAGTTTGGAGAAAATTGTGAAGAAATACTTACACAGTTCTGTGTTTACAGTTTCCCTGTCACCCGATTTTTTTTTCTTCAAGTGCCATCCTTTCCTGAATGAGTTGATTCCCAAAGCTTGTGTTTTCTCTGAACAAACATACTATATCCCATTGTGCTGCTGGTGGCAATTCCTGTTTTCCATTTTATTCTCAATTGCATAGAACGTCAGAGTTACCTTTGACAAAATAGTTTTCACATAAAAGAGCATTTTATTCTAAGAGGTACAATTACCAGCAAGTGCAGAAGGGCATCTTTGAGCATCCTTTAGCTTGTAGAAGGTGCTCTAGGTGAGAGTGATGCTGTGCAGGGAGTGAAGTCTGTGAGGCTTCTCTGGGATGATTGGGCTGGTTTGGGGCACATGCAGAAACTCTGCTGTATCATCAGGAACCAGCCCAGAGTCTTGTGAAAGCACTGAGCTTTTCAGCCATGGGAGATTATCAAGCAAAGCATATTCTGGTAATAAAACACCCAGAATTAGGGGCTGATACCTCCTCTGCAGGATGCAGTTAGGACAGTTAGATGTTGCTGAGCGGAGTAACCTTTTGTGCCCTCAAGTTCCTCGCTGGGAGTGTGACCAGGGTGCTGGCTCTGTATGGGTGCAGATGTAAATAAAGCTCTGGCTGGCAGAGGCAGGTTTGTACAGCAGCAGGTCTGCTGGGGGAGCCAGGGCAGCTCTAATGTGACCAGTGGGCTGTAATGGAAAGTGGAATTTTCCTCTCTGCCAGCCAGGGCTGAAAGCTCTGCTGTCCCCAGGAATTGAATGGCGAACTGCTGAATGGCAGTTCATGTACCAGCACTCTTTGCTAACTGTTGATCATTCCTCCTTTATTAGGAAACTCCTCATGCATGACTGCATGGTCTGGTACTTAATAGGTGGCTGGGAATACGAGGGGAAAGAGGGCACAGCCCTTCAGTTTGCTTGGGATGTGTTCTTAATAAATTCTCACTAAATTCTGCTTTTGTTTTCTTTCCAGACTTCGGCGTTAGCGCGTTTCTGGCCACTGGTGGTGACATTACCAGGAATAAAGTCAGGAAAACTTTTGTGGGCACACCTTGCTGGATGGCACCAGAAGTTATGGAACAGGTGAATTGTTTTTCGTGGTGTCCTCTGAGCTGATCTAAACCTGGATTTCCCTGTTATCAGCAATGGTCATATTTGCTTCAAACTGAGATGATAATTTGGCATCTTCTAAGGTTTTCTAAAACCACAGGATTTCCTACAATTTACTGGGGAATATCAAGTGTTCAGTAGATTTTTGCCCTATTGCTTCTCTTCAGGCTCCTACCTAAGGTGGGGATGAGATAGTACAGCTGTTGCATAAAGAAGATTAACCTGCCCCTCCCTCTTGCATAAATGTGAGGTAGAATATAAGTAGTTTCACACATGGTAAATCTACACATACACAGTTCAGTAATGTGCTCTTCTGCACCTGAAAACATGGATTTTGGGTAGGTAATTGTGACATGTCAAAGTGGGGAGTTATTAGAGTAAAATAACATGCAGTTGACTTTATTCATGTTTTTAGCTTCTCTTGGCTTGTGAGTATCCAGACTGTAAAAGCTGAGGGATGCTTGCATTTCCCCCTTTCTCCTCTGCTCTTTTTGCTCACTAAAAGTTGTCATACTTCTTCCTCTTGGGTGGGGATATGTCACTTTTTGTCCTTCACTGCTTCTAGACTAAACTACAGAAGCTTTGTCTGTGAGATTTCTGATGAAGGCCATCTGGAAACTCAGTTTAATATAAAATTCTGTTGCCTATTTCTGGGCAAGATCCACGAACAAAATCACACCACATCCCTGACAGGGCACTTGCAGTAGCTGTCAATGGCATTGATGTTCAGTGCCATGAGCATTCAGAAAATTATCCCTCATCCCCTTCAAATCAGTTTGGCAGAGGGCTGAACTGAAGACTGGGTTTTTGATGGGTGTGCTAAATAGAAATATAACAGGCTATAAATGTTTTTCCTTTTTTTATTCCAAAATTCTAAGAAAAATATTTTGGGAAGATATTTTTTTATTAAAGTAAACCAACCTTGTTACTTTTCTCCTTTCTATTGGTCACAGTAAAATATTAGGAGGAACTTGAATAAGACCCACTTGTATATCTCTATATAAAATGAAATGCAGCTAAAGCTGCAGTAGCACTTTGATGCATCTTTTCCTATATATAAATCTTCTTGAGGGATTAAGATAACTTTGGAGTAGCTCAAATGTATTATTGATTAAAGGTTTTTTCAGCGTTTGGCCTTTTCAGTGACTCCCCATGGTGGCACTGAGGGGCTGGTGTGTTACAGGATTCCTGCAGCCTCCTCAGAGTACAAGTCTAAACACTGCAGAATAAAAACACACTTCCCAAGTCAGGAACTGTCTTTGCAAACTTGCTTCTGAGCTGCTTCACTGTCATTTTTTCTGGATTTTTCTTAATGTTGATTTAAAAATAAATAAAAATAGAGTATTTGATGTTTCCAAAGCCAGGTCAGAGCTGTCCCCTGCTTTCCTGTCCTTTGTGGCCTGCCCTGGTGCACAGGGCACAGCAGCCTGGCCAGCACCTACTCCAAGCTCTTTGCAGCTGCAGTCCTAAGGACAAAATGGAAAAAAAAGTAAAATGTTAAGGAGGGACCTAAAGAGGGGAAATAGAGATTTCAGTGTCCCCCACAAAAGTGTTCCCAAAGGAGGCAGGTTTTCTAGGGAGTGCAACACCTCCATCAAGGCAAGTATCAGATGTTAAAGCCATATTTTGGATGCTGATGTGAAATCCTTCCATGTCCATTAGATGATCTCGCTGCCTTCCAGCAGGTGTCACCCTGAGCCACTCGATGCAGCCGGGAAAAGGGACAAAGGGGTGGCTGTAGGTTGGCCTTAAATCTGTCGATATCAACCTGATTCCGCCTGCTTTACTTCAGCACCATTAATTTCCTTTACCATGTTAATACATGATATCCTGGCATTGTCTTTTAATGTATATTCAGTTGATAGATTTACAGGAAAAACAAAAGTTGATGAGAAAAATAAACGTTGTTGATATAAATTAACTGCAGGGTGGTGACTAATAAGCATTGGACAGATGTCAAGATGAGCTCTTGTAGACAGTTTTGAACTTCATAGCTTTCATTTTCCAACAGGATTATGTTAAACAGTTAGAAATACCCACCACTAAACAGTTAAAATCCTGCCAGGGAACTGAGCTTTACAGTGTATCCATGTGCTGCAAGAGTAACTGAAAATGCAAAGGAATGTCCCCAAGTTATTCTCAGAACCTAAAAACAGTGTGTGTGTGTGTGGGGAAAACCCACCCTTACAGTGTATTTCTTCTTGTCCTGTGCTCTTATAAATTTTGCTAGATATCTGTACTTTAGTTATCTGACTTGAAATCTCTTCAAAATGATGGTATCCATGAACTCCAGGAAATATCTCAGACATTTAAACCTCATGAAAATGATTCTTAGAGAGTTGAAGAAATTACTGCAAGATATAAATTCATGTTGCTATAAGTTTCATTTCAGCTGCAGTATTACATGATAAATGGTGCAGGAGGGTTTTTTTGTTTCAAGATTATTTTGAAGGTAGTCTGGGGAATTTTTTTTGCTTTCATCACAATGATTGTCTTTCTTAAACTTGTTAGAGTAGCTGAGCACCATATCCCTGTTAGCTTTGCTCTGATTCAATTCTCATTTTTCCATGATCTGCCAAGACAAAATACAAACCATCCTAAGCAACCAAAAGGCTTTGTTTTTTGTGGCTGCTCTTGAAGTTAGTACATAATGTCTCTCCCCTGCAGTGGAGAAAGCAAATGCCAAAATATTACCTAATGATAATGAGGAAGTAACTGCTTTGGCGTATGAAGTATTTTTTCCTGTGCAGGAGGGGAAGTAAATGCTATAAATTTTCCTCAACAAGCCTGCGTTTAATGTCAAGTACAGAAGCTACTGTAATTAGTGGAGGGAAATATTAGTCTGCAGGCAGGAATGAGGGGCTTTTACTGAGCTGGTGTGTCCTGAAGTTTCAGGATAGAGCATGTTTGCAGTCAGATTGATTAAGCAGTTGACTAAAAGTGTAGTGAGCCGTATGTCCCAAGGGGTAACAGCCCATCTATTAACTATGAGAGTTTCATTATGCTGTATAATGACTCTCTGTGTCTTTGTGTAGAAGTCAGAGCCTGGGTTAACCCAGTGGCCCTTTATGTTCTGCACATGTAGAGGTTTATAGCAGAGCAGTCCTAGTTGTACAGTCCACAACCTTGATTTTCATCAGACTGTGACTTCTAAACCAGCTCCTCAAGGTACAAGGAGCTGTGGGAGAGGAGGGAGAAAGTATTGTTTCCTTCTCTGTAGTGTTGGTGTCTCCAAATTCGAGGGGAGCAGAAGGAAAGGGTGAAAGGGATGGCAGTGTAGGACAGCAAAGGGAACGTGCTAACATCCTCTATTATTTTTCAGGTCAGAGGGTATGATTTCAAGGCAGACATCTGGAGCTTTGGGATCACTGCTATTGAACTGGCTACAGGGGCAGCTCCTTACCATAAATACCCACCAATGAAGGTGAGCAGGTCTCCAGGTACTTGTGCAAGATAAAGGATCAGGGTGTTCTGTGTGTGTTTCCGGCAATTTGGCCAGCACGGTGTGTAGAGAAGTTTGTCCTCTCTACTTGTGCTTGTGGATATCTGAAATCACCTTTCAAAAGTATGCCACTTAATCAGCATTGTCTGAAACTGCAGAGTTTTTATTCAGGTCCTGAGTCTCACCATTATTGAGGAAAGTGTTGTGTGCTTTAATCCTGGAACCTGTGAAGGCAACAGATGTTTTTAGAGCTATAAATAATGATCCAGAATGTGTTATCTGGCATCCAGTGACACTAGGATGGCAAGCCATCCTTTCTCCTGCACTGGTAATCCTCCTTGATACGTCTCAGAAATTCCCTTGATACCTGTCCTGTTCCCAGTTATCCAAAAGAATGTCTGATTTTGTTTGACGCCGACACGGTCCTGTCATGCTGTACAAAGTACCACATCAGTGTGAAATGGTGTGCTACTGGCAACACTAGCACTTTATTAAGATTGAAGTGAAGGAAGTGTTCTTGTTTAAACCCTGGCATTTCAAAAATCTCTTTCAAATACCTTAAACTTCAGAATGTCTGGCTGACTTTCCCTATTTCCTGACTCTTGTACCAGGAGCTACTTCCAGCATGGTGCTCTTTCAGAGGGAAGGTGCATTTTAAGGTTGATGACACCCAGCAGTTGAGGTCTGAAGCATCCTATCCCTGAGCTTTGAGATCTTTTTCCTTATCTCCTCTGTGATATCTGATAAGTCCTTGTCTCAACCATGGTACTTTAAACCCCTTTAGCCCAGGCCCTTGAAGGCCACTTTGCTTCTATTATTGTGATGAATGTTTCCTTGGATCAAAGATGAGGGAGTAGAGAGCCCTTTTGGAACTCCCGTGGCTATGGTCAGAGTAATTACCTGGGATATAAGGCCAGTGGGTGCCAAGTCCCTCAATTTCTGGCATTAGGAGAGTGACTTTTACATGGGCAGATAGTGACAGGACAAGGGGGAATGATTTTAAACTAAAAGAGGAGAGATTTTGATTAGATGTGACACATTCTTTACTCTGAGGGTGGTGAGGCCCTGGCATAGGTTGTCCAGAGAAGCTGTGGATGCCCCATTCCTGGAAGTGTTCAAGACCAGGTTGGATGAGGCTTAGAACAGCCTGGGATAGTGGAAAGTGTCCCTGTCTTTGGCAGGGGGGTTGGAATTAGATGGTCTTGAAGCTCACTTCCAACCCAAACCATTTACCATGGGGCAAACTCTGCTTTTCCAAACTCTGCTGGAATGTTGTGACAGTTGGGTGTCACCTCTTCAGGACCTGGTGCCTCCCCTCCCACCCCACAATAACAGCAGCATTTGGAAATCCAGTAGCTCCTAACTCAGAACGAGCACATCCATGTATCCCTTTAAATGCTGGGACTTTGCACTGCTTTAACTCTTGTAGAACAGAATTCATTTTAAGACTTGTTATCTCTGTGCAGGGACTGTTGTGTGCTGAGTAGTTCAGAAATGCATTGAAGTTCCTACACTGTCAGTGACTCTGGCAGAACAGTGAGGAGTTCAGGGAAATGTGTTGCTGATTTAGTTGTTGTTGGTTTCACTGATATTTCCTTCTGTGCTGTGACCAAAATCACCTACTGAGTATCATGTGCTGTCATATAACAGATGGAATTAAGTCCCCAGTTCTGTAAGGTTTGGGTTCCAGGTTATGCAGCTTGCAAGAAGACTTGTCTGTTTTATTTATTGAATGTAATTGTATTTGACTGCAGATTAATTTTGTTATGCAGCAAAATTACCTGTGCACTAAGTGACCCTCCAAAGAGTAATGAAAAAGCAGGGAATTCTGTCATGGGCTGTATAATTTCAGATAGATTGATGGGCTTTTGCTGCCCTAAGCAATATAGCTGTTGAAAGCTATTTAAATGTGCTATGTGCTGCTTCCTTTTCTAAAAGATATTCATCTGTATGTAGGTGACAAGTGGAAATGGAAAGGAGTAATTTTCTTCCTTTCCCTCAGAATATCTAAGGGATGTCAAGGAAATAATCAGTTTGGCTTGGTGTATGCTTGTGTGAGGAATGTGTTCACCTGCTGTTGCATTAGTACATGGAAGTAAACCTTTGTATTTTTTTATATTGCCCTTCTGCCTTTACATCAGTTTGATTTTTAGCTAAGAAGTACCTGCAGGGAGACCAACTGGAGCATTTGAATCAAAGGCTTTGCAGAGCTGCTTATCTCAAATGAGGAAATCTGGTAAAAGTTCAGCTCTGCTTGCACCTTTAATCAAACCAAACAGGCCTGAAAACATCCCAGCTTTGTGTTTGGCCCTCAGACTGCACCATGGTCCAGGAGATGGGGTGGGAAACAGCAGTTTTAATTGCTGGGTATTTGTTCCCAACACGTCCTGGTGGACTGAGATGCTTGATGAAAATGTTCATCTAAATATACTTTTTTTCCCAAGATCTGTCTCTAACAAAGGCCAAGAAAAATCTCATTGCCAACAGACATGATTCTTTCAGGTTTTAATGCTGACGCTACAAAATGATCCCCCGTCTTTGGAGACTGGTGTGCAAGATAAGGAGATGCTGAAGAAGTATGGGAAATCATTTAGGAAGATGATTTCATCATGCCTACAAAAAGATCCTGAAAAAAGGTAAGAAAGGGTAACACAAAAATAAATTAAAAACCCCCATGGACCTCATTGTATTCCCTATTTTTGAGAAGTTGGTACACTCTCTGCCCTTCCAGCCTTTCAGTCACAATGAACACAGAAATCTTGCTGTGTGGCAACAAATTGTCTTGGCTGTCCCTATTTTTATGGACAAATGTCTGGCATTGAGCCTGGCCAGGGCACACATCTCCCATTTGGGTTAATGAGAGTGCATCCCAGTCCACTGCGTGGGTAGGGCCATTGTCCCCTTGCCACCAGCAGGTGACTGCAGTTCATGTTTTATTCCCAGCCAGAACTGCCCTGTGTTTATAAATCAGAAATTACAGGCTGAGCAATATGTGTTTACTTGCAAAACTACATAAATAAACTTTTTTAAAATTTGCCAGTGCAAAGAAGGCTTTCAGTGTAGTTTTGACTTGTTTAGTTATGAGTGATGTTTGGTTTGGAGGAAGAATGAGGAAAAACACTGGCAAGTTTTACCATCATGTTTTCATCAATGCAGATTGCTTAAGTGACCTGCTGACACTTTGAGCCTTCCTTGAACAGTATCTTGACTAATCAGTGATGTAGGAAATAGTACTGAGGGGGTGGTATGTGTCTGTGTCATTTTTAATACCTCTTAGCTTGGTGTTTTCCCCTCCTCAGTAAGCAAACTTAATTCTGGAAAGAAAAAGTGCTTTCATAAAATAATAATAATGAAGACATTTTTCAGTTCCCTCTTGTGTCAGATCCAGGAACACAGGCTTCTCATGCAACGTGCAATGGGATCTCTCTCTTCTAACAAGCTTTACACTTGAAACTCCTAATGAGTCCAGTAGAGTGCTTGATAAATGCTGATAGATGGGTTTTTCTCACAGCATGATATTTTTGCACCTTTGTAAAGCATATCCTATCCCTGCAGGTTAGGAGGTGTGCTGATCAGATTACGCATAATTGCTCTGAATCACGGCACACCCCTTCTCTCTCTCTTCAGGCACCATCCTGACTGTGGGAGCAGGAGGTTGGCATATTGCATGGGTTCTCAAAGAGGAGAATTTAGTGCAATTGCTTTTTAATTATTTTAGGGGCTCCCTTTCTGTAAGGTGGATGTTTTTTGTTAGAGTAGTCTGAGCTGAAATAAACCCTCTGATGAATGGCCTTTGCAAGTCACTGATTAAACTCTGTTACTGTTTAAGCACTGTTTGCAGTATGGGAAATGCTCCAAGATGCTACTTCCCCATTTAGGCTTGAGTCTTTAGAAAACTCCTCCTAAACTGACCAAGGGATGTCTCTTACTTTCCAATATTTATTCCAAAGCCTGACTTAAAGGCGAAAACAGTTTCTAATTGTTCCTTTTCTATTAGACAAAGATTGATCCTCCCACCTGTGTTTAATGGAACTAGTTACACACATTTAATCAATTATCTCTGAAATAGTTACGTGCACTCAGTACTGCAAGTACTGCACTCCTAAGTAAGTGATAATTCTGTGATCCCAATTTTGAGCAAGTTGTTTCTCTGATCCTGTCCTTAACTAAGAGTCTCAAGTTCAGTATCAATATGGGAGCAACTTCTCATGTCCAGTTATGAGTAATTCACTGCTTTTGAACAGAATAAGCTTTGCTCACAATACACTGAATGTTTAAAAGACTGCTGGTGCAACATTTACTTGAAATGCATTGACTAAGTTTTAGGGAATTGTGCAGGAGAAGCCAATGTCCTTAAGAGATGCCATGTTACAACAAGCTGCAGCAACCTGGACGACCGTTGTGTTGAAAAGGGAGCATTTATAATTGTCTTTTCTACATCTGTTTTTATTGACAGACCTACAGCAGCAGAACTCTTAAGACACAAATTTTTCACAAAAGCAAAGGTAAGGGATCACTTCCTAAACTGATCTGTGCAGAGGCTGTGGGGAGGACTTTTCAGAAGCATGAGAGATGTGGTGGCAGCTTTATTGGCAGGAGTGTGGGCTGTTTCACTTGAGGCCAGCATAGCTGGGTGAGTTGAATGGGTCATTGTGGAGGAACAGAATGAAACCCCCTTTCTGTACCTCCTGTGTTTGCTGTCATTAAGAGAAATTATCTAGAAATTCTTGAGCGTTTAAATGTCTTTCAGTGCCTTTTGGGTTTGTTCTGCTCTTGTAGTAATTCCATTCTGGCTGTCTGTCCAACCATAAAGGTCTCTGTGGCAGTGAATGTAACTTGTATTTTAATAAACTGTATAATCAGTCTGTATGCAAAGGGGTGAATGGGGCTCACTGTGTGAGGGCTACCTAAATCTATTTCACTCTGTGTGTTGCCATATGGAAAGTGAGGATTCTGTGATACAAACCAGTAGGAAACTCCCATTTCTAGCCTTGAGGTGAACTGCCAGTGAGCATTGTGTAATTACTGCCCGGAGATTATTGCAAATGCAACGTGCAAGGTCTTACTGAGGGAGGCAAAAATAATACAAGGGCAAATTTGTATTTCCAGAGGCATGAGGGAGTGTTTCCTGTTTCCTTATTTTTTCTGCGGCATGTTTGTGATCAAAATGAATGGGGCTTAAAGCAGAATACAGATTAAACTGCCAAAAAGGGATTCGGTATTTGGGATAGCACAGCAGCATCACCAGTTAACCAAAGTCATTTTCAGCTCCCAGGTTAAGATGCTTAAATGAAAGTGGCCATATCCAGGCATCTGTTCAGGAGCTGGATGTTCTATTAAAGCTGACAGAAATCCAACAGCTGCAACCCAGGGGAGGAAAATGGAGGGGCAGGCACTGATCTTTTCTCTGTGGGGACCAGGGACAGGACCTGAGGGAGTTGTGTCAGGGCAGGTTTAGGTCGATATTAGGAAAAGGTTCTTCTCCCCAGAGGGTGGTTGGGCACTGAACAGACTCCCCAGGAAGTGGTCGCAGCACCAAGGCTTCCAGAACTCAGGAAGCATTTGGACAACACTCTCAGGCACGTGGTGTGACTCCTGGGGATTGTCCTGTGCAGGGCCATGAAATGGACTCGATGATCCCTGTGGGTCCCTTCCAGCTCAGGATATTCTGTGATTTGATGATTCTATGAAGCAAGGAAAACTGGAGAATGATCCAGTTTATGAGGAGTAGCAGTTGCTTTAGGGCAAGTTTAATTGATGTCTGGGCTCTTGACAGTGTTAGCTGGGTTTTCACTGTCCATAATGAGATTTTAGGCAGCTGAATAATCTGCATCTGTATGCTGGATGCACACTTGGTGTCCGAAGTGACAAGATGGTTTACACATTGCTGACCTTTCTCCATTTGGTTATGTGAGTTCTGGATCCTGTTACACTTCATTGTGTGTTAAATCTCCTTCATGCTTTCATCAAGCTGCTGTAGAGTAACATATTAGCATGTGGGGTGATAGAAAATTAACATTATTGTAAATGAGGCAGTACTTAACCCTGCATCTGAAGTGAAAACGTGTGCCAGTTCACACTCAGGGTTAAATTACTGTCATACATCAGCCACTGCCAAACTGACAGCTGTAACTTGAGGGCTGAAGAGGCCAACTTCTATACATCTGTATTGAGTCATATATTTAAATACAGTCTATGTTATGTAAAAGTATGGTTTGATAATGCTGAGAGACACTTACCAGGAATGACAGCATGTGTCTTGAGACTCTCCATCCTGCCTGCAAGCAGCTGTCCTGGAGGAGTTCTGGGAGCACTGCATGGGCAGAGACAACAGGGCTTTCAAACCTCAGTTGTGTGGTGTGGAATACCCAGCTAAATCCCAGTGCCAATGCCAGTGTGCCTGCCTGGCCTCCCCTCCAGTCCAGCAGTCAGAATTATGTGCTCAGGAGCCCATGTTCCAGTTTGGAGCAGCTTGCTGAAAAGGAAATTTAATACAATAAAGCATCACAGCAGTTTCCCAATATTTAATCTGTTATGATCACTGCACTCTCTAAACATAAGTGCTTTAAGTTTTTTTAAGCCACTTTAAATCTTGCTGCCCTAATTCCTCGATCTTGTTACTCCAACAAAGAGGGATTCCTGCATCCCAGCCTGCCTGACATCTGAGATTTGCCTTTGACAGTTGGACAGGCATAAATTTAGGAATAAGATAAAGCAAAGGGATTGGATCCAGGTGGTGTAGTATTTGTTGATGGAAGAATGCCAAACCCCTCAGCAGGATATCAGATGCTGCAGTATTAGTGTATTTCCCATTAAATCAGGATAACATCCAACTCCCCAGTTGTTGTTTCTATATCACTTTGCAAAGGGAGAGTGTCACTGAAAAGGTATTTAGGGTGAATCATATACTGTAGTCCACAGTAAAGAAGTGGTTAATACCTTTAGGTAATGGGGATGAAATATGTAAACCTTTTTCTGCTAGAAATAGCTTTTACTTCATCAGAGACACTGAAGGAATCAAAGGGCATTTTCAGCAATGCAAATGTTTGGCATTTTTTCTTTTGCAGAATAAAGAATTTTTGCAAGAGAAGATGTTGCAGAGAGCACCAACAATCACTGAAAGATCCAAAAAGGTACTGGAAACCTCACAGGCTCTTGGTGTTACAATTGTGCTATTTTTTTGAATGCCAAATATTCACATTTTTAATGATAATTACTGTAGCACAGCATTTTCTAGATACAGAGCTACTCATTTCAATAAAATACTCAGGCATCCTGGCAGGTGATGCAACCTAAAGATTCTCTGGTGCTATTTCTGCTAAAAGAAGATCAACTGTAGAAAGTATCTGGCTGATCTGAGTTCTCTGTCTTTGTGCTGATCAGGTCCGGAGGGTCCCAGGCTCCAGTGGGCGTCTTCATAAGACTGAAGATGGTGGCTGGGAATGGAGTGATGATGAACTAGATGAAGAAAGTGAAGAAGGCAGAGCAGCAATTTCACAGCTCAGGGTGAGTCCTTAAACTCCACTGTCTCTGTTTTGTTTTCCCATTGTGGTGCACCTCAATGTATTTGGGAAGCGCATGGCCTTAAGCATGATACACAGCAAATTATGGTCCCTCCCCCAGAGTTTGGAGCTGAAGCAAAGAAAGCAGACTGAAGGTTGAAGAAATTGTATTGATCTGGTACACAGCTGGTCTCATTCAGGGATGCTCAGCATAATTGGGAATGTGAATTCAGTCTGTTCCCAGCTCAGCATACTAATTCACTGGGTATTCCCTTTAAGGGTGCTGTCTGCTTGAGATGCTTTCTTCTGGAAGTACCAGGAGAGGCTTTGTCCTACTGCCCTCTCCAGGATGGAGCTGAAATCAATAAAGCCTCTGCTTGTGGCTGATTCCTGAAACACAGGGTCCTGTGCTCTCAGTTACATTTAAATCGATGTGTCCTTGTAGAAAACCTTACAGCATCCCTGAAGACACAGGATGATTAATCTAGCCCTTGAAAATTCTCAAAAAACCACTGCTTTCCCCTCTCCCAACACATTCACAAGACCCCTTAAACTCAGACTAACTCTCAAAGAACACAGAGAAGTAATGCATAGTGATCAGCTGAAAGATTACAGTCAATTTTCAGGCTGTCTTCCCCCAGCAGGTCAGCAGGGTGGGTTTTGACTGTTTGCCTTTTCACAACAGCCGGTGACTTGAAGTGGACTCTGTGCTTTAATCATCCTGTGAATTACTGAGACAGTGAAGGATTTTTTGAGGAAGCTTTTAAGTGCAACAGGGAAAAAAACTCAGTGTTGTCATGAAGCATTTATCACTTTACAACTTTTCTCATTTCTCTTTCATTAGTCTTTCTTCTACTGGTGTTCTGAGTAGACATTTAAATATTAAATACAAGATTTTGCATCTTTGTAGCATCTTATGAAGTGCTTGAGTTTTCAAAAGCCACTCTTAATACAGTGATTCCATACTTTTTGGCAACAGCTATTGTGACTTTTTAAAGAACTTATGTATCCAGCCTTGTATTACATGGTCAAGATCATCACTTGGTACCAGGCAGGTACTGCTGAAATTCTTTGATGCTGTATAAGCTGAATTCTTCTAAATTCCTTTTGTAGGTTAAAATATGATCAAATTTTAAGAGGCAATATTCTGTTTCAGATACTACTTAGAACTAGTTGTATCTTGTCTCTCTAAGTTCAAGGTACCATGACTTAACTCTTTTTGCTGTGTTTTGAACAGTACCTGCTCATTTCATTCATCTTGCACAGGAAAAAGCAGATTGACACACATGTTCACAAGCTCCTTTTCAAGCCAACTTTTTCTTGATGCTTTGGCATGTTTCCTTGGGCTGATGTCTGCTCTGATTGCCCTAGTTTGAGCTGTGTTTGGCCTTTACTTGCAGGCCTCCCGATCAAGAAACCTTTAAGATGGATGTTGGAGGAGTAGGTCTTCATTCAGTTACCTAAATGTAGTTCTTTATTGCCATCTTGGAGGCACCCTGTGTATATGTAACACAGAACTTGGAGAAAACCGTATGTTTCAGGGTGTCGGGAAGGGCACCGTGGCATCCTAGACCTCACTACACATCTGCCTGGGTACTTGAATTTGATCCCTTTTCAAGCCCAAGACTTGTATCCAAACTGCCAATTTTTGCCATGAATATGGTGGTGGTATTGAGGACTAGTGTTTATCCTGTGGTTTTGGTCATATTTTAAACACAGGGTGTAAATTCCACCTGTCTGTAAATCCCTCTGCAATTTTAACTAAGTTTTTGGATAGAATAACTAGTGGTTATTCTATCTGGTATTAACTAGGTGTCACCTTTTATTCCTGCCCATTGCAATGGGAGTGGAGAAGATGATCTTTAAAGGTCCTTTCCAACCCAACCATATTGTGATTCTGTGATTCCATCTGTACCTGCATTTTGTTGCTGTCAGCCACAAAATAAAAGGAGGCCTTGCAGACTGACTTAACTTGCCCAAATACTGAAATATTAACCTGCATAAAAGCAACTACATAAATGAAGTGTGTTTGTTTTTTATGCTTCTTTCCACTTTTTTTTACAGAAAAAATCAGGCGAATTTAATGTGTACAAACACGTATTTCACAATTCTCTTGCAGCTGAAAGCAGGCAAATATTAATTATACCCAGAACCAGAGATGTCTCTTCAATTCATTGAATAGGGTGACTTGCTGGCTCAACGTTACCCTTTGGATGTAAAGACTTACTGAACTTCCTTCCTTTCTGCATTTAAAACCTTGAATTCAAATTAAAGCAGTTGTGCTTTGTTGGCTCTTAAATCATTCACCTTCTGTTGCCCAACAAATCTGTGCAGCAGGGAGTTGTGTGGTCACATTTCATTGCTTACTCACATCATCTTTGATTACACAAGCAAAAATTAGTAGCACTAATCCCCTCAGGCATCCTACTTTTGCCTGAGGTAAATGTCTTTTAATGTTTGTCCTGTTTTCTTTCTGTCCATGTTTTTCATGAAATCATAGAATTGTTAATGTTGGAAAAGACCTCCAAGGTTGACGAATCCAGCTGTTAACTCAGTGCCAGTGTGTTCAGCTCTAAACCCTGCTCCCAAGTGCCACATGCACATGTTTTCTGAATGCTTCTAGGGACAGTGACCCACTTCCTTCCATGGGCAGCCAATCCTAATGACTGACCACCCTATCAGTGAAGAAATTTTTCCGAATAATCCAATCTAAGCCTTCCCTGGTGTAACTTAATGCCGTTTCCTTCTATAGCACTGAAGTCTCTCCTGAGACTCCTTTTCTCCAGACTAAACATCCCCAGGTCCCTCCGCTGCTCCTCACGGGACTTGTGCTCCAAACCCTTCCCCAGCTCCACTGCCCTACTCTGGACTCACTCCTGCACCTCATAGGCTTTCTTGTAGTGAGGGACCCAAAACTGAATGCAGGATTCAAGGTGCCTTCTTGGCCACCTGGGCACATACTGGCCCATGTTCAACTGGCTCTCAACACTTCTGTTTGTTATTTATCTGGGTTAGTTGTTAGCTGAGAGGCAGGGCCAGCGTTTCCCTACTTGTCTGTGCAGTGTTTAGCACATTGTGATCTTTCAGACAAGTTCCTTTTACGTAATTCCTTGAGGCATCCAGGTACTCTTGGATATCAGCTTTGTGCCTGAAAGAGCAGCACAACAGCTGTGGCCTGCAGATGTGGAGCATGGCTGTTTCTCTGGGAGCAATGCCACGGTTTTCGTCTTGCCTGGTAACTGTCAAATGAAGGCTGAGCACATTGAGATGGATTTCAGGCTTTACCTTTCCAGCTGCATGACTTCTTTCCTGACCCCGCCTGCACATAGTCATCATGAGGGAAATGTTCCTTCTCCTCCTGTCCAGAGGGCTTTTTGAAACTTGCTGTTCTGAGAATAAGACTTTTTAACTTTTTCTCGTGAGAAGCTTCTGAGTCATGTGTTACAAATTGCTCTGATCCACACTTGTTAAGGCGGTGGCTTTGGTTACTGCATAGACTGGCTCAGGGTAGAGGCCTGATGAGACTTAATTTTCTGCTGTCAAGCTTGTGCTGTCCAGATAGCAACCTGTCTGTTAGACCATTATATGGAGAAGGAACATCTATTTTATTAATCCCAGCACAGACAAAACCATCCTACCTATCTCCATATGGTAATTGGACCTGTTGGAAGCTGGAACTGCAGGCTCTCTTAATTGCAGGGCTTTCCTACTTGGCAATTCCTTACTGCTCATGTGAAACAGGTAATGCTGTTATCTTTGTTTTTCTGATAAGCAAAGGTTGGTCACATTACTTGGGCCGCACTTTCCCCTTTGTTGCACTGATCTTTGTTGCACTGCTGAACCCGTGTACAACTGTGAGTTCTCTGCTCTCTCTCACAAAGAGCACAGCATAATGCAGAGTCCAAGGGCAGGGGGAGCAGGCTGGGGATTTTCTTCTGTAAACCAGCACAAGCAGGGCTGATTCCACCTTCCCACCCCACAAAGGTTTGATATGTTCTAAGCAAATTGGTTTACAAACTGACTCCTTCCTCTTAGAGAGGGGATTTGTTTTCTAGCAGAATTCTGCTAGGCAGATTTGTGTGGCTTATCTTTTTCTGCTAGACTTGGGTAGCTTAAAATGGATTTTTGCCATCTTGGTGCATAAGTAATTTGATCCAATCTGAGTGATCTTCGAGTCCTGGATTTTGCTAATGGATAACAATGATAGCAGCTTATGGCATCCTGTGCCAAGGTGGAGGTATCAACTGCAAGTTCTGAAACATGACTCTGTACAACGTGGCAAGAAATTGTGTGACATTCCTTTTATTATGTATCTTAACACACATGTGTAACCTGAAACAATTTTGTAGATTTCTCCTGTTCAGTATGGTCCCGACAAGTCCTAGTCAATAAATTTCAATAAATTTTTGTTTAGGCATTGACAGCTTTTTCCCTGTTTTTCAGTCTCCCAGAGTGAAAGAACCTGTACAGAATTCTGAGGTAAGTTGTAATTTCAAATGGTTTCATGTAATGATGACTCCTAGTTATGGTTGTTGTTTCAAGGAACATGCTTTATTTGCCTTTGAAAGCAATGTTGTGTGAAGTAGAAGCTAGTATTTAGCTGAGCTCTGTTTGAAGAGCTTCCTATAAAAGGAATCCTTGGCTGTGTAATCCAAGAGCTCTTCCTGAGGTAAGTTTGGTGTGTGTTTTGATATGGCAGAATTCTGTATCTTGTAGGGTAATGAATTGGTCACAAGAGTAACTTAAGCAAAACAACGATGTTCCCATTTCCTCTTTGGGAAAAAACCTCAAAAGAACACAACTTTTAAGATGTCTGGTTTGCATAGTCTTAATTCTCTGGTTTGGACCCTGCACTCAGAACAGTGAAATTAATCTGTAGTAGTGTTCAATAGCAAACAAAACTTCAGTTGTAATTTATAATCTTTCTTCAGTTCTGAACTGTTTCTAACATTAGGAACATTAGTATATCTTATCTTCCAGTGATGAGGACTGCTTATCTTCTAGAGACTGTGCTATGTCTGTCTTTTCCCTACCTGTGTGAAAAGAGAGCTATCTCCTAGAAATTACTCTTGGGTTGGGCTGTCCTGTTTGTCCTTCATTTGTTTCCCAGAGATGTTTTTAAAGGGAGATCTTACAGTTCCAGTGCTGTAATTTGACATAAATTCTAAATTCAAAGAAAAAGTTGAAAACCAGAATGCCTTTGGGGTGAATTTCCCATCATAATACATCCTTTAATACATATATTGTGATTTGGAGGTCTCATGCCAAGGTTTTCAACATTCAAGGTGATTTATATTTCCTACAACTCATCAGAGTAAGCTGGAGGGCACAGTGAAGTGCCATCAAGCTGACAGTTCTTTGGCTCCCACACCAAAATTGGTTTCTCTGTTCTGAATAACAAGAGGTAAAAAAGATTAAACTTACATTTAGCAATTTTCCCCACCCTCAAATTATTTTTTTTTTAGTTTTCTTTTCCCCCTGCCAAGAAATTAACTTTACTAAAGCCCAATCCTAAACATTGTTTGGTGTATTTTGCAGAACTCTAAGTTCACATTCCATTGAATATCTAAATAGCTCTTACTATGACACTTTATTTGAGAATGGATCGACTGTCAGTAGTTACCTTACTGCTTTTCTGGGTTTTGTTCTCTGAAGAGAACTGCAAGTCAAAGCAGGGTTGCTCTGCTGTAACTGTGGTTACTTGGAAATGTAAATAGGACTCAGATTCTGAGGAAAAGGGAAAATGAACGATAGGGTGCTTTCATCCAAGCTGCGATATGATCTGTGTGCATCTAGTCTTGCCACAGAGTACAATTTTTGTCCAAGATCCACAGTTATGCTGGTATCTTGGTTTCTTATCCTTTACTGATGAGTAAAACTTGCAAATGTCAGGACTGAACGAGACCCTGGACATAAGGACACATGAAACCCTTAGAACACCAACCTGGGATCAGCATTAGTGTCCCGAAGGCCTGGGAATGCCCTTGGCATTGAATTTCTCTGCATGATTTATGTGGCAAACAAGCACTTCTTGGAAAGCTGATGCTTGAGTCAGAACTCGAATTCGAGTTCCATTTCTCATTGAACTCCTTTTTGCTTCCAGCTATTTCCATCAGTTGAGCCTCCAGGTCCTTCACTCAGTGCTCCAGCACAGGCACCTACTCAACTACCTCAGGCTGCAGGACAAGTACCTGCACAACCTCAAACTGCTGTACCTCCACCTAGTCAGGCTCCTCCAGCAGCCCCAGCAGCAGCTCCAGCAGCAGCCCCAGCAGCAGCTCCAACAGCAGCCCCAGCAGCAGCCCAGGTAACAGCAGAAACCCTTCCTGCCAGCTTTCAGGTTTGGTCTTCCATTCATCTGTTCCATTCCGGACACGCTAGAATGATCTGAAACCCTGGCAGCTGCTTGTCTGGGATTGATTTAGTGCTGCGGCTTCTACAGAAGGACAGCTGGTGCTTGCGAAGGAAAGATGGTCAATGTGGTTTTTCATTATTCTTGTGTGGGTTGAACAGTGACTTGTGCTGTTGAGGGAGGAGACTCTGGCTTGAGACAAGGTTGAAGGTAAAAAAGAGTCTAATTTGAGTGGCAGCTGCTCATTCCTGGTATTTAAGGTGAAGCACAAACAGGCTGTGATTGTGTGTCTCAACATTACTCACATCTGTGTGTCAGAGCAGAGAGAAGTGTGAGAGGAAGAAACTAGAACCAGATTTCAGAGAAAAATGTTCAACCCAAGTCATTATTGAGACACTCGGAACATGTCTTGGGGTTTGCTGGAGTAAAGCACTGCAGAGCTTGGCTGACTCCTGAATGATGGCACTGCTTTTATAAAAAACAATAATGTTTATATTTGTTGGGATTGCTTGTTCATTATTTGTGGGGAGAAGCTCAGACCCAAATGGCAGAGACTTTGCAGTGCTGGTCAGAAAAATAAGTCTTCGACTTCTTCCTAGAAATGCTTCATTAATTTTATTTTAAAGAATGTAGAAAGCTTCATATATGGCTTCAGTCAGCTCTGTTGGGAAGAAATTCTTCACTGTGAGGGTGGTGAGGCTGTGGCACAGGTTGCCTGGAGAGGTTGTCGACTCTCCATCCCTAGAACTGTTCAAGACAAGGTTGGATAGGACTGAGTAACCTGGTCTAGTGGGAGATGTCCCTGCCCATGGCAGAGAGTGGAACTGGATGACCTTTAGAGGTCCTTTCCAACACAAGTTATTCAATGATTACACAAAATGGTGGAGTTGACATCTCACATATTCTTGGCTACCATAAAAGTAGCTTTAATACTTAAATGAAACTGCTTAAAATCCCTTAAAAAAAGGCTAGTGTTTAACCCCTGAATTTTATGCACCAGCAGCACTAAAGGCTGGGACTCTCTTTTTGGTAAAGTGAAGTAGAAGTGTTGGTCTTGGTGACAGTGGTTTTTGGTTTGTAGTAGCAGAGAATCTTCCTCCCTGCCACTGATGCCCAATACCTTATTTTTTCATAGCTTGTCCTAAGGTGAACTTGAATTTTTATCAGTGTGTTCTTCTTTATAGGTCTTAATATCACTATGCTCTTTTTTATAGTTCTTTATTGTCAGTATATTCTTTACAACTTTTTGTGTCAGTATGTTATTCTTTAGAGCTCTCCTCTGGTTCTTGTCACTTGCTGGTTACTGTTTTGCAGAGCTCTGGGCTTCTCATGAACCCTTGTTTGTTTTCACTGACCTGGTAAAGCTTCAACAGAAACCAGACTGTGATTAGAAGCCCTGTGCTGCATTGCTGGCCTGAGAGCACCGTGGAGCAACATACTAAACAAAGTGTTATTTTTTTTTTTCCTGTCACAAAAAAGCAAGTGATCTAGATGAAAAAAAACTTGGTTGAGACTTCTAGGTTTAAATTATCAGCCTGGTGCTGTGTCTGTCTTGTTACTGCAGATGTAAAATCCTTGCCTCAGCATGTGACTTGTGCAGTGGAAGAGTGACCAACCCTTCTCTGTTTTATAAAAGTGCTGTTAGATGCTCTTAATGCTTTTGATTTCAGAAAAAAACCTAATTTAGAATATAATCTGCCAATTAAATTATTTCCTAGATACTCTTCACAGTTGTATCAGGTTTTTCAATCAGATATTTGAGGCAGGGATTAAAGCAGAGTAAGTCTTGAAGCTGTCATGAATACCCAAAAGCCTTAAGTTTTAATGCAAAGCATGCAATCTTTCTACTTTTAGCACTTCTGAAGTCTCCTGCCATTTTAGAATTTCTCAAAGTTTGTGTAGCTTTCAGACAATTGCAGAGACCCTCTTTGGGTACCATTGAAGTGAGAAGTTCTGTTTCCTTAGTCTGTTGTCTTTTCCGCTGCATTATCATGATTCCAACAATGAGTTAAACTTTTATTTGTACTTACAGTTGATCAAGGTTATCTCTAGTTATAAACCAGAGCAAGGAATTGTTAATCTGCTTTAAAATGATGTAATTCTCTTGCAGGCCCCACCTGCCCCTGCTCCAGCCCCGATACAGGAAGATACGAAAGTCCCCATCAGCCTTGTACTAAGGTTAAGGTAAGGACACAAAGCTGACCTGTCCTGTCACTGTGAACCTTTGTGGAGAGAGTCACTGGCAGACTTCTGTGCCTTTTAATTAGTAGGCTGGTGGTTATATGTTGTCTCAGCTTGGATTTCATGTGCTCTTCTGAAACTGGGACCCAGAAAAGCAATTTATCACATCCACTTCAGTTTGGCAAAACCTATAGATGGAAAGAGGTTTTGATATTTGTATGAATGTTGGTAAACTCTCATGGGGTGGGAAGGAGACATTAGCTGAGTTCCCTGAAGAGGATCAGGGATCCAGGGGCTCTGGCCTTGTGCTGGACCATTGGGCACAACTCCAGACTTCAGTCAGTTCTGAGAGTAAAGAGATTTTACCCAAGTTAAAGAGTGGATTCTGGCCTGTGTCCATAGAAACAGGCAGAATCTTTTTATACTCATTTCACATACTGCCATTTCTCATTAGAGGAACCTGGCTCTCCTCCCTCGAGGCGTCCTGGTTGTTGGTAGTCATTGGCCTGGGGACTCTGAGCATCACCTGCCAGTCAGGTCCATAACGTGTGTACATCTGCAGCCAGTGAGTGCTCCCCTCCTTGCAAGTATGTGCTCCAAGGATGTATCTACTGATAGATGAGTTACTGAGACAGTGGAACAACAAGGCCTTATACCAGAGAGGTGGCACTCCTCTATCCTGGGCTTGGTCAGGCTCTGTCGAGTTTGAGGCAGACTGTGCACACCCCAGCGTTTAGGTTCTGCCTTTGAGGGGGAAGGATGCAATGAATTCACTTCACAGACTGATTATTCAATGACAGCACTTTCTTTTGGGCACTGATCAGTGCCATGAAATGGTCACTTCTATATAAAATTCTCTTCTTTCCACAGGAATTCAAAAAAAGAACTCAATGATATTCGATTTGAATTCACCCCAGGGAGAGGTGAGCTGGTGGGAAATTCCAGTGTGTGAAGGGGAGGTTTTGTGTTTGGTGTTGTGCAGTTGTGTGCATGGAGCCCCTGTGTGAATGTCTGCCCACAGTGCCTTCCTAAAGGGCTTGTTATAGTTGGGCTTGGAGCAGTGCTGTTAACGAGACCCTTCCTGTAAAACTCCTCATGGATATGTCCAAAGTGCAGCCCCTGGATGAACTTCACTGAATTCACAGTTTAGCTCAGAGCTGCCTGACTGCCCCCAGTGGACACCCTCACACCTGTCTTTTGTAAAGAACACTTTTGCTGTTTGGTTTGGGCAAGCTCCTCTAGGTTTCTTTGGGATGCCTCAATCATCTGGACAGTTTCTGCTCTGTGGTGATGGCTCTTGGGTTTCTCCCCAACAGATACTGCAGATGGTGTGTCTCAGGAGCTCATTTCAGCAGGTCTTGTTGATGGCAGAGATCTGGTAATAGGTAATTACATATTATTTTATCTTCTTTAACCATTTCAGTCATTTCTTGCATGTTCAAAATGACCCAATTAGTGGGTACTAGCAGAATTTGCTGTGTCCTTGGTTCTGTACCCCACTGGCTCTACACAACTGCTGTCAGTGCTAGTGACAGTTCTGTGCCAGTACCTGCAGGCAACCCCCAGTTCACAAGAACATGATTTAGTTGGAAACATTATGGAGCAAATGATCCTCGTAATGCAAAATGAAGTCTAATGGATGCATTAGCTAAGCCATTATCATCTGACATAGATGCATTGCCAAATTGCTGCATGAGCCTGTCCTGCTCACAGGTCCTGTGCAAGAGAGGTCTGGAACTGGAATTTGGTGTTAATTGGGGTTGGGGAAGGAAGCGTGAAGTGCTCGTGCACTGGGGCAGCAGCACAAGTTGTGTGGGGTGAACAGCAACCTCGAGTAACAGTTTGCTAAATAAATGTGTCCAGTGCAGCAGCTGAGGCTTTTAAACTGTCAGCACTGCTTGTGCATTTCAACTACAGGAAGTAAAAGTGTTCTTTATACGTGAAAGATCTGGAAAGGCTGTTGGTGCAAAATTATCTGGATTTCCAGGTGCAGCTGGGCAGTTTATTACTCGTAATTCCATCACATCCAGGGAAAAATACTTCTGAAAAAGTAACCTAGTAACAATAACATCATTTTTCACAGTTTAAGGCTTTAGATTTAAGTAGATTTAGCTGAGACCTATATGTTTTTTTATAATTGTAAAAAATCCAAAGTGTGCTAAGTAATACAAAGAGGGATGAGGGATTTGGGATGTTTTTCTCTAGCCTGTCCTAATATTTGCTTATTTTCTTTGTGTGTGTGTGTGTGATTTCAGTTGCAGCTAATTTGCAGAAAATTGTAGAAGAGCCCCAAGCAAACAGATCCGTCACTTTCAAACTGGTATTTATTCCTGTTCCCTAATTGAACAACTTGTCCTTTGCAAGGAGAAGGCATTGCATATAGATATCTACTGGAGGCATCTGATGTATGCACTCTGAACCCTTCCTTCTTTCCCAAAGTTTCCCACTGGTTGTCTAACTGTAGGCAGTGCAGGCTCCCTGCCTGTATCCTCTGAGCAGCACCTGGGTTAAATAAATGTGAAATCATGTGCTAATACAAGCATTGCCTTATCCTGGCTAATAAACATATCAAAAAGGGGAGTTTTGGGGCTTGGAATATACACTTGCAGAAATACTTCGGGGTAGGTAGATAGGCTAAGAATTGCCATAGACTCCTTCCTTGGAGGAGGAGAATGAGGGAGGTCCAGATACACTGTCTGTGAGGAAAAAATGGGGAAATGAAGAAGAAAAAAGGAAAATAAAGGAGTAGGGGGTAAATCTGAGAAGCAGATTGGCTTGGAGAGCTTGGAAAGAAGAGCAGGTGAATCTTTCAGTGGGGGTACGATTCAGAGGTAGTTACACTGGGAAAGTGAAGTTGTAACCAGGTTATTGGGAACGAAGCAGTAAGTACCATTATTTTTTGCCCTTTCTGAAAGGAATTTTCACCTATTTTGCCCCAGTTATTGCATGTCTCCCTAGTCAGAGCAGGCATTGGCAAAACTTCAGTCCCAGCTCTTTGTAGCTTAAAAAAAAAAAAAAAAAAAAGCCAAAAAAAAGCGCTCAATTTGAACTTTGAGTAGTGTGAACTGCTAAATTCAGTGCAAGTTCTGTGTTTGCTCCCTGCCCACACCCTGATACACCTTCTTGTGGTTTGCGTTGGAAGGTAGAGGGTGTGTGTTGCTATTTGCATCTCTGTTCCTTGTTTCAGGCATCTGGTGTTGAAGGCTCGGATATTCCCGATGACGGCAAACTTATAGGATTTGCACAGCTCAGCATCAGCTAAACAATGGTCCCAGGAGATGTTTCCCAACTGAGAACCCACATGTGCATATTTGTAATGCTTCTGTTAGCCTAAAAAAGAAAACCACTACTGCCAAAGAATTGAACTACAGCCCCCTTCCTAGAAGCTTTAACATTTTCCTTAATAGGATCACAAACCTTCCTGATATTACCGATGACGTTTACACCTTTTGTAAACAACTCTCATGTTTTTGTATCTGTCATCTCAAACATGCAGACCCAACACGTCATTGCCTGCATGTTCATTTTATTATTGCCTTACTTTAAAGAAAAATACTACTGAGTACGAAGCAGGGGGTTCCACTGCTCTGATGATCTTGCCTAAATGTTTGCTTACATGTGGTTTCATTTTTTTTCACTTGCTATTTTTGCACAAGTTTTAATACTGAACGGATTTTTTTTTTGTTCTTTACCTGCTTCTCCTTCTATCTGAAACACAATGTACATGTTGTTTGGGTCACCTGGAGTGCTGAGAAATCTGCTTTTCTTTGGCTGTGTGTTTTAAAATTGCTGGTTTGAATGCTTGCACCTGAGAGAGCAAGCTGAGTCTTAACCCACAGGAGGGAGAGCCGCCTTCCCTTGTGTTTGTGCTTTTGAGAAGTTCCTTGACTTTAAGGTGTTAGGAGTCAGCTTCCCTTTGTCAACTGCCTTAATTTTATTTTTTTTTCATCAGTTTGGTTCTCTCCACATGAGTGCCAGGCATGGCATGAGGGCTGAACCTTTTAATTTACATTAAGCGGTCCTTCCTCAAAACGTCTTTCATTCTGCATCGTAGATGTAGGCTGTTCCTGAAGCAGGCCAGTGAGGCATTGCTGCTGGACTTTCAGATGATGGACACAATATCCATGCTCAGAGGAAGAGAGGAGACCTGTGTTACTCTGTATTTGGAAAACATGCACCTCAGACTGTTCCTCAAACCCAGTTCTGTCACGCCTGGCTGCGCAGCGAGCCCTTCCAACGTGTTTTCCCAGTCCTTTGCAAACTGGTACCCGTGGAACCGTCCCTGTCGTGTTTTACAGCAATAAAGAATCGCCAGCAGAGTGGTTGTACTGGGCAAGCGGGCGCTGGGCTCTGTCCCTCCTGCACTAATGGCCTGGGCTGGGGCCTCCTCGTCGGTCCAAGCCCCAATGTTTGATCAGGATGTCACTGAAACCCTGTCACACACGTATTTAGCTTTTCTTTCTATGTGGTGTTGAAGTTGAGTTTCTACATGAATAATATAAATTATGCTCTGAGTTTGATAAGAGACACTTATAATGCAATATGTGAAAAATGAATGGTGTTGACTCTTCCTTTTTTTTTTTCCTACTGTTTCACAGTTGGCCTTTGTAACTGCTCTTGGCTCTGGAGTGTTTTCTCCACAGAAATTGTAAGTCTGTAATTTAACACGCAGATGGAGATGTGCTTTGTTTCCATCAGTCACAAACAATGCAGAAACAGAGCAGAATGACTAGGTTCAATTAGGACTTTTCTTTAATTTCCAAGTCTTCAGATGAACAATCTGTATTTATATCTTGTTCTCTATGAGCAGCTGTGGAAGCTTCTGGAATTGTGCATGTTCTTTTTATACCACCCCTGTTGCTTTTAGCCTTGGGTGGATAGTGGGTATGTCCCCATGGGCTTTTTGCAGGCCCATGGCTGGTGAGTGTGAAGGGGAGGGAGAGGAGGAGGAGGATTTGGGAGCGAGAGCATCCTAGAGTGTTGAGCAGATGCTCTCAAGAGCCCAGAAAGTGAGTGCCCCATTCCAGGGAGTTGGTGGTGCCTGGGTTTGGATAAGTGCATGTGGTACCTCTGGCACTATTCCCTGTTGTCTCACACAAAGCACTCCCTACAGCATCCCTCATGGAGCTGCTTGGCTTGGGAAGAGCAGGCTGGCACTGTGATTTTCACGTCACCCTGTGCTCAGTATGGATGTACTGGAAACCTTTAGGATACAGAGACAAGGTAGTTGTGGTACAGTATTATTTTTTCCCTCTGCCTGCATGCCATGGGGACCTCCTTATTCTTTTGTCTATTGGTGCTGAGGAAGGTAGGACTCAAACTGCTCAAATGGAACAATGCAGCATCTATTTATTGTTACTTCCCATCTTCCCAAAGCCAGGACTTCGAGAGCTTGAGCTCACACTAACCTAAGGCTCCATAGTTCTTTAATGGATAAAATTCATAAGGAAGAAACTGGTAGTTTTTGCTCTATAGATCTCCAGATCTTTTGGGTAGGGATCCAAAGTATTTACTTGGGCTATTACAGTGCTAGACAACTGTCTTTTCTGATGTTGTTCCAGTAAGTGCCAATGCTGTTCATAATTGTTTTCCAGTGTCATTAAGAATTTGGTTATTGTGCAAATCTGAACCTGGAAGCAGGTGGTAATTTTAAGTTAGTTCCTACTTTTAAGGACAATGCTCTGTTAATGAAAACGGATCCTCTTCACAACTTTGGTGTAATGTAGATTATAATGAAAGATGTAAAATATTCAGGCTTTTTTTTTCCTTTTTTGGACTTTGTATTTTACTGCATGTCTCTAATTTTTAATCAATAAAGAACAAATTGTCCATTGCCAGGAGTTTGGTGTGTGGTTTACACGTGATTGGATTGGGTGGTGTGTCTTGTCTCCAAAGCAGACAGAATCCAGAGAAATCTCTGGATCACACTTGTGGTAGAGCCAGGACTTCATGAAAATGCACTGATGGTGAGAGGTAGCCCAGACATGTCCCCATCTCTGTTCCCCTGACAGCTTGGTTCCCTGCTGCAGGGCTTTGGGCTGCAAGAGCAAGGAAGTGCCTGAAGTGAAGGTCTTGTCCCCATGTGCAGTAGCCAAGACTGTTGGCCCACTGTCAGCAAACCCCTTGCCATGAGTTTGGGAATGCTTGTGTGACCTGGCACTGAGCCACTGTGGGTCTGTCATGGTGAGTGCTGCAGTTTAGTGTCAGTTACACTGAGGGGGTGTCCCGACAGCTTTCCCCACTTGTGGTCACCCTTTAACAGCAGCCTCAGCTCCAACCTTTTAGTGTCATCTAGTGTCATGTAAATGAGAAGTGTCTGGTTGCAGGCCGACCACCTGGTTCCTCCTTGGAAGCCAAATTTTTGAAGCACTGCACTGGAGGAACCCCAGTTTTCCTTTGCTTTCCTTCAATATTTCTTGTCCATATTTCACAAATTTCCAGAAATGCCCAGATCAGGTCCTGAGGAGATAGTTTCCAGATAGATCCCAGAGATGTGACAGAGATGTTTCACCCCAGAGATGGCACCAGTTATCTTTTGCTGCCTCCTCACCTTTTTTTGGAAGCCACCAGCAATGGGTTTCAGCTCATTCCCTTGGTCCAGGGCCTCAGTATGCTCCGCTCTCCTGTAAATATGATGCTATCTCAAGTTCTCCAATGCCAGTCCTCTGGACCCTGATTTTCCAGGTACATGGGACCTGTGACTGGTGTCTGAATGACCCTCCCAGGTTTTCCCATTTAAAACATGGCAGAAAAGAGAGGAAAAGGCTACTTTGTGCCCCAGACTCCATTTAGCATGGAGCCAGGAGAGAGCCGGGGAGATGGCAAGATTAGGCCTGGGAAAGGCTCCTGGGATCCTGGCTCTGCAGGCCAGCAGAGCCTGTCTGGTCCTGTCTTCTGCTGATGAAACAGAGCCCAAAACAGAGGCACCTCAGTTTCATCCTACAGCCAGGTTTCATAATTGACTTGAACAGACCCAGCTTGTGTTGTCCAGTTCAGTGTCTGCCTGATTATTCCTGCCTTTGGTTCCCAGCTTGTGGCTGCTGAGCCAGGCTTATCATGAGGGCAGCATTTCTCCTCAGGCTCCTTGGGGAGCTACTGTATCTTCAGGCTGGACCTGTGTGGGTGCCCTGGTTGACCCCAACAGGGCAGCCATGGCTTGATTTCCATCTCTTTTATACAGTTTTCTTTGGGCACGAGAAAAAGCGTCCAAGTTGCTTTTGGACGCCTCCGGAGGTTTTGCCTCATGGACATCTCAAAGGGGCCCCAGGAAAATGCTGTTCCTACATCAGGGATGACCTGAACAGTGCTGGACTCATGTACTTAATGATCAGTTTAAGGCATTTGAGCTGAGATTTGCCAAACTTGCCTCAAGCAGCATTGCTCTGTGTCAAATTCCTGCCATCCCTGTACTCCTTGCTCAAGTGCTTCCCCGCATATAATCCTTACCTGGCTTCAGAGTGGCCCAGAGCTGGTGGGAAAGGCTGACATCCTGTGCATGGCTTGCACAGGGAAGCTGCAAAAATGAAAGAAATGGCAATTTCCATCGCCTTGGGTCACAGTGAACTGGCCACCCTTCCTCAGGTGGCTCTGCCCATCCATTAGCATCACTCCCTTTATCCCTCTGGACTTTTGACATCTCTAGACCTTGCTTTTCTGAAGGGTTCAGCAAATGCAGCCTTTGCAGTCACTGTGGAGAAGACTGTTCCCCTGTCAATGTCACCTGGCCTTGACAGAGGCGGTAGTCCAAATTCCCTAAAATAGGAGTCCTTCTGCTCCAGCCAGCCCTGGATGTTCATGGGTGGCACAGGAATGATTAATATATTACATGGTGTACTTCTGGTGACAGCCCATGACTGCAGACCTTATCTTAGGTTTAAACATTAATTCCAGCCCTCTGGGAAGTCTGTCCCAGCACTGTCCTGTTCCAGACGCAACTGCCAATGTCAGGCGTTGGGGAAATTTTGAAAGCAATTGGTGATTTTGGGCCATTTCAGAAATGCTTGGTGCTGCTCACCTTGGTCCCCTGCCTCAGTGTGGCTTTCCACCAGTTTTGCCAGCTTTTTATGGTTTCCTACGTGCCTCATCACTGTGACACCAGCTGGATCCGTGCTGTCGGCCCCAACCTGACTGAGGAAGAGCAGCTGAACCTCACCCTGCCCCGGGATGCGAATGGGGAGTACGAGCAGTGCTCCATGTACTCACCGGTGGACTGGGACCTGGAATCCATCATGGCATATGGCCTGAACGCCACGGAGAAGTGCAGCAGTGGCTGGGTGTACCCCTCAGCAGAACCACCATCCCTTCTGACCGAGGTCTGTAATCACTTTTCGAGGAGATGGGAATACGTAAGGGATGGGATACCCCTCGGGGAAAATTTGTTCCACCAACCAGCCCCCATGTGTGGTCATGCAGAGGCTGGGGGCACAGCAGGCTGTGATACAGGTGGTCACTGGCAGAGCCAGTGGAGGGATTAATCACTCCTGGTGGGACTTTCTGGGTTTCCCTACCCCTCTGCATACAGGGAACAAACATCCAATTTAGAATCATAGAATAGTTTGGCTCAGAAGGGACCTTTAAAATGCATCTAGTCCAATCCTAGCATCACAATTGGTAGCTGAGGAAGAAGCTACATTAAGATGAAAAGAGTAGATTTAGGTTAGAAATTAGAAAGAAATTTTTGACAGTGAGGCATTGGACCAGATTGCCCAGAGAAACTCTGGGTTTCCCATCCCTGGAAGTGTCCAAGTGTTCAAGGCCAGATTGGATAGGGCTTGCAGCAACCTGGTCCAGTGAGTGGAAGATGTCCCTGCCCATGGCAGGGAGACTGAAATGAGTTCCCTTCCAACACAAACCATTCTATGATTCTGTGATCCTCCCTATGTCACTCTTTCCACAAATGTCCTCTGGTCACTAGCATTTGCAGAACATCTCTTTAACAGAAACTATTTGCCCCAGGAATCAGCATGGCACTCATCCTTTCTCATCTGGGAGAAAGCAAACCTGTGGGACTTCTGTCCCAATCCCACCAGAATTTGCCAACAGGGAGGCTCCCCTGTGGATGCGTGGACTACGTGTGGGGGACTCCTGCAGGTCCCAGTGCTTGGGAGAGGGGCACTACTGAGTGCCAAAAGGGCTTTTTTCATCCCTGTCTTGTGTGCCCCTGCATGCTGTGGAGATTCACAGGCTGGGAGGGGGGATCCAAAAACATCTCTTTGTCCTTTCTCCAGTTTGACCTGGTGTGTGACAGGACGGACCTGAATGACATTGCCCAGGCCATCTACATGGTGGGGTTGTTCCTGGGATCCATGATCTTTGGGCCTCTGAGTGACAGGTGAGGAGACAAACACCCACCCAAGGTCTGTGCAAAGCCAGCACGCTGGTCTGAGCCTATCTGGGCCCTTCACCCTGCACATTTTGTCACCACTTCTCACTAACAGGGACCCTGACCAAAGTCCTCCGGTCCTGTGAGGACACAGGGAGGGGAAGAGAGAGAACATAGCATTTGCACAAGGTTCTTGACTTGTCAACCCACTGTGTAATCTAAGATTTATCACCCCCAAGGATGATAAAATCACTTGTATAACCTGTTGGGCTCCTCCTCATTTCCACAGGGTCCCTCCAGATACTGACTGTGTCTTCCTTCTGTCTCCCCAGGATCGGCCGCCGGCCAGTCATTCTGATCTCCGTCTTCCTCCAGGGACTGTTTGGTCTAGGAATTGCCTTTGTGCCCCATTTCTATGTGTTCATGGCCTTCAGGTGTGTCGTGGGGGCTTCAGTGTCAGGGATCACCATGACGATACTGTCCTTAGGTGAGTAGGATGCCCTTGCCCTGAGGGAGACAGATGTGGTCTGTCAAGGTGCGAGAGGAAATGTATATAAAAGAATAAGAACCATCATGTATGACTAGAAAAACAACGTGGTGAAGCCAGGTTTTGCTCTGAACTGTTGTTTGGCACTTTGGTGGCTCTCAACTCTGAGTGAGAGCCACAGGGAGCATCTCTCCCCTGCCAGTGCTCAGAGGAGGGCAAGGGAACAGTGTTCCAGCTCAGGAGGCCGGTGCTGAGAGAGGCCCCAGTGGCTCTAGGACATGATAAATTTGGGTTCAAGATCTGCCCTAGTGAGTGGCTCTGTGAATTCTGAAACCAGAGGTGACATACCTGAGCTTCATGTCCTCTTGCAGAGAACCAAGACATCTGAATGATACAGAGTGTTGATGCATCTCATGGAACATGGGTGACTTGCATATGTGATTGATGCCAGAGCTCTGACTTCTCCTCCAGGAGAGGCCTTCTGCAGGCACAACACCCCGTTTGCACCAGGGGAACTCATTTACATGGATGACTCTGAGCCTTCATTCTTCTTCTCAGCTACAGAATGGATTGGTGTCTCCTCCCGGCCAAAGGCAGTGCTTGGCTCTCACTGCTGTTTTGCCATCGGACAGATGATTTTGGCTGGCTTGAGTTATGGAATTCGCAACTGGAGGCTGCTGGAGATTGCAGGATCCGCTCCTATATTTGTCTTTTTCTTCTGCATCGGGTAAGTGGGATGAAGACAAAGCTGCCACAGACACAACAGCGGTGTGAGGGGTGGGTGTGAGGAGGCAACAATGGCTCAGGACCAGGCTGGGTCTTTCCCATTAGAGTGCAGATGCTGGAGGAGCTTCTGCAGAGCTCAGCACAGCTCCCTGGGGCATTGGAGTCCTGAGAGAAGCAGCTGCTCTGCTCTCAGGTCTCCAGATGTGGCCTTTGGAGCCTAAATGGAGGGTATTTAGACCCATCCAGGCCATGTGATGCCCACTGCTTGCTGGATGTGGTCACAGGGAAACAGGCTGTGGGGGAACTCAGCTTGTGACAGCAGCATGTTCTGAGCTCCCCTCCTCGGCAGGGTGCTCCCAGAGTCAGCTCGGTGGCTGGTGACAAAAGGCAGAATCGAAGAAGCCAAGAAGGTCCTTCAGAAGGCAGCAGCCACCAACAAGCGCAGCATCCCACCAGGACTCCTGGAGCAGGTACCTGTACAGGCCTGGGGAATGGTTGGTTGTCTCCAGGGCCTTCCCCCTGCCCTTGGGCTTGCAGCAGCCACTGGAGCTGAACTCATCCCATAAACATCTTTCCATAGCCGCTGGGGATGATTTGGGGAAGGGCCGTGGGTGACTCCAGCTTCAGCTGCAATGGACAGAGATGAGGTCAGGGAAGAGGCACAGCTTTGGCTGAGGCTCAGCCTGGAGCTTTCTGGAGTCCACCTTGGGACATGGAAAGGATTGAAATGCTTCCTGGGCTTTAGCCCTGTGAGGACTGCAGAGATGTGGGTGCTGAGCACGAGGCCTCTCTTTAGTCTGTGGGTTTCCATGTCCCTCCAGTGGGGAAAGGTTTCTCCTGAGGAATCTCTTAGTCCCCCATCCCCTGTGCTGGGCACCCAGAGCACAGAGGCAGGAGCTCAGCCCCACGGGGCTGTTGTCCCTCCCGGAGCTGAGGGGGTCACCAGCCTGTCCTGCTGAGGCTTTCCATTGACTGCAGATGGAAAAGGATCTGGCCATGGGTTTCCTTTTCCTCCTTTGACTCTTTGGCTTTCTGTGTTTTGAAGTTGGAGCCTGAGAAAGACACTAATTCTGGAGGTTTTCTGGATCTCTTTCGGAAGAAGCACCTCCGGAAGATGACTTTAATCATGTCATGTGGCTGGTAAGACATTCCTTGCTCTCCTTTGTACAAGCTTCTAGGTGAAAGAAAAGAAGCAATTTATTATCATAACTAAATTCACCTTGTGGTTTTTGAGTCTTATTGATGGGAATTTTCATTTCTGGCTATTTAAGATGCTTTGTGGTTTTTGGGAAGGGTTACAGCATTTCCACCTTTGACAGTCCTGTGGTATTCCTCTAGCTTTTCATTCCCCTGTGAAGGCTGTGGCTTGGTCACAGTGTTGTCGTTGGATATCGATATTGCATGTCCTCATGGCTAACTGATATGCTCAATGCTACACTGCCTGGCTTTCAGGTTTGTGAACAGCTTTGTCTACTATGGGCTAAGTCTGAATGTGACAAATTTTGGCCTGGACATCTACCTGACCCAGCTTGCCTTTGGAGCAGTGGAAATTCCAGCCCGTGTAGGTTGTATCTTCATTCTGCAGTGGTTTGGGAGGAGGAAAACCCAGATTGTTCTCATGCTGCTGAGTGGCCTGGTGTGTCTGATCATCACTGGCATTCCTGAAGGTGAACATCCTCATCCCATACTGAGAGAACACCCTCTGGGACGGGGAGGCACAGAGCTCTCACCCTTCCCTTCCTGATGCAGGTCCTGTCCTCCCAAAGTCTGCATTACATCCCTCAGGCCATGACATGTCCCTGGTGCCATGGCCATGTGGGACTTGGTCAACCCCCTAGAGACCATTCCCATCAGCAAACCTTTTATGCTGATCATGATAGCAGACAGTATAACTGAGCTCAGTAGGCCACCTGTCAGCAGAGCTGTCCTCTGGGAAAATAAATACCTGAAGAAATGAAATGATAGATGCAGGGTGTGCTGAAGGAAGCCACCAGCTCAGAGCTGCTCAGTCCATGCTCAGGCATTGTCAGAGGCAATCGGCCCCTGCAGGTGATACAGTTGTCACTGTGCATCCCCAATCAACATCCATGAGCAGTGCTGAGCCCTCCTTCATCCCATAGCAGTGGTCTCTCCTCCTCCCCTCAGACCAGCCCCTGGTAACCACTGTCCTGGCCACCATTGGCAAGTTTGCTGCCTCAGCCTCCTTCTCCACCTCCTACGTCTACACCGCAGAGCTCTTCCCTACGGTCGTCAGGTGAGGTCTCCCCACACTTTGGGGCTTCCCTCTGCCATGGCTGGTGGTGGTGATGGGGCAAAATCCTTGTTGTCCCCACAGCCACACTCAGCCCCATGGTGGCCTGGGGTGGATGATCCCTGCCCTCAGCTCCTGCTGCCCCTCGCTCCCGCAGGCAGACCGGCGTGGGGCTGTGCTCGATGTGGGCACGGGTGGCGGGGATCCTGGCCCCGCTGATCCGGCTCCTGGGACGGTACCACCGTGCCATCCCCATGGCCATCTTTGGGAGTGCCCCCGTGGTGGGGGGGCTGCTCTGTGTCCTGCTGCCTGAGACCCGTGGCACTGAACTGGTGGATGACACGGGGGACGGCCAAACCCCCACTGAGGTGGGTACCTGGTGCTGCCTCTTGAGCAGGGACACGGGGACGTGGGGGTGCCAGCGCTGTGGGAGGCCATTGGTGTGGGCTGAAGGGTTCTTTGAAGGGTTATAGTGGTGGTGGGAGGGCATGGAGGGGGCTGCCCCACTGTGGAGGCAGAGGAGGGGACCCCATAACTCTGCCCATGATGGTCATCCCTTCATTCCTGTTCGTGGGATAGAATGGCTGATGTTCCTCAGGGAAGGGCTGGTGGCTCATAGCATAATTCCCAACCTCCATTTCCCATGGGAATAGGTGGAATTGCTCCCCGATACTTTTGTTGTCCTGCTGGGAGAAGGGTATCCACATGCACCCAGACAGTGAGTGGGGAATAGGATCCACATTGCTGAAGGCTTCTGCTATCAGCTTATAACACATCTTTCTTTGCTTTTACACCCTTTTTTCTCCCTTTCATTAGGTCTATGAAAATGTCACCAGCAGCTCTAAGAATGGAGATGTGAAAGGGAAAGATACTGGCCAAGACAATGAGTGCACAAAGACCACTTACTTCTAGCTGCAGTCTGCAGATGGCTGTAGCTACAGGCGGCCCAGTGCTGTGTGGGCACTGAGGACAGGCAGGCTCTCCACCACAGCACATCAGCGTTGCTCAGGCCATCATTGCCAATTCTTGGGTTTCCTTGTCTGTTTTGCCTTCCTGTATCTCCCTCTATAGCTTGTCCTCAGGCACTGCATGCTGCCACTGGTGTCCAACAGTGCTCTCGCTGGAGAAAATCAGATGCTTTTCATTTAAGGGGGGAAAAAAAGAGAAAGAAATCAAAAACCAGAATGGAGGCATTTTCTCTTTGTTTTTCATGTTGTTTCTCCAGGAAGGTAAGACTTTAAACTTTGTCCAGTGAGACAGCTGATAGAGCATTGAATAGACTTGCAACAGAGAACTGTGCTCACTCACAAGACAGCTGCAGCAGATGCAGCACTGAAAAGAATCTCACTCTTACAAAAAGGAGTGAACTATCTTGATTGTCTAACAAGATCATCTCACTCTCTCATAAAAACACTCCTTTTTATTTTTTTTTTAAATTTGAGATAGCTGAGGAAAAAAAAAAACACAACAAAATGTGATGGAAGAAACAGCACACAGGGAGCAAGGATATCTAATAGGCAGCAGAATTTTCACCTTAGTGCTGGTGGCTTTGAATTAATGCCTGTCATGATGCTTTGGGCACAGAAAATGTTGCTATATCAGGCTTCAGTGTAGGACGAAATTAGTTTGTCCATTCCAGGAAACTGAGATGTTGTGGTTGTTGGTCTTTCAGAAGAAAGTGCAAATCTGTCTTGGAAATATCAGGTCTTTCCTACTCCGTTCTAGTCTATTCCTTCTTGCTGCATCCATGTCTGACTTCAGATGATTTAGGACACTTTTGTCTTACACTGTGAAGAAGAAAAGCATACATTTTTCCTGTGCCTCCCTTGCTCTTATCTGCTATCCCTCAGTACAATTTCCTTTTCCCACTAGTTTGGGAAGCCTGGAAGTTGCACATGGTGGTGCTTCATTTTTGTCTGTACAGCTCAAAGGCTATTTTCTGGTGGTGTCAAGAAGCTTTTAAAACAGAATATTTCTTCTCTGTGTTGTCATGCCTGCACGTTTTCCATGGAGCAAATTACCTCATGGATATGCAGTTTGATGAAGACAGAGTTTGGGATAAAATCAGTGCCATGTCCACCCAGGAGGGACTGGCTGTGGTGCCTCCTTCTCTCTGATACTGCCTTTCAGAGGATGTGTTGTGGTGCTCCTCTTCAGCTCCCTGAGATCAGAGATGCTCAGTCCTTTGGCTGAGGGCACCCATTCCTTGGAAAAGGCTGTTGGGGTGCCTCTTTCTGGCTTTTATGGCAAACAAAGCATTTAGGGTAAAGGCTGAGGGACAAGCTTAAAGCCAAATGTACAGTTATTGAGGGAATCATGGCTCCTTTTGGGAATTGTACTCTGAGATTCTATTTTAGCTCATTTTATAAATAAAGGCATACAAACACAGCTGATGTACTTCTGCTTTTATCTCATTCATACCTACAGTAGACTGAAGATCCATTTCATAGAATCCTAGAATGGTTTGGATTGAAAGGGACCTTAAAGACCATCTTGTTCCAACCCCCCTTCCAAGGGCAGGGACATCTTCCAGTGGACCAGATCATCAAAGCCCTGTCCAAGCAAGCCATGGCACGAGGGCTCTGGGATGCTGCTGAAGGTTGCAGCGGTGAGCACACACCAGGGGCACCCTGAAAGGTCTGTTAGGGCATCTCAATGAATTTTCAAGCCTTCTTCATGCCTTCCTATATCAGACATGGGAGCAAGTCTCTGCTCCTGTGCTTGCACCCTCGTTTAGGCCTGTCTGTATTTCAGGTCAAAATCTCTTGACCTCTACTGGAAGAGACCCATACCCATACATCAGAGCTTCCCCACTGCAGAGGAAGCTGGTCAGGCAGACCCAGAGGTATTTCAGTCATGGAGGAGCAGCTGAGCCTGTCCTGGCCCTGTTCCCTGATGTCAGCCATGGGGCAAAGCAGCTCCTGTTGCCAGAGGAGCCCCACAGGAACTACAGAGACATTCAGGACACCCTCGGTGTCAGTGACACCAACCAACTGTGAGGCAGCCCTGACTCCTGGCTGTGTGGCAGAGGTGTTGGGATCCTGGACCTTCACCTTTAACTAGAGGACATTGTCCTCTCCCTTCACCTGACCCCATGCTGGGAAGCACCAGCTCCATGAGCAGAGCAAAGCTTGCTGAAAGGGACCCAGCAGGGGATGGCTGAGGAGGTGAGGAGATGGGCAGTAAAGCTGCTCTCCTGACTCAGTGCAAGAAATAGAATTGTAGGTTCACTTAGATTGGAGAAGACCTTTAAGGTCATTGAGTCCAGCCATCATCAACTCAGCACTGCCAGGTCCATCACTAAACCACATCCCTAAGTGATACATCGGCGTGTCTTTTAGATACCACCAGGATTAGTGACTCCACCATTGCCCTGGGCATCCTGTTCCAATGTTTGGCAACCCTTTTAGAGAAGAAATTTTTCCTAATATCCAATTTAAACCTCCTTTGACACTGGAGACCATTTCCTCTTGTCCTGTCACTTGTTACTTGGAAGAAGGGACCAACCTTCCCCCTGCTGCACTCTCCTGTCAGGGAATTGTAGAGAGTAATAAGGTTCTCCCTGAGCCTCTTTTTCTCAAGGCACAGCCCCTCCAGCTCCCTCAGCAGCTCCTCATCAGACACTTCTCTGGACCCTTCCTCAGCTCTTTTGCCCTTCAGTGCCAAAGCTCAGATCTTGCAAATGTGCTGTCCCATTTCCAGCCATGATCAAATTCCATTTGGGGTGACCTTGTGTGCGAAAGCCATGGCACTAAAGAAGTATCACCTTCAGGCATGTGTAGCCTGGACTTGGAGCACCCTGGTACTCAAAACACCATTTACTACACCACAAAGTGGAGAGAAAAGGATGAAGCAAACCTGTGTGAACATACTGCTTCTTTGATCAAGAGTAGTGATGCTGGGAAATGACTTCATGAAAAGACACCAAATATGTTCTCTGCTTGCAAACAAGTTGGTGCAGGAGAGGAGCCCACCCTTCTCTTTCCTTTGCATGACAATGCATGACATTAAAATATCGTGACTGAGCTGGCAGCAGCCAGCCAAGGGCACTGTGAAAGGCTGATCATGACTGGGGAAAGCTGTCCAGATGCCCACATAGTTTAATTGACATTAAATTGAAGTATAGCCCACACAATTCAGAAAATTTCCACACCTGCTAGTAGAGAAAATACAGACTGTTCATTAGAAGACTGAAAAAAGAAGAAAGATCTTATTGAACTCAGTCATTCTACTTTAACACTCTTTCTGCATTGTTTGTGACTGATGGAAACAAAGCACATCTCCATCTGCGTGTTAAATTACAGAATTTTCCATGTAGAAAACACTCCAGAATCACGAGCTCTGTGGCCAACAAAGGCCAACTGTGAAACAGTAGGGAAAATAAAAAAAAGAAGAGTCAACACCATTTTTCACATATTGCATTACAAGTGTCTCTTATCAAACTCAGAGCATAATTTATATTATTCATGTAGAAACTCAACTTCAACACCACATAGAAAGAAAAGCTAAATACGTGTGTGACAGGGTTTCAGTGACATCCTGATCAAACATTGGGGCTTGGACCGACGAGGAGGCCCCAGCCCAGGCCATTAGTGCAGGAGGGACAGAGCCCAGCGCCCGCTTGCCCAGTACAACCACTCTGCTGGCGATTCTTTATTGCTGTAAAACACGACAGGGACGGTTCCACGGGTACCAGTTTGCAAAGGACTGGGAAAACACGTTGGAAGGGCTCGCTGCGCAGCCAGGCGTGACAGAACTGGGTTTGAGGAACAGTCTGAGGTGCATGTTTTCCAAAGTCAGTGATACAGAGCTCTCCCTGTGAGCATGGATATTGTGTCCATCATCTGAAAGTCCAGCAGCAATGCCTCACTGGCCTGCTTCAAGAAATATTGAATCAGCCTAGACCTTTAGTACATGCCTGTCCAATCATTGCTTGCTCTCTGAGCATCTTCAGGTGTCCTTCTCCAAGTCTGCTTCATCCTCTTTGGCGTCTTTCTTAGAAAAGCACTCCAGCCTTCTAATTCTAAAGACAAGAAGAAAAGAAGAGCTGATACAGTTTTTATCCTGGTTTCTGATATTCTTTCCTTTACCTTAAGTTTGCACCTTTGGCTTGGCTTTTTCCTTGTGTTCAGAGCTCTATTTACCCACCTCAGCTGAGGTTTGTTCCTTCCCTGTGTCATCTGGCAGGTCGACACCACGTGTCTCGGGCAGCAGGATGCAGGACAGTGACACTAGCACGGGGATGCTCCCAAAGATGGCCATGGGGATGGCCCGGTGGTACTGGTCCAGAGGGATGATCAGCGGGGCCAGGATCCCTGCCACCCTTGCCATGGTCGAACACAGCCCCACACCGGTCTGCCTGGGGGAGCAAGGGGCAGCAGGAGCTGAGGGCAGGGCTCAGCACCCCCTGGCACTGAGTGTGGCCATGGGGACAACTGTGCTTTTGCCCCATCTCCACCATCAGCCATGGCAGAAGGAAGCCCTGATGTGTGGGGAGACCTCACCTGACGACTGTGGGGAAGAGCTCTGCGGCGTAGACGTAGGAGGTGGAGAAAGTGGCTGTGGCTGTAAACTTGCCGATGATGGCCAGCACGGTGATTGCCACGGGCTGGTCTGAAGGGAGGACGAGAGACCACCACTGTAACCTCCATGGAAATGGTTCACTAGGGACCAAAACTCTCTCCAGTGGGATTTCTTGGGACAGCCCATTTTAATAGACTTACCAACCAAATCTGGATACGTTGAAGACAGCACCTGACCCATTGAAACTGTTCCTAGTATACCATTTTCTGGAAAATGACCTCTGGAAAACTGGGACCCAGATTTCTCCTGAGACCTTGGACATTCCCTAAATCTACACCTGGACTGAGCCAGCAAGCCAGATATTTGGGGACTGCTCGGTTGGAAATACCACATCCCTGAGCTTGAAAGCATAATGCAGCCCCTCTGTTTCCTTCAGCCTTACTCACAACAGCAAGAGTGAGGCTACAGACTGCAGCAATGTGCCACAAACACATGTAAGGGATGGGCATTTGCTTTTTCTCTTCATCTAAAGAAGAGAGATGTGATGGATTTTAAAACACCTCTTCTGCCACACCTTTCTGTGAGGAGGTGCTGGAGGTTGTGTCTAGTGGGTGGTGGTGTCTAATGGACAGGAGCTGTGTAAGGACTGGGAACAGCCCTGATAGAGAAAGAAATTCAAGCTGAGATGGAGCTAACATGTTTGGAATGCAGCACCCTGGGCTGTGGCACTCCCCCTGGGAGCAAGGGTGGGTCTGCAGCCAGCTGGGCTGAGAGGACAAGTCTGAACAAGGATAGGGATGACTGGGGTTCTGCACAGCTCTGCTCATGGACTGAGGAAGAGGTTGTTCACCTTCAGGGATGCCAGTGAGGATGAGACATATCAGGCCAGCCAACATCAGAAGAGTGCCCTGCACTTTCTTCCTCCCAAACCACTCCAGCAGGAAAATGCAGGAAATTCGAGCTGGAAACTCCACTGCCCCAAAGGCCAGCTGTGTCAGGTAGATATCCAGACCAAAGTCTGTCACGCTAAGGCTCAGCCCGTAGTATACAATGCTGTCTGCAAACCTGAAATTCAAGTAAAGTGGAATAAAACATGTCACCACATGGTTTTATGGGTGTTTATCATCAAAAATTAGGATGGTTAGACCACACACAACTTATTTAAGCTCCCAACTATTTCTGTTTTGCTTTTAGTCACCACCTGTGACACTTTGGTGGGATGAAGTTGCATGAGATAAAGCAGAATGGTTCTCCATATGGTCAGTAACTTCTAGACCAAACTCAAAATTTCTAGGAAGGCACAAAACTACTCCAAGGCTCAGGGAATGCCAAAAGCTGGAATTACTCAGGCCTTTCTAACAAAACTCCCAGTGGCATGAGTAATCATGTTCTCCCCATGCCCAGGCCAGGTAAATCTGGTCCAGAATGCAGAAATATAATGATAGCAGATAAACACCTACACTTACACATATGTAACTCCCCAAATTACATTACAGTTCTTGTCAACCATCAGTTCCTTTTTTTTTTTTTTTTACCTAGAAGCTTGTACAGAGGAGAGCAGGGAATGTCTTACCATACACATGACATGATTAAAGTCATCTTCCGGAGGTGCTTCTTCCGAAAGAGATCCAGAAAACCTCCAGAATTAGTGTCTTTCTCAGGCTCCAACTTCAAAACACAGAAAGCCAAAGAGTCAAAGGAGGAAAAGAAAACCCATGGCCAGATCCTTTTCCATCTGCAGTCAATGGAAAGCCTCAGCAGGACAGGCTGGTGACCCCCTCAGCTCCGGGAGGGACAACAGCCCCGTGGGGCTGGGCTCCTGCCTCTGTGCTCTGGGTGCCCAGCACAGGGGATGGGGGACTAAGAGATTCCTCAGGAGAAACCTTTCCCCACTGGAGGGACATGGAAACCCACAGACTAAAGAGAGGCCTCGTGCTCAGCACCCACATCTCTGCAGTCCTCACAGGACTAAAGCCCAGGAAGCATTTCAATCCTTTCCATGTCCCAAGGTGGACTCCAGAAAGCTCCAGGCTGAGCCTCAGCCAAAGCTGTGCCTCTTCCCTGACCTCATCTCTGTCCATTGCAGCTGAAGCTGGAGTCACCCACGGCCCTTCCCCAAATCATCCCCAGCGGCTATGGAAAGATGTTTATGGGATGAGTTCAGCTCCAGTGGCTGCTGCAAGCCCAAGGGCAGGGGGAAGGCCCTGGAGACAACCAACCATTCCCCAGGCCTGTACAGGTACCTGCTCCAGGAGTCCTGGTGGGATGCTGCGCTTGTTGGTGGCTGCTGCCTTCTGAAGGACCTTCTTGGCTTCTTCGATTCTGCCTTTTGTCACCAGCCACCGAGCTGACTCTGGGAGCACCCTGCCGAGGAGGGGAGCTCAGAACATGCTGCTGTCACAAGCTGAGTTCCCCCACAGCCTGTTTCCCTGTGACCACATCCAGCAAGCAGCGGGCATCACATGGCCTGGATGGGTCTAAATACCCTCCATTTAGGCTCCAAAGGCCACATCTGGAGACCTGAGAGCAGAGCAGCTGCTTCTCTCAGGACTCCAATGCCCCAGGGAGCTGTGCTGAGCTCTGCAGAAGCTCCTCCAGCATCTGCACTCTAATGGGAAAGACCCAGCCTGGTCCTGAGCCATTGTTGCCTCCTCACACCCACCCCTCACACCGCTGTTTTGTCTTCCAAAATCTCTTTCCGCCTCCTGCTTACCAGATGTAGAAGAAAAGGGCAAACATAGGAGCGGATCCTGCAATCTCCAGCAGCCTCCAGTTGCGAATTCCATAACTCAAGCCAGCCACAAGCGTCTGTCCGATGGCGAAGGCAGTGTGGGCAATAAGCACTGACTTTGGCCGGAAGGGGGCTCCGACCCATTCTGTAGCTGAGGAGAAGAACAAAAGTTCAGGATCACCCGTCCCAAAACATACTGGGCTCTCTTTTTTCATTGTACCTCGTGAGGCCACAGCTGTTACCCCAGGACAAGGTCATCCTACTTACCCAGGGACACCACAGTGATCATAATTCCTGACACTGCAGCCCCTACGATACACCTGATGGTGATGTACACATAGAAATGGGGCACAAAGGCAATTCCTAGACCAAACAAGGCCTGGATGAACATGCAGATCAGCATGACTGGCCGCCTGCCTATCCTGTGGAGGAAGAGAGAAGATGCTGTTGGTGTCTGGAGAGAACCCATGAGGAGAGGGAAGAACCCAGGTGGAATACAAAATGATTCGAGAGCCAGAGGAGATTTTACATCCCTGTGGACAAAGTTCCTCTCTATATCCCAAGAAATAACAAGCAGAAGAAGCTGTGTCTCCACTGCTGATCCATTGTGGTGCTTGCAGAGGCTGAGACACCAGCTGGGCCTAGACTGGTGATTGCTGAGGGACCTCCTCACAGGGCTGTATCTGCTTCTCTCTTTCTTCAACCCTCAGACACCTATAGACATATCAAGTGGCCCCAGTTGCCCTTGCTCAGATGTGGAGCTCGAGTCCTGTACAGGGTATAGTTCATGATCAGTGCAAGGACAGTCTGCACCCTCAGCCAGATGCTGGACAATGACTCTGGGAAGATAAGCATGTTTCCTCACCTGTCACTTAGCATCCCAAAGAACGTGGCTCCTACGAGAAGCCCAGCCATGTAGATGGACTGGGAGATGTCGTTCAGGACTGTCCTGTCACACACCAGGTCAAACTGGAGGAAGGAAACACAGATGCTGTTGCTTTTGACAGGACCCAGCTGCTTCCTGAGGGTAGGCAGCCCTTCTGGTCCATGGGGGGATCCAGGATCTGGGTGCCTGAGCTCTCACTCCAGCCTCTGGGAGCAGAGAACCCGCTCACAGAGGGTCCTCCGTGGTGTGCACACAGGGTACAAATCAGAAGTGGGACAGGTATATGAGGTGCTCAGCATTCCTCTTAATCCTTGTACACATCTCCTGAGTGATGGGATCCAAGGCATTCCTGAGGGTTTTGGCAAGTTTTGCTTAAAGTGGGACCTTGGAAAAAGAGTTGTAGCAGTTTGCTTCTCTGACTGCAAGGGCAGGACAGGGTGGGAGAAGGAAGAAGGAAGGAGACCTGTGTTTTCTCTGATAAAGGAAGACCAGAATAGAGATGGCAAGGGATGCAGCAGCTGCTGAGAAGCCTCCAGAGAGCTGGCTGTGAAATGGACATGGTGCTCCAGGAACACCAAAGAGCCTTTGCAAATGCCAGAGGCTGGACTCACTCTCCCCTCTGGTTTCAGCTCAGAGGAAGCTACTCATGAGAAGGTACTAGAGCTGGGAGAGAGGAGAGAAGGGAGAAAAGGAGGAAAGGATGAATGAGGCAAGATGGAAGAGAAACTGAGGTCCAGAAAGGGAGAATTACAAAACCATTTAGGTTAGAAAAGACCTCCAAGATCATTGAATCCAACCTTTGACTGATCACCATCTTGTCAACTAGAAGGTGGGAGGTCAAGCAGAATGGAGATATTGAGGATGATGATAGATAAAGCCTTGCTCAAGTGCATGTTCCGTGGGATGTCTTGTTGCAGTCCTGAGGGTCTCTGTAAGCCCCAGAAATATCAATGACAAGGCCTTGGAAGGTTAATGTCTTTCACAGACGTCATATGAGTAGAACCAGGCCAAAGAACAGGGGAAACTGCATCAGAGACACCCAACAGATTCCTCCAGGAACAAATATCATACTTATACATGATAGGTTCAAGGAAAAGGGGAAAGGAAAGGGAGAGATGGTGGGCAGAACATGTGCTAGACTCACTTCTCTACTGTTGCTGCCTGTGCCCTCCTTGGGCATCTACATCCTAGTCTTCCTGCAACAACCTCTCAAGTATTACAGCTGTGATCTGTCTGATGGAGGCAAAATCCTCCAGTGCCTGGTGTAATTCTCATCCTGACTGCACCACAGCTGGCACCGGCTGACCCAGCTACAGGACAGGATATACCCATCCTGTCCCTTCCATGTCCCCATCTCCTCAAAAAGCGATTACAGACCTCAGTCAGAAGGGATGGTGGTTCTCCTGAGGGGTACACCCAGCCACTGCTGCACTTCTCCGTGGCGTTCAGGCCATATGCCATGATGGATTCCAGGTCCCAGTCCACTGGTGAGTACATGGAGCACTGCTCGTACTCCCCGTTCGCATCCCGGGGCAGGGTGAGGTTCAGCTGCTCTTCCTCAGTCAGGTTGGGGCCGACAGCACGGATCCAGCTGGTGTCACAGTGATGAGGCACATCCACAACCATGAACACTTGTCCAACCATTTGAAAAGGATTAAAAAGTAGCGGGAGGGAGAGTACCAGTATCAGTAATTTCTGATACAGCCCAAACTCCCCCAGAGCACTTATAAGATCTCCAAACTCAGCCATGGCGACAACCTCTGTGGTCAGGCTGTACTAGTGCATATGGTATAAATAGGCAAAATTAATGTTTAAACTATGTGACCACTAAACCTCCAACCCAGTCTAATAAAACAAACACCTGTACCAGCAAATTCGTCCATTGTGATGATACGCTGCAGTCCTCCAGGATGTACTTTGTCACCAGCCATTCATTCCCTGTTCTCAGCAACAGAACAAAGGTGCCAGAGATTGCCACTCTTGCAGATAACATGGCAACAGCTTGCCTTTTTCCAGCCTGGAATGTCTCAAAATGCCTCCTGAAGCCAACTGCTCTGCAAGGCTTTTGTCTGACAGGTGTAATTGTGACTCTACAAAAGAGGATTAATTTTTCTGACTGTGATGAGGCAAAAGGAGTTAATTTGCTGCTCTCGATAATGGCTATATAACCATTCTGGAAAGTATAGGAAAGAGAAGGAGAAAAATACTTCCCCTTTGGACCAGGACATATGGCTGCTAGTCAAGTAGACTTGGTCTTGACAGCTATGTCCCAAGCTGTCAATTTTCATTTGCCCCGTGTAGAAACCGTAGGTAGTCATAAAACTAGATCTAAACTACAGTCTCTTGGGCAGGATCCTAAAATAGATTTGGCCTAGAGAATACCCTTAGGGAAATCAACATATTACGCACACAGACGTGCAGAGCACACAGGATCTGGGAAACGACACCAGCTTGGTTTCGCCTGAGGTTCTGATGTCACTTGAAAAGCAGATTGACCTGATTTCTGCTGCACATCTGAGTCTCTTCATGGGCGAACTCCCTGAGTGGTTTGTATCTTTATTCCTGAGAAATGCAAAGCCTGACTGCCCTCAGTGTGTGAATTTTGGTGTGTTATTTGGGAAGCTCTCCTTGCTGCTTGCACCAGAGCGATAAGGACAGGTCACTGATCTGCTCACTTCGTGTCTCCTCTCAAATTCTTTGTCTTTCACTTTCAATGCATATAGTACATCTGAGCCTCCAGCAAAGTTACTGAAGGAGCACACAAACCTGGATTGGTGTTTCATGAGTGGGAATGGCAACATTGTGCTTATGGAAGTGGGAAGAAGGGTAGAAGATAAGAATTTAGAACATCACCTTCTAAGGTGTGGCAGGAGGGAGAGGTTGTACTGGTTAGTACTACAGGGAGTAAAGGAGGAGAAGAGTAGATTTTACTTAGAGTTGTGTAAATTCACACCAGAGATGTGTATGTATCATTTGCAGACATCACCCTTTGTTCTGGGTCCACACCCATCACCAGACAGGTGCTTCTGAACCCCTGGGAAAGCTCCAGCCTCTTGTTCATCCTCAGATGACATTTCTCATAGAAAGTCATTGCTCTCATAACTGTTTTTATCACCTGGGGCCAGGTGGGTCAATCCTACCTGCAGGAGATCTCTCAGGTGCAAAGGAGCTGCTGCAGCAGCCCTGCAAACCTTTGTTTCCTGGGGGCTCACTGATAAATATTCTCTGATTATTTCTCTCTGTCCAGCAGTTTTGTCCAGGTGGATTACTAATGCTTGAAAAGATTCTTGAAAATGGAAAAACCTCTGTGAGAGGGCAGGTCTCAGGGAAAACCCGATGTGGTTTGACATATATCCATGCCAAAGACTAGGGAAAGGGAGAGGCAACATCCTAGAGAGTAGTTCAGAAAGAGAAACCATTGCCTGGGGAGGAAGCCTGGTGCGGGCAGGAGGGCATGGATGCACCAATTCATGGACTTGGTTTTGCTCTGTACATCAGGAGTGGCTGTGACTAGAGACCCATTGGGACCCCTATATTTTAGGGCAAATTGTAGCCAGAATGAATTCATGTCCACCAACTGTGGCGCTCCTGCATTTTCCCTCTTCCTGTTAGAGCTGTCAGAGAACGATCAGGTTTATGGGGATCATCTGGTTGTTACAACATGGTCTGGGGTGTCACTTTGAGTATCTTTTGCTCAGGAAAAGGGCAACCCACTTCCCATTGCTCCAGTGAAAAATGCCCAATCTCTGCAAGCCTTCTCTCCATCTCTAAGGAGAACTTGACCAGGTTTCAGGCATGACTATGAGATGGCAGTGCATTTATCCCAAGCCTCTTAACCCATCTCAGGGTGAGATTGACTTCAGCATCTAATGAGTCATATCAATTTCAAGGATATCCCTCTTTTCCCTGATTTATGTTGATCAAGCATTCTCCCTGCACAGAACACTGACACTGCTTTGTAGCAGATGCAGTCATTAAGCAGCTTTATTCCTCCAGATCTGACAGAGGCAGGGTTATTTTGTCACTGGTGAGGCAGGAGAGTTTTTTTAATTACTTTTATTTTAACATTTTTTTTATTTTTTTTATTTTTTTTACAGACAGCTGATTAAAACATGTGCAGTGATATGCTCCATGACCCTTTTCATAATGCACATGTTCATGCTTTGACCCCCTGAGGTTTCTCGTGAGCTTGTTTATCATTAGTCTAATTGTTAACTCTTATAACATTTACATTATGTAATATTTATGGAAAGGGCAATCAGGGAGGATCAGAGTGCAATTGCACAGGAAGAGCAGATGTAGCAATGTCCTCACATCCCAAGATTTAGAGACATCTGGGTTCATTTTCTTCCTCTGCTCTTCTGATCTTGGCAAGGTCATTTCACTTATCTTTGCTCACCATTGTACAACGAGGTTAATGCTGGTGACATCTTGTGTGGAGCAATTTTCAGTCTAACAAAGGAAAAATACAGTGAGGGGGGTGAGATATCACCTTTATTAAGTGTAGGCAAGTCATACTTGTACAACGTTTTGGGTTGCATTCACCTCTGAATGTCTCAGTGTAGTTGTCAATATATGAAATAGACACTTAAGGCTGCATTGTGGACTGACACAGCTCACAGAGTCCTGTGGTCTATTGCATCTTCAAATGCAGTTCTGTGGTTTGGGATGGGCTGAATTACTCCCCAGACTATATTTGCTAATTCTCCATTGACTTTAATGGGGGCTTAAGCATCTAATTTACCTTGGAATGCTAATCCTGCAGACACCAAAACCTAATCTGGAGACAAATCTTCACCTTGCCCACCTCAGCTTTGCCTTTGCCCATTGTACTTTGCTTGTGCACCCGTGGCCAAGGATTCAGTTCCTTCCTAACTCTTCTAATGTGAGTTTCTAGTTCTTATTAGCTTGTTGTTCATGGCTGTGTGCTGGTTGAACCTCTTCCATGCAGACATCATCTGAGGGATCTTGGCAGCAGGTTGTGCAGAAGATCCCCTCTGCAGAAGACCCCTGGCTGCAGAGAACAGGGAGTGCATCTCCTTGGATGTTCCTCACACTGAACCCAGTTCTTGTATTGTTCTTCTTTGGGAACTAACTACTGACACATGAAGTCCAGGACAGAGAACTTAAATTTAGCTCCTTAAGCCATTGATAAATCAGCCTGTGCACAAGTGAATTTGTCTTGTGCCAGAGGAGTGAGGGATTTAGAAACTGATTTCATGGATCACCTTTGGTCCCATATCAGCTGACTTCTGCTGCAGGGGTGGGTGCCTTTTACCATTTTTTTTAAAACTATATGAAGAACTCCTTTTCTGAAAGGTCATCATCTAATGTGTCCAAGTCTTCAGAAGAGAGGCTTTCATAATCTTCTTCAACTCCTGATGTTTTTCTGCTCCTGTTCATTTTTTCAGGAACCTCCTGGCCTGGATCTAAGACACCCTGGTTAAAGGTTTCAGAAGCACAGCTGGTGAACATGCACGTTAAGGGAAAATTGCACTCCTGTGTAGAGAGATGCTTGTTTGTTGAGTCTTCAGCACTGAGACCCAATCCAAACATTTCTTCTGCTGCCTTTGGAGCCTGGCACTGTGGATCCAACTGCTGCAACAGTGCACAGCTCTGAATTCCTTCCAGGTCTCTAGTATTAATCTCATCCTGTCCATCAAGAAGTGAGAGACTGGAGGTGTCCCACAGCTCTAGTGGGGCATTTATTTCTGCTGAGATTTCCTGGAATAACTCTGAAGGACTTGGATCAAAGAAAGGTGGAATTTCTGCCTCTGAGTTTTGCAAGTCTGAATTAGGAGTTTTACTTGCTGTGCTGGGAAATACTTGTCCTCCAGAAAAGAACAAGTTTTTATCCTCCAGAAAATCCATGTTGCCAAACTGAAGCTCAGATTCCTTGTGTATCGTTTCTGAATTGCCTGGTGAAAAAAATATCCCATCCTCTATCAATGTGTCTTGGGCATCCAAACTCAACAAGTCTTGGGCTTCTAGTAGATAAACATCATGATTATCTGCTTCCCTGGTGAGAGTTTTGCTTTCATCAGCTGCAGGCATAAGCTCTGGAGGAGGATGTAGGGGGTTTGTTCTACCTTCTGAGATTTCTGCAGCTTCTTTCTGATTTTCCTGTGCTGGCATGAGAGGGTCCCCTTCCTGCCAAACCTGACTATTTAAAGACAGTTGGTCATGGATGTCAAGTTCAGTTGTCTCATGTTTATCATCACGTGATGCGCTTGTGCCAGGAGCTAACAACAGAAGGTTGTTGGTCTGCTTGCCCTCGGTAGAGTCTGAGAAGCCTCCAGAGCTTTCCTGGATATGTTTAGGGAAGACATCTGTCTTTCCTGGCTGTGGCAGCTGGTCGTTCTTGGAGGTCTTTTGTTTTGCTTGGCTGGAGGAGCTGAAGAGGCCTTGGGCCTCTTCTGGTCTGTCTTCAGTATCTGCTTTTCCTGCCAATCTCACGGGTTTTTCTTGTGGACTCTGTTTCTTCTCTGAGGAGCAACCAAACAAGGTGACAAAGGCTGACTGCGGCTTTGTGGGCTTCCTTTGGGTTGTTGTCTCTTTCTTGGAAGTGCTGCCTCTGTCTTCAGAGCCAAAAAGTGTAATGAAGGGGTTTTCCCTAAGCCTGAAACCTTTACCTACTGTCTCTCTGCAGGCTTGACTACTTCTGGCCTCTTTGCTATGAGCACCAGTCTGTGGCATAGGCACAGTGCTTTCCTCTGGCAGTTTCACATCCACTTTTTCTGCACCCACTGGATTGCCTCTGAATTTGTTCAAGGACATATTTGGTTTGGAAGGTTCTGAAGTCTCAGCTGGTTGCTCAGAAATGGGCAGAGTGTTTTCACTAAGAACTTCCCTTGAATCCTCTGTCTTGCAGTTGTTGACTTCATCATGTGAGAGGCAAGTGGCACAAGTTCCTTTTGGGGGTGTGTCTGTTGATAGTGGAAAATCCTTGCCATGTGATTTAATATCATGTCTCAAAATATCCTTATGGGTGTTAGTTTTCAGTGGGCCACTTATGTCCTGAGGTTCTGTTTCTTGTAGACAGGACACACTGTGGCCATTTGTCTGATCCGACAAACCAGATGAAGCATCTCTGATCTTTTCTGCTTTGTTTTCCTGAGATATATGCTCGGGACCAAGCTCTTCCAGAAACCCTGACATACCTATTCGTTTCTCTTTTTTCTTTTCAAATTCTGCCCCTTTGCTGTCAATTCCAGGCAAATCACTTATGCTGGATGACCTCATGCTTTCCCCTAAAATTACTGGTATCTGCTTCCCAGGGAACTCATTGGGGTTTGCCTTTGCTTTCTCATTCACCAGTCCAGTAATATCAGGTGATACATTCAGCCTTCCTGGCTCTGGGAAACCAGAAGATGCATTAAAGGTCCTTGATACATCAGAGAGGAAATGGGCTTGTTCAGCTTCATTTTCAGGAGAATCAACACCCTCAGCTCCCCATTTTTGCTCAATACTTGAAGTGTCTTTGATTTTAGGCTCTCCTGGCTCGTGGATGGGCTCTGTGCTGTTCATTCCCTCTCCAAGATGTTGCTTTTCTCCTGCAGTATCTGGGGTGGCTACGGTCAGCCCAGGCTTGCCATCTGTCATAGCAGGTGTTGTGCCTCCTTCCTTGGGTGTGCTCAGAGACCCACAGACCTTGTTTTCTTTCACTGGGACCTCTGCAGCAGGGAGGGTGCAGCCCCCTGTGCCCCCCAGGTCCATCCACTTGGAGGGTTTAGTGCTCTGATGTGTGGTACGGGGGACAAGTGAGCCACGAGGCAGGAATTTCACAGGCTTCAGCACTGGGGGGAAGGAGGCAGAGGCAGGTCCTCTCTTCATCCGGGCTTGGCCCTGCTGGATTGCAGCCACTCGCTGGGACACCTTGCCCACTCGCTTCCCTTCAGGCACATCCCCATCCCCAGTGTTTTCACTGCCTCTCTGTTCTCTGTTCTCAGGCCAAGAACACACCTGCTCTCTTTCCTTGGTATAGGTGATGCCAGGTAAGAATCTCCCTTTCTCCACTGCTGCCTCCACTGCTGATTTTCCCTCCTGACCCCTGATCATCACGTTGCCTGCCCTGCTGCCCACAGCCTGGTAGGTTTGAAAGCTCAGTGTGGGCTTTTTCCAGGAAAGTGCTCCATTTCCATCTTTCCCATCTACAGCCAGCAAGGCTGTTTCTGAAGGTGGCCAAACTGTTCTGAGCTTGTTCCCTGAGAGGACAGACCTGCTGTTCAGCTCCTCCCTGTGCTCAGCCGCCCGCAAATCACTCTGTGCATTGAAGGATGTGGGTTTCTCTCTTGTTTCAGTCTTCTTGGCCCTTTTACACCAGTCCTGAGGCTGTTGTCCTTGCTGGATGTGACTGTTTCCTCGCTGGTTCTCGAGCCTTTCCACCTCACTTCTGCTTTTAGCTCCAGCCATCTGCTTGTAGTGGACTTGACAGTAAAACACGCCATGGAGGGCAGCATAGTTTTGCAAGCTGGAAAACACACATTGGCATAGCTGTTAGTGGCTGTGTGGGAGGGAAGCTGTAGCACTGATGGACAGGGTTTCAGCAGAATTATTTTTCAGTGGGGAAGGGAGGGGGTTTGAAGAATGAAACCTTTCAAAAGTAGTGTTGACTTTCTGAGAATAGGTTTGATTTTTCTTTCAAATACCAAAATGTGTGAAAAATTAAACATTTCCTTGCAGTACCTCTGGGAATTGTAGCCCAGGTTATTTGCAATCCCTTTCTCATTTACAGGTCAGGCTTCATACCAGCACTTCATCTCTTTCCCTGTATGCACAGCATGGACATAATGGATAAAGCTGCACAAGGGCTCCCATGGTACAACAACTGCATGATGGGAGAAATTGTCTGCACAGCTCAGGGGCCGACAGGATGTCAAGCAGCCTCACAGGAGGGAGTTGTCTCAGTGACTGATAAGTTGAAAACAAGCCAGCAGTGTGCCCTTGTGGCCGAGGAGCCAACTACATCTCCCGGACTGCATGGTCAAGAGTAGAGACCGTTCCTCTACATTTGACACTTGCAGGACCCCATGTGTAGTACTTTGAACAGTCTTGGCCTCCTCAGTGCAAGAGCCATTGATGTGCTGGAAGGAATCCAGCAAAGGGCCACCTGGAACATGTGTTATTTGAGGAGAGGCTGAGGCCTGGGTTAGGCAGGTCTTATCAGGAGAAGGTTAAGAGGGGAAAACTCATTGCTCTGTGTGTCTATTTTATGGGAGGTTATAGAGAAGACAGGGCTGGAATGCTCTGGTAGATAGACAGGTGACAGGATGACAGGCAATGGGAACAAGTTGTAACATGGGAAATGGTGATGAGATATAAGAAAAAGCATTTTCACTGGTGGTCAAATGTTCAAGGAGGAGCCCCAACTGAAAGACTGTGTTACCTCCATCCTTGGAGGCATTCACATCTCTCCTGGACAGATTCCTTCAGGTTCCTGAGCTACCCGCCCCCCTTGGACCTGCAGGAGGCTGTGTGTAGCCTTCCAGAGGCATCTTCCAACCTGCCTGACTTGGTGTGGTGCTTAAGGACATGGTTTAGTGGAGGACCTGACAGTCGTAAGTTAATCATTGGACATGATGATCTTAGAGGTCTTTTCCAACCTTAATGATTCTATGGTTCTACAAAATACGAGGCAGCCAAATGACTCCTCTGATTAAATTCCATATCAGTCTTCCCAACTCATAAATATTTATCGTAATTTCAACTTGCTCTTGCATCACTACCCATGCAGATTCCTGATCCACAGGTGCCTAAAAATCTTCAGGTGAGCAGTCTTTATGCTTTATTGATGGAGAGGCAGATTGCATCAAGGAAACTGCCCTTTCTCATTCTATGCATCCTGCTCTGTTGGAATTACACTTGGACAATTGTGACGGAAACTACTTGGACATCCCTTAAAAATAAATGCAGCTGGGTTCCCACCACTCACCTCAGCTTCCTCCCACAGACCTGGCAGCAGAAACAAGAGCGATGCACACAGATCCTGTCAGTGACAACACGCTCCATGGAGTAGACAGGCTTCAGGCAGGACACACACATTTCTTTCAACATGGGCTGAAGGAGGAGAAACTGAAGCTAAACAACTGAATCACAACCACCTGGAGATGCATCTGCAAGGTAATTTACCGAACCTTCCGCTTGTGTTGCATTTTCTTGTTGTTCTTTTGCAGATCTGTTGTGAGAGTTCGACTTCACGTCTGACTCAATTTATTTCTCATCTTGGAATAGATCAGTGTTAATTTTCAGCCAGGACAGAAAGACAGAACACCGTTAGACCCTAATGAGAAAAATTTTTCAATTGTTTGATAGCAAATGATTCATTCAGTTGAATCATTTAAAAATCCTGAGTGAGAAATGTTCAGAAGCTCTGACCTAGCTCAAAATCTCTGGCTGTGCCACTCCTGGAATTACTGGCATCTTATGGCTGCTTACATGGACACACAGTGCAAACACTAAAAAGTCAACCCGTATCAGTGATAACGTTTGCACAGCTCCATAACCTGGTAGTTTATTACAGTATGTTTATGCTCTGGACGGTTTTACACCATGACCCAATTCTTCAAACACCTCTTTATGTGCAAAGCCCAGGGAATCTGGAAAGCATTGCCAGCACCAGCCATATTAGTGCAGAGACAAAGGGAATAAAGAATCTTGGATATCAGCCCAGCTGCAGAAATAGCTTCAGGTATTCTGTGTGGTCAACTGACCCAGAGTGTGCTGGTGGCAATGGGGATGTCTCTGTTTACTCCTTCTCACTGTGGTGCAAAGTAAAGGCTCAGATCACCTGATGAGTTAATCTGCAAATCAAGTCTGTTCAAAGCCCCAGAAGGAGCATAGATGAACCCAATTTAAATCCGACATGTCAGTGCTCTGAGTACTGACCCTCCCTCACATTAAGGCAGCTCAGCCTCTTTGTAGGGGGATAATTTGCTACAGTTTTGCTGATGCTGTCTGATCCCTCTGGCTTCTTTTCCATGTATTCTCACCCTGGTTTACAATGTTGTCAACTCAAAGGAAAGGGAGGTTTACTTTCTGCCCTCATGTGGAGTGGGCTGGTGGCCAAATTTTAGCTTTGACCAGAAGAAACATGTAGTCCAGAGAAGTTAAGGATGCCCTAATCCTAGAAGTGCTCAAGTCCAGGTTGGATGAGACCCTGAGCAAACTGTTCTAGTGGAAGGTATCCTTGCTCATAGTGTGTGTGGGGGGACTTGGTGTTCTTTAAGTTTCCTTTCAGCCCAAACCATTCTATGATTCTGTGATCCTATGAACAGCAAAGGTGTTTCTGTGTTTCAAGAGACGAGTTGACAAGGGAGCAAGAAGCAAGGGTCTTGTCTTTAATTTGCAACATACATCTAGGGGACCAATTTTTATTTTAATTAACTTTGTTTTGGCTGAACATAATGTTAAGGTCAGATCATCTTTGTCTTCTTGTGACAACACTTTCAAGATGAGTTTAATGTTTTACATTTTCTTCCCTCTCTCTAGAGGGAAATATACAAAAAAATCCCTGTCTTTCCTTCAATTTACAGTAATCACAGCATGCCTTGGCTATTCCAGTCCTCTACAGAGAGGAGACCATAGGTCTGTAAGTGAATAGACATGCAATGAGTGTCTAAACTCACAGTACTCAATGGAGGCCAATTTAAGGGAGTCTAGAGGGTGATACATCTACCCTAAAACAGGCCCTTGTAGTTATACAAAATCAATCACCTTGTAAGATGAATTTCACCAGTATTCCTGCAGAACTGTGCTGATACCAATGGGAGGGCAGTGCTGGGGTGGAGGTGAAGCAGAAATATGCTGTCATGCAAATATAAGACAGAGCCTTCAAGTGGAAAATGGTAGCAGAAAGCAGATGGGAAGTGATGGCACGTTAGCAGGTGTCTCCAAGGGAAATGGAAACTCTGCACCTTTGTCATGGATGCTTTTTCACTGGAAATGAGCAGGTTCTTTGGCAGAGAACAGTGAGTGATGATGAGCAGCTGCATGAACGCAGCATCATCTGTGATGCAGCGAAATACCAGTGCTGGTGACAATAAATCCCAGCCAGAGGATCAGTGCTGCAGTACGTGGCAGTAGAGATCGCAGTTACACGTAGGTACCCTGGCAGGCACTGCCTCTGACAGTGACAAGCTCTCACACAGCACAAGGGTCTGTGTCCTGATAGAGGAGAGGGCAACTGTCCACATGTCTGTGTTGTATAAGAAAAAAGGATTTCCCTTTAATTGTGACTGAGCAAGGAAGCAGAGCTGTTTAGCAATCAGGCAAGATCTCTCTCCTCTGAGCTGTGAATGAACATATATACTCCTGGAGTGAGTTTCCAAGGTGGGATAATCTTTTATAGGTGACACAGGCCTCTTTCATGAGGGGATTAATTTTCAATGCTCACTGCCTGATGCTTGGAAAATACTCTTGCTCTTCAGAGGTGTATTTGTCACCCCCAGGAATAAGCCTTTCTAACGGTTTGGAAGATAGAGGGGTAATTAGCAGCAATTGAATGGCACTGTGGGCAAGGAAATTATCTAAAGACTTCTGTGAAAAGCAGTTACAGAGTGTTCTTGGAAGGCTCTTCCAGCACACTGCTGATTACTGCAGTTCTGATAGTGGCAGCTGGCTCATGGCTTATCAGTTGTTGCCTTTTTTTTCCTTGGGTGAATTAAAAACCTTTATATAGTAGGAGGAGTCAGCCTGAAAATGCCTGTGTTATTGATAGGTGGAGAAGCTGGAGAAGGGTCTAGAGCACAAGCCTTTTGAGAAGCAACAGGGAGAGATGGAAGTGTTTAGCCTGGGGAGAAGGAGGTTCGAGAGGGACCTTATTGCTTTCTGCAACTCCCTGAAAGGTTGTAGACAGGTAGAGGTCAGTCTCTTCTCCCGGGTAACAAGGGATAGGACCAGAGGAAAAGGCGCCATGTTGCACCAAAATAGGTTTAGATGAGTTATTAGGAAGAATTTCTTCACCAAAAGGGTTGTCAAGCATTGGAATTGGCTGCCCAGGGAAGTGGTGGAGTCACCATCCGGGTGGGATTTATAAGATGTGGCATTTAGGGATGTGGTTTAGTGGTGTGCTTGGCAGCGCTGGGCTAATGGTTGGACTTGATAATCTTAGAGGTCTTTTCCAATCTTAATGATTTTGTGATTCCATGGTGAGCACAAGTCTTTCAGACCTAAGACTGAGTATCCCCAGGCAGGCCAGTGGCTGATGGAGCTGGGAAGGGCAGTGCTTGATATGGGCACTTCAAATGTGCCATAATTCAAATCTACTGCTACAAGAGAATCAGATCTGTAGCAGAATGTGTTCTTTTACCACTCAAGGAGGTGCAGTTTAGACAAGGCCAACTGTCCTGTGTCCATTGGTCTTGGTAATTCTCCCAGCCTGTTGGCTCTTGAAGAATCTACTCAGCACTGTGGGAAAGCAGTGAGACACAAGGGCAGGAAACAGTGAACAATGTGATGTCTTGTACCCAAAAATCACAGAAAAAGTATGACAACTCGTTTGGGATTTGAAAGTTGGTATGTGCTCTGCTGGTTTATTATTGCAAAGTCTGAAGCACGGAGAGCATGAGCTGATCCTTCAGCTTGTGTTTGAGTTTCAAATCATGGCATTTGCTTTTTCTCTCTGGCTCTTTCAGTGGCTCAAGGAGCCATGGATGGTGCTGAAACAAAGCAGCATCTGTCTTGTTGGCATATTTCAGTTTTTGGCCGGTGGAAATACCATGAAAGAAACATATCTTAATGATCTTAGCCTCATAAATGGGTCTTTGAGACATTTGAAAATCCTGTAAAACCAGGAACACAGGCAATAAGTTTGGTATTTTTAATCACTGGCAGTGCAGGATATTTGTGTTTATCTGAGCTCCAGTGGAATCATTTTAATTGACTAAGCAACCTGTTTGCAGTTTACTAAAACTGTTCCACAGTTGTCCTTCATCAGAAATGACACAAATATTTGATGGACATCCTGAAACAAGCAGAGATAGAAATGAGCAAGGATAAGAAAGGAGTGTTGGAAAACTTTTGAAAAGGAACTCCAGATGACCAACTCTGTTATTTCTGCATCTGGTCCTACCGATAGGATTGGGAAGGACTAAGTAGCAATTTTTTTCTGATTGTCTGAAATCAGACATGCTCCGTTTATGATGATCTGCTCTTCTACCTCAACCTTCAGTGAGTAATTTGGTGGAAACGAAAACTATGTTCTTACTCTTCTTTTGCTATGTCTCACTCTCAAATTTGTGGGGTTCTGGGTGATTGCTAGGTATGTGCCTGTTTTTCAGGGAGGAAGCAGAACTCTACATGGTCTACAACACCTTGGACAAGGAGTTGTATTATGCAAAATGATATCTGCTATTTAAAAACCTAGCTGTGGATTCAGGGATAAGGAGTGGTAGACTCTGAATACTCACTTCCTCCCCAGTGTCCTGCTCCTAAACCATTAGTGTGAGTTCTTTTTCTGGAGAGGAAAAAGGGAGATATTAACCATATAAACTTGCTGATGGTTTGTTTTTTGGGTTTTTTTTTTGAATGAGGCTACTGTCACACTCTCAGAAAGATAAATCGATTCACTGAGAAACGAGGTGACTTGCCATAGATCAACCAAACGGTCTACAGTCAGCCCCAGGGGTTATCAGTCTAAATCTTAGCCAAACTGTAGGACAGGGCTCCCTGAGAAAACATCCATTCCCTCTGCAGGCTCCTCATATTCCCTCCTGACTGAAGTAAACTCCTGCCTCACTTGCATCACCCCCAAACTCAGTATGGTGTGAATTGAGGCACAGCAATGAGTAATGTCTGGTTCATTAACTGCCCCTCCTCATAAGGCTTATGGAGGCACAACACCTCAGCGGTCTACTTAGATGGGAAAAATGGATATAAGCAAGTGTTCAGACCTTTCTTGGTATATACATCCTACCTAGTCTCCACACACCTTCACAGAGTCCTGGATTGGAGAATCTATATTATCCCAGACTCAACCAATTTTTCAGACAAGAGTGTGAGTACGCCTTGCTGCAGGGCTGATAATCCACCTACACTGTAAAGCAGATGGAGTCTAAAACTCTCCAGTGTCTTAAACTGCTCTCAATATGTGGTTAAACTGGTCCATAAAGAGATGGTTTCTAGGTACTTTGAAAGGAAACAGGCACAGAACAAAAGAAACTCAACCAGGCCAAAGTATTTTTAGAGGTAATGTTTACCTTAAGAACGCAGCAGTAGAAGTTAAAAAAAAAAAGCCACAAAATATCTAAAATCTTGAGTTGAGAATGTACAAAACAAAGTCATAATAATAAGAAAATTGCTTTACAAAGTCTCAAAATGAATTTAAACAGTAAACATATAGGAAAGCATGGAAAATCTAAAATAAGTGTTTTGTAGATATTGAATAATAAATTACAATTCTAGAAAATAAACAGAGGAAAGCAGTAACCATTCTGACTGAAGTAGAGAATCTTTCATAGCATCATTCTTTGTGAGAATGGCATTGGAAGTAGCTGTAGGTCTTGGCTTGACAATTTTCAGTAGCATCAAACACTTTCCAGGAACTGAAAAATAAACTGATAAATACCTCCCCCAAATCCAATAGTGACTGCAATTCAATATTTTTTTTGCCTTTTCTTAATGGCTAACAGAAAACTTATCAAACCCACCCACTAACATGAGCTTGCGTATATATGTTTGTGTAGGATGCCCTTCTCAGAAAAAGAAGGTGTTTGTTTGCCACTGACCAGATTGGTTGGTTCGTTGATTGATCCTACCTATCTTTCCTTCTGCAGTAGTTCAGAGAAGCCTGATACAGCACCACCAGCCCCTCCCCCCCAAAAATGCTCTAGGGGGAACATATCCCAAGGTGCCCATGGATGGATTTTTCCCTTGTGCTTCTAAGAGTGTCAGGACTCTGGGTTGTGGTGCAGCACCAAGTCTGTTGGCCAGGTGAGGGCTCTTCTCCTCCAGTGTCAAGGCAGACTGCATTTGTCCTGTCTGTATTGCAAACACCAAGACGATGACCCTGAGAAGTCCTTAGGGTGTAGGTGAATCCCTGTGTGTAATGCGGATGAAACAGGAGAAACGTTTATCACGGCCGTTCTCTTTTGTCCCATACAGTCCTCTCCAAAACTTCCTATTTCTTTGTCTTGGAGTTGCCAAAGGTAACAAAGACTACTCCTGGCTCCTGAAAACTCCCGTTGGTGTGGAAGTCTTCGCCTGGGCTCTTCAAGTACCTGCGGAACATGGGTGAGGCAGATACCTCATACTGGGGATGGGCAACCACATTGCAGGTGGAAGATGTTTGTGTTTCAGATTGCTTGGTGACTGTGGTGGATGACGTGATGATTTTGTTTCCAAACTGGTCCATTTCCTCATATTGCTCCATGACAGTCCGGGTGGCTCCATAGAGCTTGGACCCATCGGGCCCTGTCTGCAGCTCCAAGATGCTTTTCTGCCTACGTGGATTTTGTGGGCTGGAGACATTCAGGGAGCAGTATTCTGAAAAGCTTCCTTTCATCTCACAATGGCAGCTGTCTTTGGTGTCCAGGGAGCACTTCTCTTTGTCACTGATCGGATGGTTGGCACTGCCAAGGGTTTGCTGTTTCATTGAGCTCAGCCCAGGTTTTGTTTGGACAGGGTCTGGTCTCTTCTCTAAGGGTTTTGTGTCATGCCCAGCTGACGGATGATTAATGGAGCTAAAGCTGTTCTGAGTAAAAGCACCCTTCTTTCCTGGAGAGTCAAGACAATTTGGCAAAGGCACATCCTGGGGGGAATGTGCTGTCCTGGGTGATTCTGCTGGTTTCCTGGCAGCAGACTCAATGGAGATGTAGGAAGGTGATGAGGGAGAGCTGACACGAGATTGAACAAGGCGAGGGATCTCCAGCTCTGCCTTGGTTGCCTCGGTCTTTTCTGCCACCTTTGCATTTTCCACAGATGCTGTTTCCCCTGTCTCCAGTGTGACTTCCTCCTGCTTGGCTTTACTTGAGACAATACTGATTTTACGGATATTGCTACTGCTCACAGAGCTTTGAGCGTTCCCCAGAGACTCCTTGAACAGCCCTGACAGCCCAGCAATGTCTGACTCAGACTTGAGACTAGAAACAGAATAAATAGCTTTCTTGATGGCCTCTTCAATGTCCAGGATCCGGGCAAGTGTCTGTTCCTTCAGGTGCATAATCTCAGCACTTGCTCGTTCCAGGTCCTCAAAAACCAGCTCCACTGAGGAGACACTGTCAGTGTCGTCCTTTGTCAGTGCCTCAGCCTTGTCATGTTGCTTGGCCTGGTGGGCCTTCTGACGAACAACCCACTCAGGGACCTTCTCAAAGAAGCTCTTTAGAGCTTTCACATCCACTTTGCTTGTCTCCTCCTCAAACTCCCTCACTCGAGTTAAGATTTCTTGCAGCTGCTCCTGTCTCCTGAGGTTCTCAAAGATCTCCATAGCCTCCTTGACATTGCCTTTCATGATCTCTTCTTTGTGTACTGACAGCCTCTTCCGACGCTCATCTTCTGTTTCTCTCTTTTTTTTCTCTCTCATAACAACCACTGGCTTCTCCTGTGCAGGAGTCTCTACCTCCCCATCAAGGCATTTCAGTTGCTCACTAGTCCCCAGCTGCTGCTCCTCAAAGGAGTTCATTGACTGCTGATGGAAGGACATTGAATGAGACATTTGCCTCCTCTCATGCACCTGCTGCATGACTCTCTGACTATCCCACGATCCATAAGAATTAGATGCACTTTCCCTTTTCATCTTGGACGAGGCATTTTGTGCAATGTCATCTCTCTTTGCAGAAGTGATTTGGCCCACAGGGGAGGTGCTTGGCTCAGCTGGCCTTGGCGCATTATTGGTATATGCTTTACCAGGACAGGTTGGAGGTGACAATGAAGAGCACCCATTCTCATCTCGGCACAGCTCTATGTGCCTCTGAGCCACCTCACCTGGGCATCTCCTTGGAGCAGCTGCTTTCTCACTCATCATTCCCTGCTTGACTTCAAAACTAACCACTGCATTGTTTATTGGCTTTGAAGTCACAGCACTGTCTGACTCCACTTTTCCTTGTCCTGCTTTGCTGGCCTTGTACCTTTCCTCTGCTATTTGAAGAGGGGTTTTAGCAGGATATTTTGGCACCTTTCTCTCAGGGTTTGTACCCTGGACTGTGACAGACTTCTTTGTAGTTGTCTCCAAATTGCGGCATTTGGCCTGAACCTCCTCATGGACTGATTGTTCATGAGCTTCCATGCAGCTTAACCCCAGCTCCATGGGGGAAGGCTTTGACTTGCTGATCTCCCTCAAGCCTGAAGGTTTTGGAGGCAGAGGTGGAGGGATGGGCTTGGTTGATCTGCTTGTGCTGTTATTTGCAGAGGAAGAATGTACCTCGTGTGAGAGGTGCTCAGGTTTTGGAGGAGGAACAGGTTTTTTCCTGTGTGGGGCAATAATTTCTGGTTTTGGAGGAGTCCTGGGCTTCTCTGCGGGACTCTGCTCACTGGGTTTGCAGGACAGAGAAGGGAGGGAAGGAAGAGGGGTCTGGAGTGGTGCAGAACATCCTGGGGCTTCATCTTTTCTGGTTGGCAATAGAAGGGCACCTTCTCTTGTTGCTTTAGTTGAGGGTGGGCAGTGTTCTGCTTTCATCACAGCAACTGAGGGAGGAGGAGGAAAGTCATTATCAGCCTGCGACCCTGAAGTCACTACAGCAGTCTGGTTACTAGCGACTTGAGTCTCATTTTTCTTTTTACATACAGAATAGGACTGCCCTGCATTTCTGTATATCATAGCAGCTTTAAAGTCCCCTCTGGAGACATTAACGTTAGACTTTTCCAGCGACTGAAGTGTAGCTTTTAAATTACCTCGGACAACATCCTCCTTTTCTACAAGGCGCTGTTCTGTGGCGGCACTTTGCAGTGCTCTGATAGCTGTCTGTACATCCCCTCTGACAACAACATCTCTTTCTTCTTGCACTGATTGCTCTTTGTAATCAGACTGAACACAAGGGTTTATATAGGTTTTCACAGGTGTGGCAGTATAAAGGCCATCCTTAATGCTAAAATCTCTACTAGGCACAACTTGGCTTTCCTGGCCCAACAGTTGTCCTCCCTGTACTTCCTCAGAAGCACTGACCTTTTTGTGTGATGCTACGCTCTTCTGAGACACGCTTGTGTGGGTCTTGGATGCCTCCTGGACTCTGGTGGTGGTGGTCCTGGTGGCAGTGCTGGTGCTCTCCTGCTTGGTGGATGAAGAGTCCTGTTGGTGTACGGTTGATTGAAGGGTCATCGTCCCCTGTGTGCTGACTGTCTGCTGCCTGCAGGCTGTGTGGACCTCCTCCCTGTTCCTCTGGAACTTGCTCTGGACATGATGTTGAATGTTTTTTGCTTCTGCTGTTGCCAGCCTCAGGCTTTGCATTGCAGCCTGGAGATCAGTCCCAAGGGCTTTTTCTTCTGTCTGAGTCTGGCTGGTTCCCCCAGTCACCATGCTCCGCTCTTTCCCATCCACTTCTGCCCTCTGAGTTGTCACTTGGGTTGGAAATGTGCCTTGCATCATAGTTTTGGGTTCCATCAAAAGAGCAGTGGTAGATTCTTCTTTCTCTGACTTCTTGCTGGCACCGGCCACTCTTTGGATCGACTTTGTAGTCACTTTAAGCCCTCCAGACAGACTTTCTTCCTTTCCCATCACTGTGGGAAGGGACTTCCCAAGACATTGCACAGTGGTGCCTCTCACTCCTGCTGTATGCACGGCCTCTCTCTCTAACACACCCTCTCTGCCAACGTTTTCACATACAAATGCCTTTTTTGTTCCCTCCATAGTCCCCGGCTCACCTTCCGCAATTACTTTCCCTATTTGTTCTTTATTTGGTAAGATATATATGTTAGCCCCCTGTAAAACCTGTGGGACGCTCTCGTCTGCTCCCTGCTCTGCTTGGGAATTGATGAGGGATTGTATCTCTGACTCCTGCTGGAGATTCTTCAGATAGTTTAGATCTCCCTTCTCAATGCAGCTCGCAAAAAGTTGGACATTTCCCTTCTCATTGTCTTCCCGTTTGATGGTTGCTGCTGCTTTCTGCTCTTGAGAAGAAGCCAACAGGTTCCCAATCGTTGACTTCACATCCCCTTTGACAACTTTCTGCTGGACAGAATGGTACAGGAGAGAGTAGAGAGTCATCTTTACTGATCCTGACTTCGTCTCCTGTAAGACTATCCCCTTTTTGATGGAAGCGTCTTGACTGAGGAGACCCTGTAAAGCCTTGGCTACATCTCCACTCAAGTCCTCTTTACCTCTGGTGGCTTCAGCCTGGTCCAGCAGCTGCAATGGGCTTACTTTGATCTTGCCATCTCTGTCCTCCTCCACCAGCACACTCTGTGCTTCCACATTGGTTCTGTGCAGGAGCTGCAGCATAATCCTTTGCAAATGGCCTCCCACAATCTCCTCTTTCAGGATGTCTGGAGCACCCGGGCTGCTGAGCTGGTACTTCACCATCTTCACACTCTCCATATCATTGGCTTCAATGAGGATCCCATCATGTTGGATGGCCTGGCAAGTGCAGAGAGTCTCTAAAGTCTCCTTCATGGTTCTTTCCTTCAATTCTATTTCTATGCTACCTGCAGAAGCGCTAAATTTATCCAAGGGCGTGCTCTCGAAGAGCCACGTTGTGCTTTTCACATCTGCGGGAGGGATTGCTTCTTGGGCCCCAGTGCTGGCTGTCACCTCTGTGTCCTTAAGGGTGTCCATTGGCTGGGTTTCAAACAACCAGGTGCAGCGCTTTACATCTCCTTTCTGGCTGTCCTCTCTCTGCACTGTACTCATGGATGAGCTTCTATCTGCATCCCCATACAGGGAGTCCACAGGCTGGTTCTCGAAAAGCCAGGTGGATGTCCTCACATCACCCCGCTGAACATCACTGACACTCACCATCCTCACGTACTTCTTCTGGCCCACTTGCTGGGACTCAAAGAGCTGCCTGTTGGACTGAACATCTCCCTTCTGCACATCATCTACTGTTCTGGGCACAGACAACTTTCCCCCTGTGAGGGAGTCTAGAGGCTCTGTCTCAAACCTCCATCGGGCAGCCTGGACATCTCCTTTCTTGATGTCCTCTTGGGTGACAGCCCTAATTACGAACACTTCTTCTTCCTTCTTGATCTGATCCAGGGGCTTAGTTTCAAACAACCACCGTGCGCCTTTTGCATCACCTTTCACGATTTCTTCTTTCTTCACTGAGGTGACTTCATGGTATCCTCCCTCTTTGTCCTGGATAGCATATAAGGGTTGGCTTTCGAAGAGCATTGTGCAGGACTTGACATTAGCTTTGCTCATGGTTTCTTTCTGGATCTTCTGGAGCTCTGTCTCATCTACTTCGTCATGGATTTGGTCAAGGGAATAGGTCTCAAATACAAATCTTTTACCTCCAACATCTCCCCCCTTGATATCCTTTTCTGGAGGGATTTCTTGGATGCCCTCGGAATTGTCCTTCAGGGTGTCCATGGGGTAGTTCTCAAACAGCCAGGTAAACTTGTGTACAGATCCAGCTTCAATTGTCCCAGCATCCTTCTGGGGTTTTGGTTTGGTGGCCGTATCCAATGGCTTAGCTTCAAAGAACTCCTTCACTCTGGACACTTCCCCAGACTGTATCTCCACGCGACTGGAATACCGCATGGTTTTTTTCCGGTCAGCCTCACCGACAATGCTGCTGCCCAAGGGCTCAGTCTCAAACAGGTGCCGGACCATTTTGACATCAACTCCCTGTAATTCTTCCTGACTGTACGCCTTACTGACTTGCAAATACTGCTCCTCCTGGCCTTTCAGGGAGTCCAGAGGCTGAGTCTCAAACATCCATGTGTATGACTTCACATCAGCTTGGGGCACGCTGCCGTCATCCTCCTGCTTCTTTTCAGCCTTCTCGTACAGGGTGTGCATGGGCTGGGTCTCAAAAAGCCACCGGCAGGTCTTCACATCCCCCCGCTGGGAAATCTCCCGCTTCACTGATGGATGCTCTTCACCTTCCATGGCTTTGTGATGAATGACATCCATGGGCTGAGTTTCAAAGAGCCACTTGGCTGTTCTTACATCACCAGCCACCACCTCTTGTTTTGTGATTCCTCGTATTATATCCACTTTCTTGATGCTTTCATCAAACTGGTCCAGGGGCCTGGTTTCAAACATCCACTTGTAGTTCTTGACATCACCACTGATGATCTGTTCTCGGCTTACAGAGGTGACTTCATGGAAATTGCCAAAGCTATCCTTGATGGCATACAGAGGTGTTGTCTCAAACAGGATTTGGTTGGCTTTGACATTGCCAGCTGGAATCTTCTCCTCTTCCTCTTTGGTGATGGGCTCAGCATCAGCCTGCTTAATGCTGTCTAAGGGAAGAGTCTCAAACAGAGTCTTGAAAGACTTCACATCCCCTTTCACTACCTCTTCCATGCTGTCGGCTGGAATTTCTTCCTCAAATGCCTTGGAGATGCTGCCAAGGGGACAGGTCTCAAAGACATGTTTTCTTTGCTTCACATCTCCCTTCTCCTCTGCTGAAAGCTCTACCTTCTTTAAACGCCCCACCTCAAAATTGTCTTTCAGGGTTTCCATAGGCTGCGTTTCAAATAGCCAGAGTGTGGATTTCACATCACCTCCAATGACTTGTTCTTTGGCTACAACACTTTCTGAAGCTTCTCCTTTCAGGGAGTCAAGAGTCTGGGTCTCAAAGAGCAATCGCTGCTTACTGACATCTGCCCCTGTGACAAAATCTGTTGAAGCCTTGAAGTCCTGTTCTTCAACTGTGATTTCTCTGATAGCATCCAGAGGCTGAGTTTCAAATATCCACCTTGCACCACTGACATCTGGCTTTCCAATTTCTTCCAACGAAATTCCACGGATTATTTGCACTTTGGAAGTGTCCTTGTTGATGGTATCCAGGGGCTGAGTCTCAAACAGCCAGCGAGCTGTTCTGACTGCATTGCTCTGAATTTCTTCTCGGCAGACAGATTTGATCTCATGGATAGTCCCAGTTTTGTCTCTGATGGCACAGAGAGGCTCTGTCTGGAAAAGCCTGACAGTCTTCTTAACATCTCCTTTTAGCTCCTGGATTTCTGACTTGAGCTGTAGGATGCTCTTCTCCTCCACTGAGCAGCAGCGCCCTATAGCATCCAAGGACTGTGCTTCAAAGAGCTGTTTGGCCCCTTTCACGTCACCTCCCTGGACAGGCTCCTTGAGAACTGCCTCCTGCACTTCAGTTTCATCTGAATACAGTTTGTTTAGTGTGTCCAGTGGTTGGGTTTCAAAAAGCCACCGGGCAGTACGAACATCTCCCCTGGCAAGGTCTGTTTCTGACAGCTTGGCTGATGTTGACAGGCTGTATCCGTTGACTGACTGGCTTTCAAACCTCAGGGAAGTACTTTTCACATCCCCGCCAGGAATGATCTCTTCTTCTGCCAGCTTCTTGGTGGCTTGGTGGTCCCCAATGGAGTCAAGTGCCCAGTTCTCAAAAATCCAGCGCATGGACTGAACCTCTCCCGGAAGAACTTTATCCAGGTTCACAGAGGCCTGTGCATTGGGATCTTCGGTATTAAGCATTTCTGCCAGGTCTTCAGTCACAGCTTCTTCCAAATTCTTCCTGAGCTCAGGATGCATGTGTCTGTAGAGCCTTTTTAGCTCGTTCACTTGGCGCTGCTGGTAGAACTTGGAGAAGGCTTGCTTTGGAGGAGGCACGGGGAGTGGGTTGAGATCTTGACTCCCTGGAGCGATGACCTGGACTGAGCCAACGGCTGGAGGGGGAGGCAAATCATCTTCCACTTTCTTGACAGCAACTTTAGATGATTTCTGAGCTTCTGACATCTTTGGGGAAACAGTTTTAAATGTCAGCATCATCTCTTACACCCCAACCCCATGGCCGTTAATAGTGAGAATGGCAAAGGGAAAAGCCAACAAGGGAATTCCATGCACCTACTAATCTCCATACCTCGAGTTCAGTAGCACACAGCACTCCAGAATGTCACACCACTGCACACGCTCCAGGCTTGGTGTTAGCTCTGGTTCCACTGCAACAGCCCTAAAATGAGGTCTCTAGTCCAGGTGAGATTGTTAGTTTAAAGTCCCCAGGATTCAGTCCAGCTACAGCATAACAAAAGTGCTCAATTTGGGCTGTGCCACCAAGAGACAGTGACCATAAGAATAACTTGAAAAAGGCTGCTTTAGAGTAGTAAGCTAAATGTTAACTTCTCTCTCCTGATCCCACATGTCCAGGGCAGTATGAGGACCTCTATAGTGTCTGGAAAAATATGATCTGGGTGCAGGAGAAAGCCAAGGAGCTATTTGTGGAGAGGTTTCAAGAAGAAAATGGGGAGAGAGAACCAAAAAGTGTCAAACTGAGCTAATGAGGTTGAGAAGTGAGGTAGCACAATCAGCTTTTTGTAGCACCATGGGCTGCACAGGAGGGAGGGCTTGGGGAAGGATATTCTCCTGATATAGTGATTTCTTCTGTTGGACTCATGAGTGTGCTCCATGTCATCAATTACACAAGAATAGATGGACAGTTACACAATTAGAGACTTGAATAAAACTCTTCTGACCTGCAGACTTGTACAGACATGAAGCTAACAAAGGTGCACCAACTACTGGAATCAGCAGGCCAAATTCTGTGCTCTCTTAGGAGGAAAAGCAAGGCTGAGGGAGCAGAGGTTGGGGTAGCACCTGTAGCTGGGTGTCAGGAAAGTTATATCTGTCTATACTCAGTCAGCCTGGGCTCAGCTGAAATTCACAGCAGCCTTGGTACAGAAATGAACAGAATGGGCTGTGGTTGTCCAGCCTACCTCTGAGCCTCCCTTTCTGCAATTTATCTCCTTAGTCTGATAATCCTGGACACTTGAACACTGAACTGAATACCTGCAACCTGCACTGCCTTTATCTACAGGGAAGGTAGCTGAAGCCTTTAATCACTGTCTAAAAGAGACAGTAATCCTGGTGGCTTTCCTTTCAGTAAACAGATCTGCTGACCCTTGGCATGCCTGTGCAGTTACGTCTGTAGAGTTATGTCTGGAATATTATTAGTTGTTGCTCAAAGCCATGGCACGGTGTTATTTCACACTGTTACACGCAGATTGTTCTGGCTAAAAATAAGTTTTGAACATTAGTATAAGAAACCCACACTCAGAATACCAAAATCAGCATATTTTGCAGCAAGTGTAAAATGCAAATCTTGCACATGAGCCAACATACTTCGAATGCGTTTTTTAAAAGAAGGTGTTTTTTTTTTTTGTAGGGTGGTTTTTGTTTTTTTTTTAATCTGTGAAGAACTTCTGAATGTGAGGAAGGGTGACCGAGCAGCTGATAGCTATATTCAATATGGAAGTGCTCCTAGCTGCCTTGTGTGGGTATTTAAATCACACTCACAGGCCACAAATATTTGGTTAGATAACAGTGCTTATCTTAAACATTTCCTACCTTGCTTTTTTTCAGTCTGTGGGGAGAGTGAATGGAGTTGTTCTTCACAGTATTCTGTAAAAGATGTGAGGAGAAATGGCATTAAACTTCATAGGCAGATGTATTATCTGTATATATTGTAAGTATATATATATTTTTATATATTTATGTGTATTAATATATATGTCAACTACGGAGACCTGAAAACTATCAGAGGTGAGGTTTTCTTTTTTGGTTCATTTGGAGCTCTGTACAGATGAGAAAAACAATCTTATTCCAGGCTGATCAAAAATGTATGTTTCCTAAAGCCTTAGTCAGCAAACAACCCCCTAATTAATTAAAAAATTAAGTAATGCTAATTAATTAATGTTAAATTAACAAGTTAATTAATTAAATAAAACTGATAAACATTTGTAATTTCATTACTGGTTGTGTAATTCATTGTTTTGTAATTTAGTCTTCTAACCAGTTGTAATTTTCCAATTGTCATCTCCATTCATATATTTTCAGCTGGGAATGTTTCAGTTTGGACTCCTCCGGGGCAGAGCCCTGACACCCACTCAAGAGACTTCATCTCTGAGCAAGGACCCCATAAAAAGTTGTGAGTGGGGAGGAGCATGAACATGCCTGCAGGAAAGATCCAGATATGAAATCCCATCCTATGTTACTCCCGGATCATGAGTGGAACTGGGGAAATGGGAAATGCCTCATAATCCTTATAACCTGAATTATCCTATGGCCCATTGATCAGGATAGAGTGGGGGATTAAATCCTTGGATTCCAGAATAATGGCTATAAATAGAGAAACGGAGGGAGTTTGCACTGTAAAGTTATGCCTGAGCATGGTATATATGGACATATTTATGTGTGTGTGTGTTGGAATGGGCATAGTATGGAAATGTAGGTGTTGCTCTGCACTAAAGATTTCCTCCATGCATGTGAGTGTGTAAATACATACATGACAATAATATGGAAATCTTAGGTTTGAATAAATTCTATGGACTATGGGTGTAGATGTGCGTGTGCTTGGTGTGTGTGTGTGCTTTATATGAGTGTGCATGTGTGAATTAGTAAGTATATCTGTGTTTGCACACCCCTTATAAATCATATACACACATATATATCATGTACAGCCCCTCTGAAAACATTTATCCAGTATTTTCCAAACGACAAGGAAAAGATGGTCATTTTTTGAAAAAAAAAACCCAAACCAGAAGAAATAACAACAACAACAACAAACTCCACTGTGTTTCTCTAGATTTACAAAACCAGACATTTGTCTTTCACCCTCTTCCAACCACTTGCTGGGGCGGGACATTTTTGGGATGCCGCCGGTGATTTGTGAGGGGGAGGATGGTACCTACCGCCTGTGCGGGGCTGCCGGCGTCAGCAGCTGTCTGGGAGAGATAGAGAGCCGACAGCTCCTTCACGGAGGGCGCGGAAGACCTCCCTCGTCCTTGGTGAAGTATGTGGATGGTGTTGTCTGATGCGTCTAAAAATGACCGTGTCCGATCGTCTGAAACAAGGACAGACGCGTGTGGTGAGCCACGAGCCAAAGGCGCGGGGGCAGGGCCAGCCCGGAGCGTGAGCATCACTTGCCACCATCTGCACACTGATTCCCCTGGCAGCCCCTGCCTTGGTCCCCCCAAAACTTAACACCATACCCTTCTGGCTCAGCGGGAAATCATTGCTATTTCCACCTTTTTCACGGATTTTGAGCCTGGATGAGAGCAACACGTCAGGCAGTGACCTAATGCCACCATCCTGATGATGGGGCACAGAGCCCACACCCATTCCTGCATCCCTGGACAAAGCCATCCCCAAACACGAGCGAGTCAGAGGACATGAAGGAGCTACACGTGTTCACCTCGAGCCAATTCCCCCTTCTTTTGCTCTGTGGCCACACCACTCTCCTCTGGATGTGCCTCACAAGCAGTTACATCCATTCATCTTTACCTCTCCCGTGGGAGCCTGTTTCAGGGAATGGAGAGATGAAGAGGCTACAAAAGTTGTCCCAGTTGTGGCAGGGAGCCTTTGGCAGAGCCAGAGGACCAAACCCTGCTCTTAATTTAGAGATGTGATATTTTGAGCTTCACTATCTCCAACGAGGCTGATGGGTTCAGTTTTCACAGAAAGAGGCAGCTCCAAATTCCAGATAAGAACTTTCTTTATGCATTACCCTGCTAGGTGTGAGGATGGCCATCTCATCCTCCCATCACAGATATATATACAGAGAGAGCTGTACACCTAAATGATGCATCTCAGTCCTCCAGGTCAGTCAGGGATGTAATTTCTCTGTTACCACTATAAAAACACGAGAAGGTTCTCCCATTCTCTACAGGCTTGCACTGCTGCATTTGGATTTAGTGTGGTATTTGCAATGCTTTCTGTTTGAACAATGGGTTCTCTCTCTACAAATCCAGCTATTGCACAGCCAGGAAAGGGCTGATGTACTTTTTAATATGTGCACATTAGAAACACTGCAGCCATTTCTAGCACTCTTTGCCCCCAAATCTCAGTGCCTAAATCACGAGAATTAGTAAATAACAAACCTAATGATTATTTGTCTTTGTGTTCTTCATTTTAACTTCAGGTTTTCAATTTTCCCTCTAAAATACTGAAGGAGATTTATCTGGTTTAAATTGACAACAGCTATACATTAACAGGATTCCAGGAGCTGATGCTTTAAATGAAATACTGGTTCCTATGGGCACAAACATGCACCAAAAAGCCATGAAGATAGGAATAGAGGCACCTCAGTGAGCTGTCAGACCTTGGGTGTTGCTTCCAGTGTGCTGCTGGAAGGTGCCAAACGCCAAGATTTCTGTTGCTCTTGGTTCCAACTGCTCCTGCAGATGTACAGACATTTGTACAGAACCAAGACCAGATACATGAAAAAGGAGTGGGATGCATTACAGATTTAGCTGCCCAGTTCTGACTGAGGACACCAAGGAAGGAAACAGAAGAAGGTATTTCCTTAATGCTTTTTTTTCGCTAAGTTACCATGTAGATACGACACCTCTCTCCCTGATTTCTGTTGTCTACAGCTTAAACATTGAGTCAAAAGGAGTTATCTACTTCCAGTGGAAACACTGGCAAGGCTGAGGTAGACCTGGTGCATCTTGAGATAGGCTGAGAGGTTGCAATCGTTCTCTGATTGCATCACTTTCCCCCTACTCTGCTCAAGACACACCAAATTTTGACTAGATCCTTCCAGCATCCTGGAAATCATAGAATGGTTTTTTTGTTGGAAGGGAGTGTAAAGATCACAGAGTTCCAAACCCTCTGCCATGGGCAGGGGTTCCACCCACTAGATCAGGTTTCTCCAAGTCCTGTTCAACATGGCCTTGACCATGCCTAGGAATAGGGCATCCACAACTTCTCTGGCCATTCTGTTCCAATACCTCACTACCCTCAGAGCAAAGAATTTCTTCCTAACACCTAACCTTAATCACTCCTCTTTTAGCTTAAAATTCTTCCCTCTTGTCCTAGGGACATGAGGATGGTCCTTGCAACATGTGCTGAATTATCTGCAGAAAGCTTTGAGGAGGGCTTTCAAGAATCTTGCCCGAGAATATCTTTCTTTTCTCCTACATTGCTATATTACCTATTGGAAAGGTAAAAAGGGGACCAATCAGTCTGGAAAACAAATTTCTTCCTTGCAAGGGAATGAGATTTGGCTAAGCCTCCCAGTAAGAGCAATGGGGAAAACTGGGGAAAACAGTAAGCCTTGCTAGCTTCAAAGCAGAAAGGAGACCAAGCACAGATTTGCAGCCTTTCTGACTGACAAAATAAACACAAGCCCTTGGCTCCCTTGAAAACTACCTCTAGGGGATGGGAGCCCTTCATGGCAAGGCAGGGACCCTGCCAAGGCTGATGGGAGTCTTACTTCACTTTAGTTAACCATTTTGGTGGGAAGTGCTTAGCAAAAGCATCCCCATGTCCTCGAGCTGATCTGGCAATATTTAATGGCCTCCTCCCACCCCAGTCTGTGAGTCAGTTACTGCTGAGATGATACAATTTGTATTGATCTGTAGGCCTGTAGGTTGAGCTACTGCACAAAGAAAAGCAATGTGCCCCTCCAGCCAAGAACGAATAATGCAGCTGAAGGAAGATTTCCAGCCCATGCAGTGGAAAATAGCACAGTGACAGTGCTGCCTAGTCCTTCATCTGTTAGCTTGGATGGATGAAAGGCCACAGGGCTTGTTTTAATGACAGATATAATTAGATACAAGGCTTTCATTAAAGCCATTCCCTTATTGCTGCTTTTGATTTCTTTTTTTCTTCCCTTCTCTCTTTTTTTTTTTTTTTCCTTCTCTTTTTTTTTTTTTTTTTTTTTTTTTTTTTTTTTGTGCGCAGTCTGTGCACAGCCCTCTGTTTTCTTATCACTTCTCACAAAACTGCCTGCTTTAGATAGGGGCTGCTCCAATGCTCCAACCCGGCGGGCGGGCGGCTGGCTCTGCAATTCCACAAAGTCTGGTCGCTCCACACGTCTCTGCCTGACGAAACAGGCTGCTGCCACTCTTCAAATTGCTAATTATAGATAAGAGCCAAAGAACAACAGTTCATTCCGCTAACGAGAAAGCTGAGCTGTCACGTGTGTGCGGATAACGGCGTCCAAGCGGCACCGAGACATCTCCGGAGTCGGGAGCAAGGTGCCGCTGCACAGCATCCCCTGGGAGGGAGAGGGGAGCTTCCCAGCTGGGGATGGTAAAGCAAAGCTGAAGGTTGGTATGCAGACCAGGCTTAGGGTGTTATTTGTTGTGAATGAGATGGAAATCCAGTTTGAACGCTGTGCTGGGCTCCGCATTTCTGCCGCGCTGAGCAAAAGTGCTCCCCTGGCATGTTTGGCATCTGATCCAGCGCTGAGTGATGCATCCCGAGCGGCGCTGAGTGACTACCACCGATTGCGGCCCCAGAGGTTTTAAACCAGACACTTCAGCATTAAACCATCCCCTGTGAGCTAAAATAGAACGAAAGAGCTCCCGAAAGCCCTCGTCCTCTAGTACCACCCAGTGACTGGCACCACGGCAGACTGTGCTGCTGCCTAAGTGAAGGATACAGGGAATCCTTCTCCCCGCTGGCGTTTGTCGGCAAAATGTCCTTCCTGCCGGTGTCTGGCGCCGAGCGATTCTGCACATTTTGTGTGAGGGGCTGCAATGTTAAGACTGTCCATGGGGAGCAGCTGTTGGGTTTCTTGAACTCTTCCCATGCTCAACCTATGTGCAACTTGGGCTCAATTTACAGCCTCTCTGCCCCGTAAGTCATACCCCAGGCAGGCAGGGAGGTCCCTGTGGGACCTGGAAACTTTCAACGGGGTAAAATAATTGTGCGTTTGTACTCACTTATCTCTCTAGGCACAAGGGGAAAAGGCAAGGCAATGGAGGAAAAGGACTCTAAAATATTAATCTTAAAATTCACTCACTTCTTCTCCAGTGATTGCCTATAAATCACCCAACTGTTCTGTCTCCTGCTGAAGATAATATTATAGGTCTCCTGAACCATAAGCATGTTACATCCAATAGTCAAACCCTGACAAGTGGAAAACAAATCACTAACAAAACCTCCTTTCTCCCCACTCTCCCCTGAGGAAACCCCATCTCTCCGGTAACACAGCGGCTCTGGCTCGCTCTACTTTCTATTTAAACCACTTTATCCTATAAAGAAACATCACTACCCACCTGTTGGTGTCCACCAACCTCTGCTGCTGGCACTCCTTCACAGCCCGGCTCCCACCACCAACCCCAGTGAGCTACCGAGTGCCTGAGTCACCTATTAAAAAAGGAAGCTGCAAGCTCAGCACCAGTCTCTGGGTCGCCTGGCCAACCACATGTCATCGGCTTTGCGCCCAAAATCAGCCGCCCTGAGCAAACACAGCTGCTGAGCAAAGCCCTTTGTGTCGCCCTGTGCACCCCACGGGCAGCCCGTGAACTGGGGGTTGTGTAACGGGGCCCGAGATCAGCTGGGGGATCACACAGGGTTTGCATGAGCTGGAGGGAAAGGGATAGTCCAGTGGGGCAAGTCCTGCCAGGGTCCTGTCCCTCTCCATCCCTTGCTGAAGGGAGCAGTGCTGTAGAGAGCATCTCATGCCAAATCTGGCATCCTCCATCACCTGCTCTGTGGCTGCCTGACATTGCTCCTCCGCAGGCCATTTTTGGGTTTGCTGTGTTGGCTCCTATGCCACGGAGCACAAATGTGTTATGGTCTCACCCCTTTGGCTATGCTGCAGCTCAGATACTAAAAGACGTTTGGTGCAGCCCATTGTGCAGAACTCAAAACCCAATACTCAAAAGCTGATGGGAGCAAAAGGACACATGTCCTGAAGCTCCTTTGACACTGGGGAAATCAAGGAAGGAGAACAGAGATTGCTTCACATTGTGAAAGCACTTCCTTTTCCAAGGAGATGGAGGTTGAACCGACATAGAAATGCTGCTGGGTTTGTAGTGCTCTGGACTGGCTGTTTCCTGGGAATTTGGGGCTGCTATTCTTCCTGGATACCCCCAGTCAGAGAGCTCAGCCCCCTGACAGAGGCTGTGTGGCTGGATGTGTCCTCATTCCACCTGGGCTTGCATGTTAATGAAACCTCAGCAGTTCACTGACCCCTTTTGGAGCTGCAAGCACATCCTCACAGAAAAGGATCCCCTTTTGGACTGCCTCTGTCCTTGAATGTGGCAGTTGCAAGTGCAGAATCACATCAGTTCCATCTTCCTGGAGAATCGGTTCCCTGACAAGAGTGACTCCTAAATACCAGCACTGCTCCGTGGCCAGGATGGGGGAATTTACATGGATGGGTGAGCACCCATAAAGCACTGGGAAACCAATGCTGCTGCATAGTCCAGTAGCCAAGCAGCTCATTGGGGGTGCTCAGTCAGCGGGGAAAGGTTTAAATCTCTGCCCTAACTCCTGTGACAGTGGTCCTGGTCACTATGGAAGCTCTACCAGAGGAGAAACATACTGGAGGAGGTGTGGGAAGTGGGGCAGGCTCCCTGCTGACCCAGTTTGGAGGTTGCCAAAAAGGTGAGTCATCCTGGGATGCTTCAGTGACATGTGTGTGGGGAAAGGTAGTCCTGGGAGGGTGAGGATTTGAGGAGGAGAGAGCATCCCTAGTTGTTTCTCCATGCCCTCTTGACTCACTTGTGAGGCTTTAGGGCATGTTAAAATGGCATGTTTTTTCCAAAGGAAGGAGGAAAAGTATGGAACAAAGCTGCAGCAGGGAGCATCAATAGAATTTTAGGGAGACTCCATTAAAGATCGTGGGTGAGTGATGCTCTAAAACACCTGCTTACCCTCACGGGTGCTCCCTACTGATGCCCAGGTCACACATTGTTCTGCTTGCAAGCTACAGTATGTTCTCTCATTTTCAGTTCTACAAAGGACTGTGAGTATTTGAAATTCAAGCTTTTTCTTTTTGCCATGGAGCGGCCCATTATGTGACAGAGTGGCAATTGTAAACATGCTTTTTTTTGCATAGAATTCATGTGGGTTTTTTTACTGTTTTGGGCCAAGCCACCTCTTTGTTATAACTATAGGGGCTAGGAATTGACCTTTAAAAAATGAGAACTGAGATTTTCACATGCTCACCTACCAACTCAGATGTAGAGAACAGCACTGATTACAGTTAGATGGCTAATTAATATCATACAACTTAAGAACAATTTTTTTTCCTGATTTTAAACTTTCATAAGTACACCTTGTCCTCTCAAATTCGTTTGTACAGCATCACATACAATAGATCTCTGATTTGGGGATAGGTGGCAACTCTGGTATAACAAGTAAATGTAATGACTAACACACATCAGAAAATATAAATTATTATCTTTAGAATGTATTTAAGAAAGATTTCACTCTGTCTGCAAGCCATATGCTGCAATCATTTGAGCAGCTCGGGTGGATAGAGTTAATAGATGAATTCTGGGGTGGGAAATGGGCTGAAAAGAAACATGCCAGAACCAGAGGAAGGTGCTAAACAAAGAAGCAAAATCAAATAATGTAACTAAACACCAGCTGTGTTGAAGAGGAAATAAGATTTAAATTATAATTTCATGCTTTCGGAATTGTCTACTAAATTGCAGTCAAATAATTAACGTTTTGCATGTGTATAAAGTTGAATTTGCAAATCTGAGGGGGTGGGCGGAGGTGAAGGAAAAAACAGTTACTGAGGACTGTCTTGTTTCCTGCCCTTGTGTTTCGAAATCAGATTTCTTTGCAATTTCCAGCAACTCCAAACTGATCTCAGCCACTTCTGCGAATGTTTTTAGCTCCTCGGTGTCAGCTGGACTTTCCTTTGCAGGGGCAACATCACAACCCCCAGGTAATTTAAAGACCTTCTGAGAAGAGTTGGGAAAATTTAGCCTCAGGCAGAGCTGAGTATCTGCCCCAAGGCAGCTCAGGGCTATTTCTAGGCTTTGCAAAAATCCAGGAATGTGGACTCTATTCCTGGCACCAAAAAAATGCCAAGAAGCTCCGCTGAGAGACAGCTGCGAGTGGCATTGCTGGTTGGGGACGTGGCCTTCCCGAGTGGGCCAACTGCTGTGGGTTGTCTTTCCTTAGAGAGGGCTCCAGCATGCCCTCCTCAGCATCCCCCTTCTTGGGTACCAGATGCCAAGAGAAGGCGGGTGCAGCCCTGAGTGTGTGCTCGGCATTGCCTCGTTCTCCGTGTTCCTCTGCTAAGTTAGCAGAGGGTTAATAAAGGCCGAGTGGATGTTTAATGACTTCCTCCCCGGGTTGTGTGTTGCTGGGCTCTCTGGATCCAGCACTGCCCTCTGACTCGCTGGGATCGTGTATCACTCCCCGCTCACGCCGGCACCATTCTCCTACCCGCCAGGGACTCCATCTGTTATTTACAGGGAGGTTTTTCACTGAAATGGTGATAAACACCACTGCTCGACATCCAACGAGAGCTGGTTTTATTCACCTGTTTCTCTAGTTCACCTCCCCCATCATCACTTTTATCCCCAGCCCCTCTGCCAGTATCTTCAGTCTGTTCTGCCTCCTCCCTCAGCGCAGCATCTCAGCCCTGGCAGAGCGAAGCTCAGGATGACCATTCACGACAGCAGCTTCCCTCCCTCTAAAATCCCCTTCCCCAGGGAAAGGAACACCACAGGATTATTCCCCACTGGAATAATGTCTGCCTGGGGAGAGGGCTTCTTGCATGCCGCAAATACCAGACCTTTTAAGGGAAGCCCTCTCTGACCACTCTGAAGAGATACCTTGGGAATGTCTGTGCAGGCATGAGCCCAGTGAGCATCACTGGCCTCACATCCTGCCAGGGATGCAGGGCACAGCCGGGAGCAGGGCTGTGGTGTGCATCTTTAAGCATTTCTTTGACATGCCATGGTGTTTACATGGGGGCATTGCACGGATACCATGAGCTCTGAGGAGCTGCAAGACCCTGCCTTGGCTTTCTATTCTTATCCCAGTGTTTCCATGCTGCTGTCAGCTCTTTATCACTGACAGCCAAGAAAACTTAATACTATTTTGGAAGAAGTAGTCATACCTCAAACCAATTTAGCAGTATCATTTCAAGAGAAAACCCCAACACACTTGTAATTACTGAGATTTCCAGGATTTTCCACTTGTTTCTGAATAAGACAAATTGCCATTGAGAATATGGGAGAGGATTAAAAATGGTTTGATTAAAAGAGTAAGATACCAGGAAGATACAGAACTTAATGCAGAGATTTACTGTGTTTTCACCTGGGAATTTAAAGTGCACTGGAGAAGGGTTTTACCCTCCTAATAAAAGGGTTCAGGCTTCCTTGCCTGATTTCCCCCAGAAACAAAGGTTTTGTGTCCTTCAAAATACTGCACCTATTCAATGGCTGAAAACAGCCTTTGTAGGATTTTCTCACAAAGTTCCACCCGTGCTGGAACCCTTAATTGCCAGTAGTACCCCATCTACCACTTTTCCTGGACAAGAATAAGGGTTTTCATGTTTTGCCTCTTCTCATGAAGTGATATCTGTACCTGAGGCACAGGGAAAGCAAGGCAACTCCACCTCTCTTTCCCTAAATTGTTGTTTTCTAATAAAAATCTGAAGATACTTTGTGTCTTTTTCAGCAAAGATTGTAGTGAAAACTGGAGACTTGGAGGGAAATTGGGAAAATTACAGAATTTCTGTTATTCTCGCAACAATGAGCAGGATGTATATTTCAGAAGGAAACATCAACTCGTTGCCAAATACATGAGCAGAAAAAAATATGGCTTTCAGCTCAGTTCAGGCCCTACCCACAGTGACTGAGGGGCTGGACCTGCAGTCCTGGCCTTCCTGCTAAATACAACACAGACCTTAGAGCCAAAAGGCTTTGGCAAATGGATAATCAAGCATGAGATGTGCAGACACAGAAGTAGGTTTCTTCTCTATCTTCCAGAGTGATGCAGGTTTTTGGAGTTAGCTTCCATACATGAGAGCACAAAAAGGGAGTAGTACAGCCCAATTAATGCTGCTGACCCAACAGGCTCCTGAAGCCCTGGGTCACAAATATATTTCTCAACCCTCCCTGGAGAAGGGGACTGAAGAGGGAGGGAAAGAAATTCTCTCCTTAACTAATCCTTGCATGCCTGCTGTTCCCTAGGGATGTAAGATGAAGCAAAGCTCATTTCCTTCTCAACAGCCCAAGTTTTGCTGCCTACCCACTCCCAAACTACTGGTTTGGGTGTGGAAGATGTCCCCTTCACTCCCAGCACCATCTATCTCAACCGAATCCCATACAAATTCTTTCCATTACTTGTGGACACAGTGACCAGAGCCATGGTAAATAACAGTATTTTTTAAGGGAGAGAGTAGACACTGAGATCTGTCCCCATGAATTTAAGCCTCAAAGCTGTGAACTTCAATATTTCAGAACAGCAGAAAAGCACACAGGTACAATACTCTGTTTCTGCCTAGAACATGCCCAACTGCCTTAGATGATGGTGTTGAACCAGATCAAAGCCACCATCTGTGGAACAAGCCTTCTGCATCTAAGAGTGGGATTTACTGAGCTCTGGGCCATCAGAATAAAATCTATGGCTTTCCATGAGCTGCAACATCACTTGCACATCACGAGGTGCTAAGCATCCTCATTTGCCCTGCATTTCAGGATCAGTCTGAGGTTTGTTTTCATGCAACATTTACTCTACTTTAATCTACCCCAAAATTACTCACAGGAAGGTCCCAGTAGTCCCGGCAGGTGTGTCTCGCTGTAGACAATGGCCTCAGTGGAAAATCTACGTGAAACTCAGGGCCAGGCTGCCCTTAGTGTATCCTACGAGGAGCCCTCTCCACTCCCCACACCCTCGGTCCTGTTCACTGCCTCCCAGTGGTCTCTGGCAGCTGGTTTTATCTCTGAGTGCTGGGCTATGTTGAGAGGATGAACCACTTGTTCTATTTTTAGGGAAGAGTGAAATTGCCCTTCCACCAGGCTGAGTCAATCATGAGTTCTAGCAATCCTGCACAGAGCTTGGGAAAGGCTGGGGCCCTGGCTTATTTTCAGAATTTATTCATTCAAAATACCACTGGTGTAACCCGGTATGGGACGGGGGATGCTTTCAGGCAGTGGTGCAATGGGGAAGAGGCATTTCCCTGACTCACTGTCATGTCCTCAGGCTGATCCACACAGTCCCTGTCACCCCTGGTCACAGCCAAAATTTTAAGAGAAAAGCTGAGAAGGTGATAGGTGTTAGCTACATTTTCTGGTTCCCTGTTTCTCCATCAGTTCCAGTATTTTAGAATAAAAAAAAATAAAAAATCCCAAACTTTGAGGGAGTGACTGAAGGAAGGACAACCATTCTACCTATTTTATGGTAAGATGGGAATTGCCCCTGTCCTTGCAGCCCCTCCATAGTAATGCAGTGCCACAAGTAGCTGCTCTGAGAAGTGTTTGGAGAGGGATAATAATAAAGCACTCAGCCCCAGAGGGCTCTTGATGCCCTCAGAGCTCATCTGGGCAATGGGTACTATTTTTAGTGTATTAATGGTGGGCACAATGTGTGCCAGAGATGGGGACCCTGCCTGGCTGAGCTAATTCACAAATACAAACACAACCAAGGGCTCTGGGACTTCTTTTATCAGTCCACTTTTAGCAGGCTGGGACAGTGATATGGCTGAGGTATCCAGTAATATTAAATCAGGCCCAGTGTTCTCTCTTTGGTTTACTTTTCTGACACCTTTGAAAAGCGTATGCTTGAGTACATCACCATGTGAGGATAAAAGATGTTTGCACTGGCTGTACCAGTACCAGAAGTCCCCCATCACCTGAGATAAAACATTCCCTCAGAAGTGCTTAGAATCACAAAAACCAGTGTGAGGGCTGCAAGAGACCCTTGCTTAGTCCCACTCTGCTCGTACCCTCCCAGGATTTGCCCATGGCACACAGCCCCCAACACCAGACAACATGGGTCTGAGAGATGCACAGGTGAGTGACACAATGAACTGTCAGAAGCACAGGGTAAGGGGACTTCCTAATGATCTGTCACTAACTTTGCAATGTGTTTGCACAGTATTTGCACAGGGATATCTCCATCTCAGCTGAGCTCATTGGTCACATAAAGATCCCAGCAGTGTTGTGCTGAGTAGATGAAGCACAGCCTCAGTACCCGAAGAACTCCATGCTCTGTGCTTCTTGAGGTCAACCAATTGCTGCTGGTTTCCCAGCTTCATAGAATCATGGAATGGTTTGATTTGGAAGGGACCTTAAAGATCATCTAGTACCAAGCCCCCTGCCCTGTGCTGGGACACCTTTGATAAGACCAGGTTGCTCAGGGCCCCATCCAAGCTGGCCTTGAACACTTCAGGGATGGGACAACCACAACTTCACTGGACAACCTATTCCAGTACCCTCTGAATAAAGAATTTCTCCCCAACATCTAATCTAAATATCTCCTCTTTTAGTTTTAAATCATTCCCCTTCGTTCTATCACTATCCCCCTGTGTAAAAAGTCACTCTCCCTCTTTTATTATAAGCCTTCTTTAGGTACTGAGATGCTAGAGATTTTTGGTGCACTCCTCCTGAATACATTTGCTGGAGTTCTACAGGGTTGTTTTGAGGGGCTGCTGCCCCTCTCTTTTCCCTGTGGATCTGCAGGTATCAGTTCCTGGAAAGGATGCTACACACCAAGCAGGCTGCAGTTCAGCATGCAACGTGAATTCCTTGCCAGAATCACGTGACATCCCACCACATCACATCATGTCCAGCTCCAGATGAACATCTGCTTTCACTAAGGCTCCTGAAAGGTCCTGGATCCTCTCTATCATAGCCCAATTCCTTTAAACATCCTGCAAGGCTACAAATTGCCACTCCCCCACTGTGTTAAGTCTGGTGCCTTAGGAGATCATCACCCCTCCTTTTGATGTGATCTCCATGTTTTTGTTGTATCTTTCAAGAAATTAGAGAAAAGAGGTGTGGAGGATGACAGGAGGATGGTAGGCAGGTCCTTGGTTGCCAGCCAGGTGGTGAGGCAAAGGGCTGGGGATGGCAGGGGCTGTCAGCAAACACACGCCCACTCAGGTAGCATGAAGTGGGTGACAGAGTGTCAGCAAACAGTGGCAGGTTAGGGATTGAGGCATGTTATTTATTCCATATGAGTGGAGGCATAAAGGCCTCATAAAGGTAAAGGGCAGAGCATATCAGCTCAGTCAGCAGCTCACAGTGAGTGTGTGTGTTTGTGCATGTGCCCGCCAGGAACACGGGAGCTATGTGCATATATTTATGTGGGGCTCTCTTTTCATCTGCAGCATATATAATGGTCTGTCTGCATGGCTGGCTGGCTGTTCACACTCCTGCTGTGTGTCTCCATCTCTAGGTGAAGGACCTGGTCTGCTGTGGGTTATGACTTCCATGTGTGTTCCCATCAATGTCCCTGCAAACTTTTCCTGTGACCTCTAAGGGATCTGAGCTGCCTGACAGCTCTATGCAGCTCCTGGGAAAAGGGTTTCCTCCTCCTGTCTGGAAGACAGCAAGTAATTAGAAAGCAGGAAATGAGAAAGAAAAAAAAAATCAGTGAGGCACTGGGATTTTCTAAGAGGCACTGAGAATGTGATGGAGGAGATCAGCAGATGGGGGGTGTGGAGCAGAGGGCAGCCCTCAGCCCTCGACTGAGATGGGATAGCTTTTGCTGGAAGCCCAGTGAAAAAGGCAGGAGGGTTTCAGCAGAGGAAAGGCTATTTAGGTCAGAATGAGTGGGAGCAGAGACATGGGCTTGCAGGAAAAGCCAGCTAGTGGGACTAGTTTGTTTGCTTTGATTGTTGGCAGAGCTCAGCTGATCCACAGAGGCTGATCCCTCCCCTGCCCTCCACAACTGCCTGTGAACCACTGCATGCTCCCTTGGCAGGCCACAGATGCCTGTAACCCCAGCATCCCCAACCACCTGCTACAGGGGCTGCGAGAGATGACAGCGATGGATGGTACCTGCTTCTGCCCTTCTTTCTGTGATGTGGGGTGCTCTAATCAGGGGTTCCCTCCTGGTTTCACGGGGGCACAAAGCACGGGGAGCTGGACACTTATAGGAGTCCCGACATTCAACTCCCGCTTGTCAAGCCCATGAAAAGCAACTGCTGAAAGGGAAATGAGCTTTTAAGAATTATTTTGACTGCAGGAGCTTCCATTGTTGCAAGTGCCAGAGCTACCTTGAACTCAGAGCCGTCTGTAGCATGAGCACAGCCTTTTATATTAAATCAGCACTTCCCCCGCTCCTTTCAGATATTTCCAGTTCACTAGTGATGTTCTCCCCAGCTCGTCCGCTGAATAGTGTGATACAGACGGGAGGATGCTGGCTGCAGAGCCCCAGGTCATGAAAAGAGGGAGGCTGGCAGCCTCCCCCCAGCGCTAGGGCTGGGACACAGTGTCCGGAGCATCCTTGCGGAGATGAGTTTTGGGATCGCAGCGAGACTGTTTTGCTGTCGCTAGATGGCACCGGACCCCCTTGCAGCAGAAAGTGTGGGTGCTGCACAGAGCAGGGGAAGATGCCTCCCCTGTCAAGCAAACCTTGAACCAAGCCTAGTTCTCTCTGCGTGCAGCATGAGGGACCCCACTGTTCTCTGCCCTTTCCTTCTCCTGCTCTCCTTGCTTCGGAAATTCCCTGTGGGTAGAGGTCGAAATGAACACAGAGAAGCAGGAGGAGGGGATTACAGTAATTTTGGAGGCTGCCTGGATGCTCTGCGATTTGCAGTCACGTCAGGCTCCTGTTTCATCTTTGCTCTGCAACGAGGTAACCTCCCCGTGCGCCCTTCAGCAGAAAGCCTTGAATAACGGAGCTGCGTTAATACACACACGTACAGGAGTATGCGTGTGTGTGAGCTGGGGGAATGGTGTACTCACATGCATGTCCCCCTTCTCTCTTCCATGGCCATGATTTCCTCTCTCTGATTGCTAAAATTCATCTAGAAGTTGTTAATTTTTAAATCCAGAGTACTCAGGAGATTCTACCTGCAGTAAATTAGCTGGTGTCTTCTCCTCTTTAATATTAAAGGACTCAAGCTTTCAACCATTTCCCTCCGGGAAAAAATGGTGCCTTGACTCCTTCTTCATTCTTAGGAAGAATTTTGTTCTCATTAGTGCAGACTACAGTCACTTGGAGCCCTTTAATTAGTGACTTGGTGACACCTTCGGTGGCAGCTTCCTCTGGATCATCTGATACCGTCTGCGTAACCAGGGACACAGCCCAGCTGGTTTAGCTGCCTGGGAACGGGCTTTTCTAAGGGGTGAAGTAACCTTGCCCTTCGAGCAATGCTCAGGTCTCCAGCAGCGTCTCAGAGGTGACTATGCTGTGCCTGGAAAGAGCTACAGCAACTGCTGCTTTGACTTGGTATGTAGTTATTCAGCTCTGAACTGTTGCATAGAAATGTATTTGCTAATAAGCCCAATGCCAGTCAGCAGAGCTGTCTTGAACACTGCCAAGATGTTGTCCTCCATATCATGGCATCCCAGACCCTGAGAATGGTGCTCTCTTCTTAACTGACATTATTGTGTGGCTTCAAAACACTCGCCACTGCTTTCCCCAGCCCAAGCCACTGGCTGGATGTCCCCTCCTCAGCCCTGGGAAAGGGCTGTGAGGAGGTCCCTGGGGAAGGTGAGGAAGCTCCCATACCAGACCTGCCCTGATCACTGCTGGGGGTCATGGAGCACTGACATCTCTCTCGTTCCTTAGGAATGACACAACACAGCACAGGTATAGCCCAGGACGTGTCTTGTCCCAGAAGAGATCTTGGACAGCGGGTTCCTGGACTTTTTTAGGAAGCATTACAACTCCTGCCTCTGAGCAAATCCAGCACCTACATCAGTGATGACCCCAGGATGGAATTACCGCCCCAGAAGGACCTCACACAAAGCCCCACCAATGAAGCACAACGACATGAAGCCTTTGCTATTACAAGGCCTTTGAGTCAGGGGCTGGAGAGTGGTGTAAGGCTTTAAGATAGACCATGATTCATCCTTTGACAGCCAGAGGAAAAGGCACTCCTCATGCTGTAAAAGGCACACTACAGTTAATGCTGTGATAGTGTGGTGACATCATGTGTTTTGACATTAAAGCAAATTCCCAGCAATGCTGTGGAAACCTCAGCTCCACCATTTGTATGCTAGTGTAAGAGACTTCTTTTCCCATGCAGTTGGGTAATTAAATACAGTGTCTCAAATCCAAGCAGCTTGTGATTGTTTTCCCCTTCTCGTGCAAAAAAACAAGAAAGAAATGGAAAAGAAAGAGAACAACTCCTAAATAGAGGGTATAATGGGTCCCTGGATTCCTGATCCAGGCCCAAAGAAGGCAGGACAGTCCAGTGGTCTCTAATCCAGTCATTATGGGATTTTTGGAGAGCTGTTTTTTTTCTGCCCGAAACCAAATAATAAGATTTGGCAAAATTCAACTCTTTTCCCATACAAAGCCTCTCACTTTTCACAGATGCCTCTTCCCTTGAAATATCCCTGACCTGCTTTAGTCCTGATGATCTCATAGCATTAGGGATCACTTATATGTCCTATCTTAAGCCAAGGATGACAGTGTCTGATACACCACTATTGCCAGATTCAAAAAGAAGCCCAGCCAAGGCTCCTTAGGGTTACAAAAGAACCTCTCTCTTTTCCTCTCCTCACAGCTGAGGTGCAGGGACATATTACTCATCCCAAACTAAACAGGGAGGTACTTCTGCTGTGATATTTAATAGCAGCTATTTTTAACTGCTGGGATAACAGCACAGGGAGAGCCAGCATGGCTCTGTGGACTCATACACTGGCCCAGTTCCCAGCTGTGCTGGGGTTTGCCAGCTCCATGCAGTGGGACCCATCAGGGCTGGCAGGCTGCAGTCACAGGGTTGTCTGCTCTCTGTGCTCCCTATCCTTGGCCACATTCCTGCATGGCCAGTCCTGGCAGGACCCACGTGATCTCCAGCCAGCATCACCCAGTCAGTGTCTGTTAGGGGATTATGTGGGAAACACAACTACGGCTGAGGACCAAGTAGACCCTCCCCAGTTTCAACTACAGAGCTGGCAGTAGAATAGAATGATGACTGGTAATCAAAATAAATCCAACTCACAGCTTCTGCCCGTGGCTGAGTCACTGGCTGTATCTGGCACTGAGGAGATGATCGCCTGCCTGCTGTGGGACACCTTCCCTTCCTGTGTGGGAATAAGAACAGGGAAACAGGTGAATTCCCATAAATGGAGGAGGGGAGTTGCACAAAGTCCCAGTGTGGGAAAGGTGAGTGCACCAGAGACTTTCCAGAGGCAAAGATGGCCTTTTTTTCTTGTAGACCTGACCCAGTCTTGGCTTTTCTCTGTTCTCTCTGGTACTGTGCTTCATAGCTTTTACACCCCTCCTGCCCCATTTCCAGAGCTAACTGGTATTTCCTCTACCCATCTTTGATTTTGAGGCCACATTTCAGACTCAGGATTATCCAGGATTTCCTTTACCATCTCCTATAATGAGTTTAGTGTCTCAAACCCAGTAGTGATTAGAGTTGGCTGTACTCACAATGAAGGACTGGTCCCTCATGCGGTCATCACTGGACTGATGTCACACAGCAATAAGATGAACATGGCCGTTTCAGATAGGATCTTATCTATAATTAACATTTCAGATTATATCAACTTTGTGGGACTCTCTTGTTTCCTTAATGTAGGACTTTCTCCAATCTAGGACGCCCATTCCTCCCAGCTTCTTCTCTCCAGGAAGAGGATCGTCACAAGGAATAGTTCATTGAACATACAACTTGTGCCCCTGATACCTTTAAATCATCCAGAGCTGGATGGCACAAGACATAAGTTTCCACAGGGAAGCCTCTTCCTCAAACCTAGTGATTGACATCAGTTGATGATGAAGAACTACCGCAAAGTTCAACCACTGATAGGGATAACTCTAGACACACAAAGAAAATGCATTTCCAGGAGCTTTTGAAGAGGACCACCTACTAACCTTTGCAGCAGACTCATTACACTTGATAGTGGCAGGGCTCCTCTGTGCCTTCCTCTGGATGCTCTGAAGAGAGGAAAGGAAGGATGAATCTTTATGGGGTTTGTTCTCCACGCTCAGGGGCTGGATTGTTGTCATGATTCTGGCATCAGCCTCCCTCTTGCTCAAAAGGCCTTTGGGAGATGGTATGTTCAGTGGAGCACAAGATAAACCATGTGGAGTGACTTTAGGAGTTTCAGAGCTGGTCAAGAGTCCTTTGATACTCCTTGTTGGTGCACCGATGTTACGGATGGGAAGACCCTCCATGGGCTTGTTTGATGAGCACATATCACTGGGATAACTTTGAGATAAGGCATAGTTTTTCCCCATTGGCATGACATTGGTCTGTGATGAATATCTTCTCTCCATGAGCTAAAAAAAACCCACCAAAAAACATTTAAATAGGTTCTTATATAACTTCCACAATAAATCGTGATTTTTTTTTTATTTCCTGCTCTTCTACTTCAAGTATCACATCTACTGACCTTCTACCTTTATGGAATGAAAGGGTGTCCCATCCCTTTCTTCTTTATGTTGCCTGGAGTAAATGTCAGAGATACAATCAAAACTCTAGCCCTTTTTGAAATGTGGAAGAAGTTTCTGTCTTCTATTTCCAGTGTATCCTCCTGATTTATCCATGATCATACAAGGAAGCCTTACAGCAGAATAATACGGCCAGTGGTTGCCTTCCCTCTTGGATCATTGTTTTATTCCCATCTCTACCCTCTTATTCTATGAAACTGTGCTTCCAAACAGTCAGAAAATCCCCTCTCTATCATTCCATAGGAAACTTCCATTTCTTCTTAGAAACCTGGACTAAAAATTTTTAGATTCTGCCTGTTTTTTTCTAATGAGATGGAATTCAGCTTTCTCTGGTCAGTGGGAATCAACCCTGTTTTCAGCAGAAAGGTTGGATAAAGTCCAGAGCACCTGGCTTCCAGTGAAGTATTTTATCATTTTTATTCCATGTTTTAAGAGGCCCCTTACCACAAAGCAGGACCCAACACTCCAACACTGAGCTGACAACTGTACCTTTTGCTAATGACTTTGCAGTCAAAATATGGTATAAGGGACACTGGCAGGTGAGAAGTGCACCTTTGGCGTGATATGAGAACAGCAGTCACAACTTCTAGTTAGGGGGGAATTTAATTTAATTTGATGAAATGCAGACATCTAAATGCAGCTGTGAGCAAAATCTATTTGTGAACTTGGTGTCTAAAGTCCCATTACAGTCAAAAGCACCAAGAAAGTGATTTATGCACCCCAGGGCAGAGTGACAGAAATAACATAAGCCTTCTTTGGTGAGTGTCATTTGGGACACACAGGGCAACCTCAAAAAACCACCAGCTTGTGGTGCAGGTGTCACCCTCAGTGTCACCCCTGTCAGCCCCGTGGGTGCCTTAACGACTGTGTACCTTCACCTCAGGCTGGATCCTTCCCTTATTTTCTAACCAATACTAAATCCTCTGCCATAGACTACACTTCTTGCTGTTCTTCCTTTAGTCTCCATCCCTATGATGTACTCACTCCAGAGCAATCACAATGTTATACATGAAGTTTCCATCTCATCTTGAAGCATCTTATATGTGCCAGTCCATCTGTGCACACTAAAAGGCAACTGAATCTGATCTGACCTGGGGAGTCCTCAGAAAAGCACAGGACATTGCAAAAAATGCTATTTTTTTTCTTTGTCTCTAATTGTCAAGAACTGGATTATTTTGTTACTAGGACAACCTGTTCCACCTGGTGTGAGTCTTTGGCTCTCACCTTGGGATGTTCTTGCTTAGTCATGTTTCTTTCACAGTCCAGGATGCTCTGGTACCTGCAGAGAAGACAGGAGATGTCATCTTAAAACCGTTTTAGCTTGGAGGTATTTTTTCATATTGTGGACAGGCTCATTCTGCCTTCCTCTACTTTTTGGGAAATAGCAAATGCAATAGAATTCAAAGGCTGTCTGGAAGAGTGAGAGAGATATGAGAAATCCCTTAAAGAGAACTGGTTTTAGGGCTGGTTTTAGGTCAGTGCAGTACTGCTAGATCCAGTGTGAGCCCTCTCCTCCCAAGCTTCATGCAGATGTGCCTCTGGAGCACCTCATTTCCCCACGGGTGGAGGATTATATTGGGGTTATATTGACTGAAAGAGGTGGATTATTGCACTTTGCTGATATACAGTTTGGAGCTGAAATCAGGCTTTCCAGAAGGTCCATTTATTCAGCTTTGACCTAATAAAAAGTAATTTACCAAGTCAATACCTGACCTGATATAACATCAGTGATGAGTGAGACCTCTGCTGAAGAAACTACCTCCCTCCCCTTCCTTGTGGTGGGGAGTGCACTCTCAGCTGTCTCCAAAGACTCTTTCAGATAGATGGCTATTTATAGTGAAAACTAACCAAGTTTGGGATATTCTGAACTAAACTGTCCCACGGGGAAGTTCAGTAGACACACTTGACAGCTGCTCTGTCACTCTCATGTTGAGGGAGATGTACTTTGGGTTCTGTTCCTAATCTTATTTGTCTCACACTTGGCAGTGTTGTGGTCTGAGCTCAGTTATGGGTTGTAACCAGAAGAGAAATTAGTCCTTAAGGGGCTTGGGCTGAAATGTGACTCTCCCTGGAGCATTTTGTTTAAAGACAGTTGAGAGAAACCAGAAGGGGATGCAATGGCCATACCCCTCTTACCTCCTTATCAGCTTATCTCTCTAGCATTTGCTTCTTTCCCTCATGGCATCTTACAGACTATCAAGATTAAAAACTTAAATTGTCCACCTGAGAATGCTGCAGTCACTGGGTTTGAGGGCAAATTCCTCTGTGTCATTGTATGTAGTGAAGTCTGTGGAGTGTGTCTGGCTTTTAAATCAGGACTTGTCTTTCAAGACATAGCAATGCTTTGGAAATATATAACAGCTAAGAGCACTCATAGCAGAAAACACCTGCCTCTCAGCTGAGACTGACAATTTGGGATATTGTGCCTGGTAAAGACCTTATCTGAGTGGGACTTGTTTGTTATGGAGATGGGAAAGAGAGAGTGTCCAGCCTGGAACTCCTCAGGTCTGAGGTGAACTGCAAACACAGATTAACCACCCACCTGGCAACGAGTTCAGAGACGGACACAGCTTTTGTCAGAAGAACTGCTCTCCGTTCTGGATTGCTCCTTGGAGAATGGCACAGTGCAGGAAAGGACTGAGCTGGCCTCAGCTTTTCAGCTTTTTCCATGTTTTCTCTCTGCTGATATTGAAACCGGAGAGCAAAGGCTGCGATGCTGGATGAGAAGAAGATTCAGGGGAAAGAGATTAACAATTAGTGTGTCTATGTCCACTCATGGGGCTGGTGCATCAGTAAAGGAACACATCCTGTCTTCCCTGATACATCTGCAGACCTCATTTCACAAATTCACTTTTGAAAAAATAAAATAGGGTTAAAGGAGACATAAGTTAAATCCCCTTTAATGCAGGGGATGTCTCTTTTCCACTCTGTCTATCACTTACCTTGTTCTCTTAGATCAGCAAATTCATCTCTGTGACAGTGAGAGGAAAAGGATGTGAAGAACAATTAGCTTTAAATAATTTAAAGTTATTTGATGGAATTTTGTATATTCATTATTAGTTTAAATTTTCCCATGTTTCCAGTGTTGAATAGACCTGAAAGAGCTCTGGATTCAGGCAGTTGCTGGAGATTTAAGAACCCCTTGCCCTCCTCTGCCAAAAATGTTCTTGTTTTCCAGACTGCAGAAATCTGCAGCAGAAGTCTCAGGCATAGTATTTGCAGTGACTGATCTGACACTTGGAAGTACATTAGGTCATTTGGGGTTCATTTTCTGAATTTAGACAGAGCTCTGGGGACCTACAAGTTATATGTAATTGCTTTTTAATTACTGACACAGACATTTGAACTATGGGACTACTAAATACTTGTATTTACATTTTGAAAGTATTTGTTTTAAAAGCCACATTGCTTGTAAAATGTTTCATCAGTGATTTCTGTGGCACTGGCCTGATTATTAGCCAGTGTCCAGAGTCATGGTCTACCCATGTCTGGGTGCATTCAAGAGGGGAAGATTTCGGGGTGGAGAGGGTGTCATTCAGCAGTTTACGAATTTCTGCCTCACTTCTTACTCCTTTAAGACATCTGAAAGTAAGTTCAGCGGGAAGGGGATATATTTCTCACTAGTTGCTTTAAAAATTCTCTCTTTTTTTTTTTTTTAATTTTCAAGGTCATTTCCCAGGATGTTACAGAACAGACAGATTTGTTAGATCACAGGCTCCCACCTCCTGCAGTTCAGGGATGGTTTCCCATTTTTGTGGTGGTGTCTAAACAATTCCAGGTTAAGAGCCCTCAAGGGATTTGCTCTGTGGCAAAATTAGCCTGTTAGGAGGGAAGTGGTCCCTATCCCTCCTTTTCCTTAAATACAATACAGGCAGATGATGAAAATACTCTTCTCAGCCCACCCTGAACACTTCCCACAACCAGCACAGCATCCCCCAGTTGCTGAGGGTTTACAGGATTTTTCTGATATTAATTCATTCCATCTTCCCTGATCTGGGAGGGGTTTTGTGTAAAATCACTTACATGCTACAGCGCTTCCCTCCACCCGAGAGCTGCCATTTGATAGTCTCCTTGGGGCTCTCCAGCTCATTCCCCTCCACAAGGCAGGAGGCAAAGTCCCTTGGCAAAGCTGCAATTAAATATTAAAAGCTGATGTGCAAGTGGGGATGGTGTGAGTTGGAGAGCTGGAACTGAAGAGCAGAGGAGATGAAACCTCCTCCCTCCTCCTGTCAGCCTGTTGCCAATTATTGAGGTCCAATCCTTCCCCACAAAAAACACTGGATAACTTCAGACCCTGGCTGGAGCACCCATAGTCATATAGACCCAAAGCTGGATTCTGATTTAGGTGGGAATTTGCTGGAATTTCCATGTCCCCACCCTGTCCCAGGAGTAGCAAGAACGCGCTCCTCTGCATGGGGATTTTTAAGTGGATGCTCTTGACTCAGGTCATATATCCATCCTCCAAAACAGAGAGGGTTTTCAGCTTAGCTTGTGGACCCCTGTGTTGCTTCACTGGGGAGGTTCTGCATGAGCTGCAGGAGAAGGCATCCCTCTTGGGTGTTGACAACTCCAGGGAATACACTGCTTCTCCTGCCAAAAATGCAATGGAGGCCAGGGTCCAGATGAAACGAATTTAAATACTTCAGTATTGGGGAAACAGAGGGTAGGACTGTCTGAGGAGTTTTGATTAAGCCAATATTCAAGTGTGATTAAAATATGTGTTTGGCAAAAAGTAGCCTCCTCACCCTCTCAAAAACCACCACGGCCCCCAAAAGCTAACAATAACTTGGTTACTGTGAAGTTCTCTCTGGGATTTACCCTGCTTATGCTGGAAAGTTGACCAAGCAGCAAAGTCAGTACACAAGTAAGAGCAGATCACATTGCATTGGTTTATAATAAACAAGAAAAGCTACATTTGACATCAAAAGCTGGAAAATAATTTACCCAGAAATGCTTAAGCTAAGCAAGAAACCGTTGAGATGAGAAGCCAGTGAGTCAGGGCAAGGCAGAGATCTGGATAAACAGAGTGTCCGTGCCATTGCTGTATGAAATAATAACTTGTACTTCTCCATGTGTTGTGATTCAGCTTTTACTGGAATAAACCTCTCTATTGAGCTTTTATTTCAGCACCTAACACAACTGAGAAGCACTAATGATTTTAATTCTCTGTCCTGTGGACAGACCCAGAAAGACTGGTTTCACATGGTGGACTCTTCTCATGCTGTCAGTCGTGTTCCTTGCAGCAGTACCTGAGAACCAGCCTGGAGCTCAGCCCTGGCTTTGTACTTGCTCAGACTTGTGCCAGACTAAAACACATCTCCTGTTCTTGCAGGGTCTCCCTGGACTGTTGAATGTTCCCCACTGGACCAGACTCAGTTCCTGGAGGTCTGTGCAGGATGGCCTGCATGGTAATGGAAAAATATGAAAAAATAATTACTATAGTAGCTGCTGGACTATCAAGACACAAACCTGATGGAGGATAGAAGGATTTTAATTGCATGGGCAAAACAAAGCTCTGAAGCTTGGATGCATCCTCGTTGGTTATTTGTTTTTGAGGAGGAGGATTTGGCTGACAGAACGAAACAATGAACACTGCAGTCCATCCAATAATTAGTAATAGAGGCTGCTAAAAGCCCCGTGAATTATTTCAGGGACTATTGCTATCCATCCCTGCTCTTCATAAAAGGGCTGCATGGAACAATTGTCTGCATAGCTCTAAGGCACACTCACTAGATAAAGTGTGTTTTGAAACTGTTTTTGCCAGAATTACAGAGCCTTAGGCTGATTCCTCAGCTACTGTCTCTGCTGGGGGCCTTGCTCAGCTCACAGTGATTTTAGTCTTTGCTATTAGTGGTGCACTGCGTTTGTTCTGTTGGCAAGAATCTGTGGGAAGATGGGAAGGAATTCTTCATGTCAAGCAGTTTCTGCGAGCTGAGAAAAAGAGAGACCCCTTCTAGAGAGAGAAACGTGTTAGGACAACAGGGATTTTGTCCTGGACAGCAGGGGGAAAAGGCCACTTTGGGTAGCTCAGCAGTGTGCAGGTGTGTGTACCTCTAATTCCTGCTTCTCTCACTGCATTATTTTCATCCTACTCTAAGTATTTTCACTGATTTACATAGAAAGGTGCCTGAGTCACATTGTTTTGCCTCCAGGTACCAAATCATGTCAGTGAGGGACTAGTTAGAGGACAGGGGAACTGGATGTGCCAGTCCCCACAACACCTTTTTCTGCAAGGAAGGGAAATCATTACTCTTGAAGACTCTTGGGGTTTGTGTCTTGCCTTGTGAGAATTTGTAAGACATCTTTTGTAGAAATTTGAAGCTTTGTCAGGACATGATTTTTGAGCTTCAGCAGTTCCCCCAGATGGCAGAGATGGGGTAAAGAGGTGCTGTGATGATTCAGGGCATCTGTGGTGCCCAGGTGCAGTCACCAGCCCAAGTGACCCACGCCTTCTTTGGGACACAGATTGTCTTTTGACTGCTCTGCTCCTTTTCTCTAAGGGAAGCAAACAATTCAGCACTGACTGTGCCTCTGGAAGGGCCTTTCCAGACGTCTTTAAATAAAATGTGGCAGCCTGGTATACCAAGATATTCCTATTTTCTGTAGAAAGACGGGAAAAACCACATGACATGTTTCCTCCACCCTTACAACATCTCTGTGGGCTCTCATCTTGGGAGAGAAGGTAGCTGAGAGGTTTTAAGAAACCAGTCATTTCTCTCCTTTGGTGATCAACAGCCAAATCACACTCTTCTCCCTCAAACGATGGGGGTTTCCCTGCAGAAAATGAGAAGAGAGGTAAAAAGTACTTCAGATGCTTCCACAGGCAGCAAGTTATGCCACTGCCATGCTCCTCCACCGGGTCACAACTTTACCAGTCAGAGCCACCCACTCTTCCTAGTCCTGTGATTGCAACACAGGACTTTTCCAAGGTAGGGGCTGGAGTTTTATTCCAGGTACTATGGGACTTCATTACCTGCCCAGGACCTGACCATCAAATTAGGAACAATAAGGTCTGCTCTTTGGATTTCTTTGCCATGGTCAGACAACTTGTAGGGACACTGAGGGTACTCGTTTCTGGGGAAGAGCATCCAGGAGCATCCAGGCTGGAAACTGCGGTTTGGTGTCAGTGCTGAGCTCTCCAGCATGGATGTAGGCAGGAATGGGCAATGCCTGCATCTTATTAGAGCCAGACAGAGGGAATATTGGCAGGGAACAGAGGCAGCTAGCAGGGAACTTTGAACTGGGAGCTACTAATGGTTAACACAGACAATTATTTCTAGCTGTGTCAAACGGACTGACCTAAGCCCACATGAGATTTGTGCTGACCAGACAGGGACAGCCGTTTACATAATCACCTCTTTTTATTTTTTTTACCCTTTTTCCCCCCTCCCCCCCCATTGTATAATGTTGTTTTGATAGCTGTATTCTCACTAAAAACGTGTGTGTTCCTCTTTCTTTCCCCCTGTGTTCCCAGCTTTGCTGTACAAAGGTTTGTGCTCTTCTTGTCAGAGAAATGTGAGCAGGGATCCTGGGAGGAGAGCGAGCATGAGGGGGAATAACTCATTTTGGGTGTGAATAGAGATCTGCTATTTGTTATAAACAAATTAATGCATAAATACTTTTCTGAAAAATTCTGGTTGTGATGTGTGTCTCCTCCAGATTTGGTCCTCAGTCAGGGAATTTACAGCAAACTAGCTACAAGCAGCGGAGGAAACAACCAGATTTTGTACTCTTTCCAGCACATTCTCCACATTTTTTGGGGGTGAGGAGACCCATTTGCCTGTGTGGCCTCAGGGCTGGGTATGTGACTGCATAGTGAGTTTTTAATCCTGCAGCTGAAGGCCCCGTGCAGCTCCAGGGAGCTGATGCTCCCAAAGCCAATTCCTTTCCTTTGGTCTGCTGGGTAGGGGACTGCATGAGCAGTTTACTAAGGATGGGTGCATTAGGGGAGGGAAAATCCCTGCAAAGTCTCTGGTATTGTTTGCTCTCTGCTCTCCATCTTTTTCTCGTGGAGAGTATCTGGATCCTCACAGTCATTTCCATAATTATTAGTTTCATGTTACGTAACCAAAAAAAAAAAAAAAATTATCTATCAAACACACATGTGGAACTAATGGGGCTTATTTGAAAAGACCTGTCTTTGCATTTGCAGCTGGCACATCACTAAGTCCATTTTAATGAGCTTCCACAGCATTGGCACGTGCTGGGGAGGGAGCTCACACGTGTGCTCACCCCAGGCTGCCTGTGCTCCCCAGGGACCATAGGGCTCAAGTTTCACCCCAGCGTGTTGAAACACAATTGCATGGTCTGTGGGAACAAGCACAGGAACACTGCTGCAGATTCCCTTTGAGTACTCCCGGCTTGCCAAATCTTTTTTTTTTTCTGATTTTTGTTTTCATTTGGGGTGAATTTTCTTGGAGGACCCCTGTAGTGGCAGAGTTTTGTGTTGGCTGGAAATACCATATTTGAATGGCCTCTGGCTTCCTTAAGTAAAGTAAAAACTACAAATTTTGAAGTTCATTTGGACTCTATGTTCACAAGTTCAGGTGGAGGTTAAGTTGCAGAGATGGCCAAGGATGTAGGGTTCAGGGTATGGGGACATCCAAGGCCAACTCTAGCTCCTGATTTGCCTTAGGAGATGAAACGCAGCAAATCTTGGACTTTAGTGAAATCAAGATGTGGCCCTCAGGAGATCAACACTACCACCACCAGGTTTGCCCAGCACTCAAGAAGTGTGAAGCTGAAGTTCACCCTGGACTGTAAGAAAATGAAACACTGGCTCCTCTCAATGCCCACATCCTCTTGTGGTGCGTCTTCATCACGGAGGAGTGAACTCCCCCCGTTAGAACCTGACCCATCTCCCCGAAATGCTGCTTCTTAGAACCTGCTTTGCCCTGTTCCCAGATGAGTTCTGTGCCCATCCCCATGGCTGTCTCCATGAGGGGGAATCTCCATCTGGATACAGTGGTATGACTGGCTGCACCATGGGGACCTCGTGCTGATGCTTGGGAAGGGAACATTGATTTTCTTCTTCAGATCAGGATGTTCTTCTGCAACTGTGCCTGCAGACCAACATCCCAGGGTTTCCTGAGTCAGTCTTCAAGTAAAATGACCATCCCCCAAATCCCCATGATTTCTCCCATACCTTTCCATGAGTACCAGTCACATCCCTTAACTCTTTATACATTTATGACTCTCATCGTGCCGAATGACTTGCTTTTTCTCAAGGGCTGACTTTCTCTTTTCAACCTTTAGTGTATAAACTACCATATTCTGACTATATTGGGCCGAATGTCCCTTAGGATTGCCCATGTTTTTACTTTGCAGGCTTTTCCCTGTGAAAAAGGGTGTTTGCCTGAGATGGTTTTATGAAAATATTCGGAGGTGGAGGTTTCTTCCACCCTCTTTCCACCCAGCAAAATGTGAAACCGCAGATTGTCCAGGCTTCAGTTTCTCATTGAAAAGTATCTTTTCTATTTCTCCCCTGGGAATCTCTGAAAATTAAAACCAGCAAAAATACGTTTTTTTGTGAGGAGGAAATATTTCCTGGCTGCCTCTAAGACACTGTGGGGTTCTCTGTGTGTGTATCAGCAAATTACCCAGTGTGCATATCCTGTGCTGTTGTGCTTTGTGGGCGTACATGGGGCTGGGTACAATCATAATGTGGGGCAAAAGCTGTAATATAAGGCTTTCCTCCTTTTTCTTCGGGGATCTAGAGCATACACACTGATAGATGCTAAAGGAAGGGGAAAGGCAACAGCAGCTTCCCAGCATCTCTGCTCTCCTCCGTAAACGTGCCATTATGCACAGTTTGCAGTGTATTTTTTGGCTTGTTTGAAAGGTGTGCAAAGATTTGGTGACTATTAGTGGCCGTTCTTTCTCCTGTGCTTGCACTAGAGGCTCTTGGAAGCACAGACTCCTGTACCTGAAAGCGTAGCATCAAAGGAAAGGGACACTGCAAAGCAGCTCTGGGGAATCTGGCTGAACAGCTGCTGCCTGCCAGCCCTGACCACGAGCCTCGCAGCAAAGATGTGGGAAATCTGTTAAGATCTGTCTTGTATATTTAGGTATGGGGGGGGGAGGAGATGCTCCCCATGTCAGGCTCAGCAGAGCGGGCGAGGGGCCAAGAAGGAGTTCGAGTCCTGCATCACTGCCCCGCCGCCGAAACCGCTGCGCGCAAGCGGCAAGCGCGGCTCGCCTTGTCTCACGAGGAGGGAAATGTGTGTTGCTCCATCGCTTTCAGCTGGGGTCTGGCCCTGAGCGTATCTGGAGCATAACGGCGGCATCGGGATCCAGGGATGCTGGGAGGTGGTGGGGCACCTCCCCAGGGCCCAGCCCAGACAGCGCTGCTCCATCCTCAGCCTCTCTCCAGCTGGCTGGGGCGCTTGGCAGCTGTCGCCGCCTCCTCTTGGGCTGGGTTCCCTCCTAGTGCGTGGTTGGGAGCAGGAAAAGGGTTTTGGGGCAGGGGATTGGGAATGGGACAGAATTGCATCAGTCTTGCATGTGTCAGCACTCCAAACTGCTCATCTTAGCCTAAAAAACAGCTTTATTTTTTTCAAGCCAGTTCTGGTTTGAGCCTCAAGATTAGATATCAGAAGGAACTGTAGATTGAAAGGTGAAAATAAATACTGTTTGGCTTTTTTGCAATGGGCCAGAAAGGCTTGCAGGCTATAGATGAACTGGCTTGGTATCAGTTTATTACAGTTCAGAGCTGTATTCCTGAATTCCATGTGATTATCTTGAAAGTCTTCACGTGCCAGCTTGATGCGACTGATAAGAAATAGATCTGGTTTCTTATCTGCATGAATCTTTGGAAAGATGCAAATAAGGAGGAAGCATTTGCATACCAAAGTAGGCTCTGAGCGAGATATAGTCAGTATTATTATTATTGCTATTATGAACAGTAGTGTGCTTCTTCAAGTCTCTGAAAGGCAGAAAAGGTAAAAACAAGAGATCGCTTCCAGCCTTTTTTGTTTCCTGTAAAGAGTTGTGAAGCTTGAAACCCCCCAGCCCATGGTGCCACCATTTACTCAAAATGCAGAAAGTGCTCTCCTAGACATGGGAAATGGTGCATTCAGGGATTCGGAGGCTGCCTGTGTTCATCCTGCATCTGTCAAACACGCGGAGCCCTGGGGACGTCCCCAGCAGGAGAGAGGTCGTCCGTCTACAGCAACGCAGGGACATACGGAGGAGTGTGTCAGCAGGCGTGTACAGCATGTGCCCCCAGGAGCTCATCGTGCCTCTGACAAGGCAAAACCCTGTGGGAGCTGTGGGCCGCCGATGGAGAGCAGTCAGGGAGTGCGGAGCAGCTCGGTGGTGGGGGAGGTTGATTTGGCAATGCTGCTGTCTGCTCAACCAGATACCTCTGCTGCCTGTATGGCAAAATCAGGGTTACCTGTGGACACATGCTGTGAATAAACTCTCAGCTGTAGAGGCTCAAAGCCCTGCTGCATCCCCCATTTCTCCTTGCTTGTGACCTCTTCGCAATTCTGAGTTTCATTTCTTTGTTTACAACCCTGTTCCGTCTCGTCTTCATGTCTTCAGAGGCAAATACTCTAAATACGGTGTTTCTCGTGCAGTTTTCATAATCAATATTTTTTCCCAAGTATGAATTATTGCAATCACTTTGCCTCCAACAACTGAGGATCAGTGCTCTCCAGACTTCAGGGGGTCTGTTGTAAAATGGCCAAGGATACTCCCAAAGTGCATTTGGGAAGTTTGTCTGCCCAAAGGAGGCAGAACACTAAAAATGGCAGGTCTGGGAGGCTGTTGAATTACTATTTACAAATCGCTCTATTACAAACAGAATTTTTACCGTGGAGATTGTCCTGAACCATCTGCCCAGAGTTTGCCTCTGTCTGTGCAGGGAGACCTGCATTCACCACCTGCTTTCCCCGGTGCATCTCACCTACAGCTGTACCAAGAAGGGAGTGGGAAGCACTAAAGCAGCTTATCTTGTTCAGGGCATAAAAGCTTTCTTGGAAGATACCCTAAGCCAGTGTCTCAACCACATCTCATTCTGGAAAGGATTTAGAAGGCAAAAATATGCTTAAGAAAATAATTCCAGTTTATTTTAACTTTCAGTGCAGCTTAGTTTCCCAAATCCCCTCACCGCTGTCCTTCATCTGGCTTTTTCCTCTCCACAAATCTGCCTGAGTGTGGTGGGCTCTGCACTGGGTTTCCCAGTGATGTGATAGAACCCATTTTTTGTGCTACTTCTGTACGGTCTTTTTCACTGCATTTTCAAGAACAGGTAGAACTTCTCCTATGACCACGGTGTAACACTTGGAAAACTCCTTGTTCCCCATCTCCTGCGCTTTAGGTAGCAATGGTATTTCCATGCACATACCTATTTTTGGCTAAGGAACCCATATGACCTCCTCTGGCGACACAAGAGGGCGCTTCCACCTTACTTTTGCAGAGCATTTCTTCTTTTGCAGAGTTTTCTCTCCTCCTCATCAGCTGGATAAGGTTGCGTGAAGGTCTTTAAAGGAAGGAACTCGTCTCCGTATGTGTTTGCAAGGCACTCGGCTTCATCCTTGCACGACTTCAAGACCCTCACACAGTGTAAATTAAATCTTATTTGTGTGTACAAAATAGGTGATGTTCCACCTCAAGATTCACTAGATTTTCCAAGGATATCTCAGAAGACCTTGGCTCTGAGACAGGTTTTGATTATTCTGTGAGAAACACAGACATGACAAAGTGATGTTGCTGGAATCCCCTTTGACTGTAACAGAATTGATCGATTCAGAGGAAATTTGGTTTAAAAACAGGAGGTGGAAGCCTGTGGGGGGAGAGGGAATGGATTTTGTACTCACTGCCCCAGTGGATGCAGAAGCAGAGAGGGTGCAACGAGCACATCAAACATCTATCTGATGTTCCCTCCACCAAGGAGGAGGCAGAACATGTAAGAAAGTTGCCAGACATTGAAGAACCACCCTGTCTTTGTCCACCTAATACAGGTCATTTCCTCCCCAGAGTCCTCGTTCTGGAAGGTTGTTACCTGCCAATGGCTGCATCCCAGCCATGCTCTGGTGATGGAGAACACAGAACCTCTGACCTCCAGGCTGACCTGCAGTGCACAGACACATCATGACACTGTCAGTAAAGGGTACTTTGTATTCACTGCTACATCCAGATGCTCCATATCTGGTGTCTGACCAAGAGCCTTGATGTCCAAGCTGTAAACGAGTGATAATACCTTGGTATCTCACTCCTGGAACCTAGATGTAGTCTCCTGTGTCACAGCTTGTATTCCTTCCTCCATCCTCCTTCGAGGGATGCTCTAGGGCTGTTTCCAAAAAGGCTTTTCCCAGAGGAGCAGAGTTAAGGGACATCCATGCTATGGGAACGTCTCTCTTTGCAGCTATGAGAGCAGGGAGTGCTGCAGCTCCACCTAATTATCTGGTCACAAATAGACCCTAATTAGCCAGTGTCCAACTTCTCCTGTGCATCCTTATCCTATCACCTCTGTTTCAACACAAGGGAAGAAGTTTTCAAGCCATGTCTTTGGCCAGGAATGTTTTTGTTACAGAGCTGGCAGAAAGGGACAAAATGTTTATAGCAAGAGCAGGGCAGAGCTGGAGAAAGCACAGAGCCTGTTGCCAACCATGTCTCCTCATATAACCTTCAGGAGAAAATCAAAGCACTGGGATATTTTTCATCATAATAGTAAGGCATTAGATTTTCTTAGGGCTGAATAGTCTCCAGGATCTAGAGATGCTTTTTTTTTTGAGAGTGCTGGGTGACATTGGATGGGATACTGCCTGGTATGATTATCTTTTTAAAAAACTATTGAATCCAGATACTTTTAAGATGCCTGTCTTTCAAAAAGTGCTGTATGGGAGGAAAGGTCTTTCCTGAAAATCAGACCATTTTCTGATGTGTAAAGTTGTGTTCTGGAACAGAATGTTCCCCAAACACTAGCAACATATTAAAGGTTATTTAGTGTTTTAGTTTTAAAGAAGCAACAAAGGCTATTAAGGAAAAAATGAAGATAGAAGTGCTTGCCACCTTTGAAAATCAGAGTGCCTCTGTTTAGTTTCTCAAATGTGGATCTTGATACAGAAATGTTCTGATTTCTAGAACATCCATAGCTCCTTGGTGCTGGAGGGCATGAAGGGGCTTAGGAGCAGCAACGCCAGGTTCTGAAACTGTGTAAGTCCTTTTCATCCAGGTGCAATTAACTTAAACAAAACATTCTTGTCCACTGTCCCATTCCAAGTCTAATCCAAATGTTCATCAGAAGAAAGAAATTTGGGGCAATCAGGATGAGGTTGTATCTGCCTCTTTCTCTCCATGCATCAGCCCCAGACAAGCTCTGGCAACCTCTGATTTGAGCCTTGTCCTTGGACCTGCAACACTCTCTAAAACTGGGTATGGGAAGCAGGAAGGAAACCCAAGGTGTCTTTGAGTCCATCTTGCTGCTCTGTTTCCTATCCCCTGGAGGAATTTTGGCCAAGGCCAAGGCAGTAGGAGGGCAGAGCAGGGCATCTTATGTTCTGGAAAGACCCTTTTTTCCAGACCAGCAGGCCACAGCAAAAACATTTTCATCAGCAGCACACACCCCGGCACTGTTCTGGCCTGGGACAGTCTGACCTCAGGCAGTGCTTGAGTGTGGTTTTGATGTGGCCACACTGCTCTGGGTTTCACTATAAGAATGAAATACCATACCTTCAGGAATACAGGCTGAAATTTTATTAGCCCAGAAAACTCTCAGGCTTGTGGATTATACTGGAAATCATGCTCAGTTCTCGTTAATAGGCATATAAGGGTCCTGCAAAAATTAAACAAATCCAGTGAATAGCTGAAAGTTGGAAATCTAGATGGGAAAAATCAATGTGGTTAAGAGCTTTATCAACAACCTTTCAGATGTGCCTTGTGCATGAAATGTCGCAAGTATTGGTATTTAATACTCCAAATCCTTCATCAATAGAGAAATATGTCAACAGCTCCCTTTTTGCATCCCTAGTGCTACCTGCTGGAAGGGTCTTCCCAATGGTCTTTTCCCTTTTCCCCTGAAGAGCCTGATTGAACCATCCTCCTTCCTCCTAAGTCTTCACGGTTTTGAACTTTCGCCTTCATAGCAGGCAAGCGGATGTTGGAGGATTTAATTAGGAGAAGCTGCACCTATTTGTCTTAGTAGCCAGGACCAATTTCCTTCTGGGCCCTTTGGGGATATATGTGCCCCATTTCAGTGACTCCTCCAGGACTTGGCCTTGCAATGTTCTCTTACAGCTGTTTTCCCATTTGCAAGTTGCCTTTTCCCACTGGGCTCCAGGCTTGAATGGGAAAACATCCCAGATCAGATACCATAAACCCATGAGCAGCGTTGCTTAATGCAATCCATTTTGCAATGTTTCCACCCATATCTGTTTATCCCCCTTGCCTGCCTTTTCACAGCAGGGTGGAGGCATTTTGCTCCACAGCTCTTGGCGGTTCCGACCTCTGCATTCACAGGGACATGCTGCCAGGCTCAGCTGAGCACAGATGTGAGAATGTATTGCAGATATTCTCCACTTTTTCTTTACCATATAAGGGAACATTGTCCTTCCTAGTGCTGGGGAATGGGGGTAATATGAATGACTTTGAGGAGTAAGAATGAAATATGGAGACTTCCCTTCTCCTGCTCACAGGCTTGTGGGCTGGGAAGGATTGTTACTATCTGAAGGGCTGGTGGAATGGGTTGGCTCCTCGCTGTTCAGCTCCCCAAGCTCATTCTGGCACTTTGTTGGCAGATCTGGATTTAGAGATCCAGCCTATATGGAGTCCTCCAAACCAGGGCTGGAGAATACTGAGACAGCCTGTACACAAAATTTCACTGCATCCCCACTCTGTGACTAAATAGGGCACTTGAATCTTCAGGGCTGAAGTCCATCTGGCTCTTCACAGTCACTTAAGCACCGCTTTCAAACACAACTGCCAGGGCACCCTCTTCTGCTCTTTGTATTCCAAGAGGGACAAGACCGACACTTGTCAGCAAGGGCTGTGAGTTCAGGGTCTACTAACTATCCTCAGCTGCTGGTATTGGCCAGGGATACCTTGTGGATATTGGGAAAATGTGGGGAAGGTGGTCCTGTATTCCCACCTCTGCCTAGGAATTTGTGCAAGAAGGATCTGTCCAAGGGGGAGATGCTGGGAGATAATTCTGATGTCACGCTGGAAGTGAGTGAGGGGGAGAGAAGGCCGATTCCCACAGAACATACAGAGTTGTTGATGGAAAGGGAACCAGAGCTCTTAGGCAGTGATGGGATCACTCTTTGAAAGGACCTCCAAGGTGACTTAAACGGGACAGAGCTAACAGGCAGTGTGTTGGGGTGACTCTTTCAAATGTTCTCCAAGGCGTTCCAAAGGAAGCAGAGCTCTTAAGCACAGTATCACAGTATTAACAAACACAGTATCACAATATTAACAAAGCTGGAAGAGACCTCTGAGATCATCAAGTCCAATCTATGACCCAACACCAACCCATCATCAGTGCTGGGATGACTCTTTGAAATGACCTCTAAGGTGGCTCATGGCAAGTGAGAAGCTCAGCTGTGAATCCTGTGTGCTCCTGGTGCAAGTTTTTCAGCAATGTTAAGGCTCAGCCCAAGGCACATGAATTCAGACTGCTATGACCCAGATTTACCTCCGAGGCTGGCCACGTGCCTGCCATGTCCATGCTGCCTGGTTGAAGCTGGGCCACCCTCCTCTGGTTGTATTTTCTGCCCACTTACTCTGCAGCCTTCTCTCCTTTGTCTTGTCAGTTCCCCCCTGCTGGGAGTTGAACCTCTTTCCAGATGCCTGGCCGGTCTCCCAGAAGCAGCACAGCACCATTGTAATGTGTAATTAGCTTGGAATTCTCCTCCAACCCCTTATTTTACTTAAATTGCACCAATTGTTGAGTATACAAGTGGTTATAAACCCAAGAAGAAGAAGGACCTCACACTTCCCCCCCCCAAGGTGTAGCCTTTTAGTATTTTACCTGAAAACAGGAAAAATGTCATCAATTATAAAGCCTAGCACTGAAAGAGGACAAGTCTTGAAAAGATGGAGTAGGGCAATCTTCATCCTGTAAATGAAACGAGGCAGAAGAAATGTTAGGCAAGTTTAACTGGCACAAGAGCAAAACTCCAACTGATGATGTGACTCTGCACGTGGAGGGTCAAAAAAGGTAAGAGTCATTTCTAGGAATTTCCCACTTTGGCTGTAGAATTAAAGTGCATATAAATTCATGGGGGAAATACAGATATAGGCAAAGATGCTTGGAAACATTCAGGTCTCCCTTATTCCCACTGTTTTTGGTAGACCATGTCCTTAATATTGCAGCAAAAACACTCCACCTGCACCCCCAAAAGAACCCTAAAAAAAAAGAACTGATTGGTTTAAACACCATCAGAGCAGCTCTCCAGCTGTCTGACATCGTTTGACTCCATCATTTTCCTTGTCAGTGTTGATCTGATCTATATTAGCAGGAAGGCAAGTTGCTGTGAAGATAAAGCCAAAGTGCTAAAGGGTAACAGTCACATTATTTTTTTCCTGTGTAGCAGTTTCTGTACCACTGACAGATTTTGGATTACAGGTCCAACTCAATGTTTGTCAGAAAGTTGTAATTCTCCAGTATCACCTGCTAGGAAGCCCAGTGGAGTGTCTGAACTGATCCATGGTTTAGATGTTCCTACATCTCAGCTCCCTGGTGTTCATCAAGGAGCTGGCTGTGACACTGGGGGAAACCTTTCTTGGTGCCTGCTAAAACTTTGTGTGCCTTCTGCCAAGGATGTGATTCCCTTGTGCTCCTATTTTTAGGGTCATGCACAAGAAAGCCCAGATTTTCAATCTGAATCAAACCTCAGAAAGCCTGAATGCTTAGAAAATGTCACCTTTCCCCTCACTTAAATGATGTGCTGTCACTGCTGACTGGTACCAAAAGCAGGGAAGGGCATAGTGTGAATTGAAGGCTAAGGGTTGGAAGTAAAAGGTCAGCTCTGTCCTCCAAAAAAGGTTTATCCTGATCCAGAAGAAGAAGGAAGGAAGGAAGGAAAGAAGGGCAGGTGAGAAGGCTTGTCATCTTATAGTAGGTCCCAGGTATTGTTTAGCAACTTATGGTGCTCAAACAGGGATTTCCAGGCTCTTCAAAAGTCCCTTACCTGGGCATCTGGGCATCACACGATGCAGCCTGGGTCTCTGCTTCAGCAAACATTTAGGCTGTGTTTCTTCCCTCATCTCTGGATTTTCTTTGAGAAGAGTCTCACTGAAATGAAAGGGATTTTTTTTTAGTGAGAAGCAACTGTTTTTCTCTAAGTTCCTTTTCCATCAAACACAACTGCTGAACACTGAAGTCTTGAACTGAAAAATGGGAGTCACCTCTCAGACATCTTCTTCTCCAATATATGGGACAATTCTGTGTCAGATCCGGTAAGAGCAACATCAGCATGTGGGTGATATAACTAGGTCAGGGTGATAGCTTTTGGAGAGCTGTATTTTGCTCCTTCCCCTTCCGTGAATGTAGATATCCAACCATGAACAGTGACCTCTGTGATATCTTGTTTCCTTTCACCAGGGAGAACTCTTAGTGAGACCTGATCAGTAGAGCTAATAAAAGTCCCAAACCAGCAGAAATCTTTGCCAAAATCCCAGCAATTCCCCTCGAAATTTTTTGACCAAACATAAAATTTGCTTTTTATTTGAAAATTGTCAAGGTGGAAAACGAACAAAGTAAATACAATCCTATGTGTACTCCAGTTGAGTGAATTTAGACACCTGTATTTTGATTTTGAGATACTATAAGTGACTTTGAAGCTGAAATATGGTTCTTTAGTTCTAGGAAGATGCCCTTGACAACATCTCTCCTTACAGCTCAAAAAAATTCTTAGGGCTGTTGTTCAGCACGCAGAGTACCAGAATATGTTAGATATGTACTACATCTCCTGAAATTCCCGGTGTCTCCAAGAAAGCAAAGAGAAATGGAAAGCCCTGCCCTGATTATTTTTTTCCAAGCTGTATCTGGTACACCTCTGTTATGGTTCCTGCTGTAACATTTATGATCATACCATAAATGAGTATTTATTGCAAGGTGGTTATACATCCTGATTCGGCTGGATGTTGTTCCAGGAGAACCAGGACATTCCCATCATCCTGAAAATAACCCTTGGAATGCTTGGCTTTAATCAGGATATGAACTTTCTTCTGTATCTCTTGATTTCATCCCTGGGAACATGTATGTCACAGCAGAGCTCAGCACTGGTGTTGACTCCAGTTCTGAGAACATAATCTGATAAAGTGAGAGCCTCATGTCCTGGCATCTGGTGTAGCTGTTGTGGTCCACGTGCTTCCATCTTTTAACACTTCCTGTAATTTGTTATACACCAATCAAACAATTTTGAAGTGCCCATTGTGATTGGCACTACCTGAAGCTTCTGCTCTGGAGAAACCACCTTGATAGATAAGGCAATTGCCCTAATTTTTATTCTTTTTCTCACATAGACTAGAAGGTGGAGAAGAACAAAGAGCTCAAGGTGGGACTAAAACTGATGACTGTGTTTGATGGTTCAATGACAAAGCCAGCTGTCCCTAGCTGGGGGTAACTGGATGTGGCAGCTACCTGTGTGGCTCCTGCTGAGTGGTATAGGGGCATGTCCTGAGGATACGTGGCTGGGTACGTCCTCACATGTACCTGCTCAAGTGGCAGATGTCCTAAACCCATCAGCCACAACAGAGTTCAGTCTGCTCACAGCCACAGAGAATCCATGACTTTGTATTGGGAATTCTACTGCCATTCATCAAATGATATCTCAGCTGTGACTACTTGTCAGAGAAATTTTACTGTGGATGTTTTATCCTCTTATGATTTCCACTGGACACCTTGATTTACAGTCTCCAGCTCTCAGCATGGATGGAGCAGGTGATGCAGCCTGTGCAAGCTGGGGAGATGCCACTGTCACCCACTCGTGGGAAGGCAGCAAGCACAGTCTGCTTTTCTTTGTCCCTGTGGCCATGGTGACACAGGAGGGCTGGTCTGTAACAGGGAGCCAGAGGATTCGTTCTGGGGACCAACTCACTGCCTTGTGCATCATCCAGGAGGCATCTTCTGCTGTTGATGTCCTGTGCATGGCATCACAGCAATCTTCCCATGTGGTCTCTGGAAACAGGCTCCAGCTCTTTTCGCTGACCCACGTTCCCTGTTTTGCTGTCTTTTTCTTGCTTTGCCCTTTGGCAGAGAAAGTGAGTGACTCTGGCTCACTGACAAGGGCTGCTTGGCAAAGCTCAGGCTACCAGTGCAGGGAAGAGACATCCTGTCTCTGAAGGGACTTTCCCCTCAGGAGGAGAGGCTGTGTGCATGTGGGCTCTGGCATTCCCACACATCCGTGTGCCGGAGCAATGAACCGGGAAGGCAGCCCCACCACAGGCACCAGAAACCTCTGTGGCTTTGCATATCCACAAATCTGACGCAGCTCCCTCCCCTCTGACTGTGGTGCAGTCAGTCCCACACATGCTTGTCACATTTGCTGGTGGATTTTGGCTTATGCAGGGGCTGGAACAGGCTGTGGGGTTGTAGCTGGCTGGGGCAAGGAGGGAGGGGAACACCACCTGTTTTCATGGTCCTCTGGGGCACGTAGGAAGAAGATGATTTTCAGCTAAATGGTAGTAAATATTAACCTCTCCTTGCTAGTGCTAGTAGTGCAGTGCTTGTAATTCAATACGTATTTCTAAAACCACGAGGCAGATTCCCTGCTCCCACTGGAGGCAGGAGTCAAGCCCTTGTCAGCACCTCTGGGCACAGCCTGGCCTTGCAAGTACATGTGCATGGTTTGTGGTGACCCCAAACAAGTCAAAAGCCTCCTTGACCTCATATAGAGGCAGAACAGACTAATTCAGCCACAGGATGGGGATTGACACTGTGCTGACTGCCTTAGCCCAGACCTGCTGAGCGCACAGCATGGGCTGCACTGTCTGTGAGCTGTTTGTGAAATGCCATGAACCTCTGCCTGCAGGACCTGGGCTCAGCAGTACACATATCCCCTCTGAAAAACTCCTAAAATAGGGGCTAAGCCAGAGGGCAGCTGGGTAGGAACTAACATGAATGACCAGATAGTATCGGTAATCAGTAAACACCACATCAGGTATGCAGGATATGGAGAGCCAGGGATTGATCATGATTAGAAATCTCCATTCCTTTATTTCCTTACCCAGGTGCAGGGCCTGAGGAGGTTTTATTGGCATCTGTTTGGGCAATCTCATTATTCACGAATGACAGAACGAGGTGAAGGGAGTGAGTTATGTTGGCCTTTGCAGACAAGTGGCAATAAAATAAGTTTATGGTACCGCCTCCTGCACCATCACATATTTATGTCCCATATTTATCTTGCTTTTTTAGCCATTTGTGCTTGCTTGTCTTGCAAGGCCATCCCAGCTATGTTCCCCCAGACTAGCAAAGGGTGAATTCTGATACTGCAGCTCATGCTGGGCTACACTTGAGCTCCCTGGAGATATCCAGGCAGAAGTTCTTTGTGGGATCAGGGAGGGCTGACTGACCTATATGTTGGTTTCCTATAGGTTCAAGGCAAGTGGCTTTGCAGGACCTTGATGGTGTTGAACCCAACCTCTCTCAGCAGTTTGGGACATGACATACTCAGCAGACTGCTGAGGTCTTGAACCATAACAGGTACTGCCCATTGGTACCTGCTCTGGTAAGCAAGGGATTTGATCCTTGATTCAAACTTGTGTGTCTGAGGGGTGACACTTTCTCCCCATCACAGTTTTAATGCCACAATTTGACTTTTCATGAAGGTAAGCATTGCCAGGTGACAGTTTTGTAAGCACCACTCTCTCCAGTTACCCTGTGGATTAGTATCTCAAAACAGATTATTATTATTTTAATTGCTTGTATTGAGAGTTCCCATTTCTCTTAGATAAGCCCATTGCCTCTTTTCACACACTTTGGGCTTGGCAACAACCAGGTTTGACTGTAGGAATCAACTTGTTTGGATTGCAAAATTCAAAGGACAAATTAATTCCAGGAAATTAATTTCTCCTCTGCTTTGTTCATGAACTCTAGTTGCCTCTGAAGTGTCCTCCCCTGCATCTGGCTAACAGGTTCACAAGTTACTTGGTACAAGCACATATTTAGCCACATTTGCACATGTGCCACCCCCTTCTTGGAACTAGAGAAGGACATTTTGAAACTGGGGATAAGAAAATGTTTTCTTTCCCTTCCTTCAGGATGTCCTTTTGAGATCCGTGCTGACATCTCTCTCTATCACTGTCACTCTCTCAAGAAAACAAGTAGGGGCATCATAGAGATGAGGCTTTTCCTGTGACTGTTGATCTCATTTTAGGCTCTGTAACCCCTGTAGAAAGGAAGAGTTGGAGTGGGAATTTGTTCCTTGCCTGGCCTGTTTGGGGTGAGGAGAATAGATGCTCACCCAGGAGGTCCAGAAGCCTTTTCAGTTGGGAAGTAAAAAGTGTGTGTAAAGCAACTCGCAGACTGGACAGTTGTGTGTCCCCATGGCCAAGGACAGTTTGGTTCCTTGGAATATGGCAGTACCAGAGTTTCTGCATCCCGTGGAAGGTGCAATGCACACATATTAGAGCTGGTCAGAGGGAAAGGGACTGAGCCTCGAGCGGAGAAGGCCCGACAATGAGATTTAGGCTGTGTCCCCAGCCAGAGGGGTCAAATGCATGGTTTTCATTATAGATCCAAACTCTGTTTTTTCCTCATTTCTCTGTTCCCTGGCTGGCCCACCATGTGCAGCTGCAATACAAAGACATGAAAGAGCAGCCCTTTGTGCCATCTGACAGAAGCACACACTCCCCCATCTGTCCCCCGGGGTCCTTCTGCAGCATGACCCTTCCATTGTGCTCCAGCCCTGTCTGGAGGGCAGTGATTTGGCTTTGCACACACGAATTACCTGTGGATGGATAGACATCTGCAAGATGCAAAGTAAAGGACACTAAATTATGTTAAACAGAGCTTTCAATTTCACTTCATGCGGGTGTAGTGATAACTCCTCTCCAAGTTGTCTCTGCTTCTCTTCTTTGAATTATTGACATATATTCCCTTCTGCTGCCAGCTTTGACGGCTGCTGCTAGCTCAGCCAACACTCATCTCTCCACCCTGAATAATCAAGTGCCTGGGACAACTAACAGAAGGACAGTCTCCCTCTAGGACATGATGGTCCTGATGTACAAACATGTTCAAACACAATGAGGTTGAAAGCAGAGGTCCAGGTGGGCAAAATGCCTGTGCTGGTACTCTATGATTTTAAACACATGATGATAACAGAATCTGTGCTGCAATATTAATTCCCTGTGACTGCCTGTTTCAGCCTTGCATGCACAGGGTGGGTCTGCTCTGCCCAAGCCTTGTGCATCCCTTTCCCAGCCCTCTGAACACAGGAGCAGGAGAGGCTGCAGGACAGACAGATTTCTCATTTTCATACCATACATAGTGGTGTTAAGGTGATAAGGCAAATAAAACAGTGTAGTCCTAGTTCCTCAGCATTCTATAAAGATGGAAATTCCATCATATCAGAAAAGATAAACCCCTGGAGAGCAGGGGTTTGGAAGCACATTAGATAACAACTGCCTCACCCCATCACACCAACCCATCCTAAGCCTTAGGTCCCGCTAATTTTTACCAAAAGGTTGAATGACATCTGTACAGTTGGAAATATTGTGGTGTTTCCTTGATGTTAGCACTGTAGAAGACTCAGAGTGTCACTAAATGCTTGATACAGCCTTGATTCTTCCTTGGTGCCATCTCCCAGCTCTGCGCTCGTGCCAGCCAGCTCCAGAAATTCTGCCCTGAAAGACGTCATGGATGTGCTCAGCAGGATTTGCCTACACACAGTAAGTGTTTATGTATCTGCAAGAGCCAAGATAATACCTTTCTTATCCAACACCCAGAGCACGGAATGAGCTGGTCACATCTAGGCATCCTACCTGGAGCCCTGGAAATTTTTAACATAAAAATGAAACACTCTGATTTGGGGAGGGAGGAAGGAACACAAAAGGTCTTAAGATTTCACTGATTTCTCCTGAGACTTTTTTCTGTACACAAAGTGTTTCCTGCACTGTTCTTGGAAGCATTACCCTTGGCTGGGTCTGGCCTTTAAAACATTACCAGCTGTATGCAAAATAGAGTGCAAAGTGCCAAAAAGCCCCGCAGGCTATTTACATTTGGCTGGAGCTCGCTGTGTTGGCCAAGCTACAGAGATACTTTGTTCATCAGCCTTGCAAGAAAAGCAGCTACTTCAAGCTGTTTGGTCCTGTTTATACACAGAGTTACCATGGAAGTCCCCATTCCTCGCAGCTTTGCACATTCACATATCCACGGTATATTTTTCCAGGACCTGATTTGTCTCCCCTCTCATTTGGCCAGGAATGGGTAGGAAATTCTGGGGTGAGGTTCTTGTGCACATGTTGGGTGCAAACTGATTTATGTCTATGGTGAAGGGCTGCTTGGTGCTGTGTGGATCTTCTCTCAATACAAGCAAAAGCAGGTGGAGCAATGGGATGCCTGCTGCGCTAGCAAGAACATTTTTCCGAGGGTGAATTTGGGGAAAAGTAGTATGATCAAAAAAATTTGATCACAGACAAACTCTTGCAGCTGTATGGAAAGAATTTATAATTATACTAGGGATTACATTTGCAATACATAGATATACATTTCATGAAGTGTGATAATCAGCTGAGGGCCGTCTGAATTACCGTAATACAGTACGGGGGCTCTACATGAATTTTTCCAAGATAAGTTGTTGTGCTCTTTAAATATTACTTTTTAAATATTACATTCCAGGCTTTGTCTATTAGAAGACATATAGGTGAAATCACCATGTCATCAAAGTCAAAAGTATGAAGCAAGTGACAAATCCTGCAGCAATGGGCATAAGAATAACTGGGCTTTTTAAGGAGACTTTAGGGAATATGCAACAACCTCTGCAAAATTTCTAGTCAAGATATTTTTGTTTTTAAGTCCTTGAGCTACCAGTCCAACTTTTCTCTCTGCTATTATTTGTTACTTTACCTGTTTTACTAAAAAGACTTCTCATAGTCGAACATTTGCCATTAATCCACTCTTGCCAACATGTTGTAGGCAGACCGACTCAGGCAGGGCATAGCTGGATATGAGGGTATAGCTGGAGGTTCTCTCCTATCTGTCTCTAGGTATCCAGCTTAGGGAATTTTACAACTCTGCCCTAGGAAAAAGTATTGAGGAAGATTAAAATATTTCTTCCTTGGCCTCATACCAAGACCCAGGATTATCCTGTGTGGTTGGTGGAGTAATCTGAGTATGTCCCTCTGCTTTGCAAGGAGTTGTGCCCTCGGTGAGTGTTCAGGGGTACCACTGCCGAGGAGAGTGGAGACTCATGAACTTCATGGGCTGATGGTGAAAAACTCCTCTCTGTATCTGAGATCTGATCTCGGAGACTGAGTGAGGTCAACGGGAAATCTTCCCATTCATTTCAGCAAAACAAGGGCGTTATGAATGAGTGGAAGGGGCTCAAGACTGAGCACTGCAGGCTGGCCAAAGGTCTCCAAACCCAGTTGGCTGAGGTGGAGCCAGGAAAATGCAGCTACACCTGTGAAATAAAGGTTCTCCTTCTGCTTTGGCTTCCAGACATCTCGCTCAGGAGCGGAAACGTTTGGGAAGCAAACCAGCAATGTGTCTGCTGTCTGTGCACTTGCTCTCTACCAAAGAGGGAGTCAGCCAAGCCTGGAGTTCATTCTATCTTGGCCAATAGTTAATAATAACCCTACAACAGCTTATTTTTTTCATTGCAAATTAAGGGTGGATGAATGGCCTGGATAGAATTAGAAATCTCTTCCTGAAAGGCTGAGCTGAGTTTACAAAGTTGTAGCTTCATGGATGTCTCACCACAGCTGGGGAATCCCAGCTGGTCTCTGAAGGGTGAATAGCTGATAACAAAATCCACATGTGTTGCATGCTCTGGGTCAGAGGGTCCTCCCCAGTGTGTTGGCTTTGCATCACAGCAACTTTTAGGAGGTTGGTGGGGTGAATTCTGATTTCACCTTCCTTTACTGCCAGGACAGAGAGCTTGCCTTTCCACTGCTGTAGTGGGTGAGCACCCCGTGGGATGCTGTGAGGTGGAGACTAATGAGAGGTTGTCCAGTATGATATGGTGAGTGTGTATTGAGTCAGTCAGATCACAGGAGAGGAAAGGGGCATAGGCTCGGGAAGGACTTCTAGTTCTTTTTAACATAATGCTTCTATACCTCCTGGATAGGAGAACACTTTCTAGATGTGGACAGTCAGGCAGGAATTGGTTAGAGAGACCGCCCCTCATCCTGTCTAATACTATGATTCCTTCCAGGGCCTTCTGGACCCTGGCCATTCATCATCCTACCTGATGAAGTTGTGCCCATGTTTTGAGTGACCTCAGCCCCGATGCCGCTTTGTAAAACAAAACTGTGAGACTCGGCACTCTCAAGAGTCTCGCTCATGAGAGAAGTTAACAGTAAGAGGTTCATTGCAGCAAACCCCACCTTTATTTCCATGCCTTTTGTGGGTAAAGACACAACTGGATATGACTGGGCTGCTGTGACAGACCAGATGTGCCCTTCAGCTGAGCACATCGCTGTGGGCTCCTGCATCATTCCCACCAGCGAGGCTGAACATGTGAGCTCAAACCAGCACAACACAAGATAGACAACAGTTGGCAGTAGCTGCTTAAACTGCTTAAACCACTGTGATTCCCATTTGATGATGTCCTCACAGTCCCAATTAACATGGGCTCTGAGCCATTGACTTACGTATGCTATTTGGATTTTCCTGGTGTTGGAAATGATCCACTGAGATCAGCAGAGATGATGTACACCAACTCAGTATTAAGCCCAGCACTTTCTGCATAGCATTAACATTTATATTCTCTCTAGAAAGGCTGGAGAAAGCACAAGTTATCTTCCTAATGAGGCATTAAAAAAAAAAATCACCAAACAAACCAATGTGTTTGATAGCCTAGAAGATCTGGCTTTAAAAGTCATTCTGGACCCTTATGCAATAGTGCAATTAGCTGATACTATAAACTTATTATGTACCTGCTGGAACACAACAGCTCCTTTGAAGCAATTCAGATCTATTGTGTAATTATAGAATTAGGCCATATGCCATACTTGGGAGATTGCACAAAGGGGGAAAGTTTTCCATTTCAAAGGAACTGAGGGCTTTGGTGGCTACAAGCATTTTTTTTCCCCTGCTGTCCTGCAATTTAGAAAATGCAGAACTCCTCAATATATCACTCTTTGGCTGAGTTGAGCTCCCCAGGAATCTCCAAGGGGGTCTGCAATATATTGACAATGAAGAGATTTCCTAGGACAGTGCAGACCTTGCTCTGTATGCTGTCAAATGTGATGGGATCTGGCACCTCCTGCTGCAATGGAAGGAAAGCAGAGACCAAATAATTGGTTAAAATTATCTTAAATAATCCAGTTATATCAGTTTCAGTAGGTTTTTTGCAGGCATTCCAGAATTACTATAGCTGGATTTTCCCTTTCCCTTTATTCCCTCCCACTTTTATGTGTTTTAAGATGTCTTTAACTTGGTGACACCTGTCCCACCCTGGTTTGTAACTCGTTAGTTGTAGGACCACCAGCCTTGCCATTGAGGGGAAACATTAACACAACAGTGCTCCACCTTTTTACTTTGTGAAGGATAAACTTGTCCTCATCTCCCCAGTAATATAGGGTGTGGGGAATGACTGTATTTCCTATTTGGGGTCTATATCAAACTGCTATCCTTCTGGATACATCAGGCCTAACGTGAGGTACACACAGATTTTGAGCAGGAGAAGCTGGCCCCAAATGCCCACCTTCTAGGAGAGTCCTGGCTCTCATATTTTGAATTTTATGCTGGTGGGTTTGTAGGACTTGTAATTGGCTGGAACATGCCTGCTCCTGGAGCAACAAAAAGAGACCCAAAGGAGTTAAGCCATGGTATGCCTTTGTGGAATAGTTTTAAGGATGTGGTGTAACAAAGCCTAGGACACCCAGGGAACCAAGCTCTTGCCCTTAGTCCCTGCATTTGAAGCCTGGTCCAAACCCTAAAATGAAGGGATTGTTTCTCTTGACCTGGGTGCTCTGTTGGGATGAGTCCTCAGTCTGGATGAAAGCTGAGCTGCCAGCTCAATTGTCATTCACCACACAGTGCAGAAATGTCATTTTTTAATGACTGGGCTTCCCTCTGGAGGCTGTGCTGAAGCAACTCCTTGACTGAACGTCTCAGAAGATGTGCTCCAAGGGGGGAGTGTCTCTCATGGCATAAATCCACATTTCCTCATTGTCTGGGCATTAGTGGAAGCAGGTCACTTTCTGCACAGTGTTTTTGAGAATATATTTGCATAAGATTTCAGTGAGTTAAATTCTGGTGAAGGTGTAAATCCTGAACAAGTTCATTAACAATTGTGCATTAAACCACATTATTTGTGCAGTCTCATCCTTCTGACATAGAAGGACCATTGCTAGGTTCTTGCCAAACAACAAATACAAAAACTTGTCTGTGACCATTAAAGAATATTTTAGCAAATTGTCCACATCTAGGATTGATTTTTCCTTATCAAAAGCAATTTTTCTTTTAGTTTGTGTATGAACACAACATCTTCTCTTAAGCAAAGCTGTGCAGATTTCTCAAGTGAAGAAATCTGACCTGCCTAACAGACTGGAACATTACAAGACATATCTTTCTATCTGTGTATAAGTAGATGGATAGGTAGAGAGATACATACACATCTGCATATGTGTACATAGAGACTCCACAAAAAATATGTTAGTTAGGAGATGATACAGCTGTTTTCCCCCAACTCTACTTTTGCCCAGGCTTTTCCTCATTCTCTCCTCCTGAACTGCCATGACAAGAGGACCTTGAAGGTGAAGTCAAGCATGAAGTTTAACTGTAACCATGTTGGAAGCCCTCGAGGGGCCTTTAGAGATTTTCTTGAAGTTGTTCCAAAATTTTCTTCTGCCTCATCAAGGAGAGTCCTGCAAAGGAGTAAGGGAGTTTTCCAACCTGTTAGCCTGGGGTTCACGGAGGAAATGAAAAGCACAAATTTGCCAATATACCTGACTCTGTGCCTGATGCATAAAAATCTGGTACACCCCTAAGTAATTCCTACAACATGCAGAACAACCCCAAAACTCCTGAGGTCCCTGATGTAGGACATCTTATAAAGAGAAGCTATCAGAGGCCTAAAAGTGCTGAAATCTAAGTCCAATAAGAAGGGAAAGATAATGTTAGAGTTTAAAACAGTGAACAATGACAACAGCAAAAAAAAAAAAAAAAGGATGAGTTTGTGTCTTCCCCCTCTGTCTTTTTAAATCCCAAAATGATGACATGACCATGTATTTCATGAGCCTGTTGCTGTGCTAGAGAGCTCTTTCAGCTCATGTGGGCAAAAGGGACATGAGGGTGCTAGAGAAAGGGATTCTTCATGCAGGCATCACTGCAAGCGTCCCATTTTCATGGAAAGCTGCCTGAAAGGGCAGTTCATAGGGTTTGTTTTTTTAAAGAAATCTTCCTGCTCTTACCCCAGAACCTGGACCTTTCCAAATTGATCACCAGAGTCCCTTCACAATGTGCCTGGTGCTTTTGTGCTCTCCAGCGTCACCTGGATGTTTAGGTATGGTCTTTGAAAAGGGATTTTCCCCTTGATGATGGGGACCCTCAGTTTCCCTCTGATTTTTTTACCTGCTCCAATGCCTTGATCAGCTGAGTTGATGTTAAGATGAAGCTTGGCCGGGGTGCCCCACCTGGACATGCTTCCCCCATGGCAGGGGTCACCAGCTCTGCAGGGCCTGGCTGTGACCCAGCTGGAGGATCAGAGAGCGGCCGTGGGCTCCCTCAGGACCCACCACAGTGATGTGCCAAGCAAATCTCATCTCAGCAGAGAAACTGGCCTGTGATATGGGCTTGTGCCAGCTGAAATGCAGCCATTAAGCTGCTTGCTTCTTGTTTGCCCAACAGCCCCTGCAAAGCTGGAGGATGCCATAAGAAAAGCTGAAAAATTGCAATACTTTATCTTCTACCCACTCCTGCTGTCAGACTCTAACTTGAGGTTTTAGCATCCAAGGAAAGGCACAAGTACTTGGTTTCTATGGGATGGGGTAGCAGACACAGGTTTATTTGTGCTTAAACAGCAGAGGGATCATGGAATGGTGGTTTGTCTCCGGGCTACTGAGGACTGTGAAACTGGTGGGGATGCAGCCAGCTCAGTGCTGTGCAGGGCAGTGGGACTGATGGGCTGCAGAAACACATGGGCAACATGCTACCGTTCATCCTGAGCAGAGACCAAGCCTGGTGTCCCAGTACCATGCTCCCAGGATGCAGGAGAATGAAGGTTCTTGAATGTGTCTCCAGTAAAAACAACAATAATATCAACAACAATATAATAATAGATTATTGCTATAAATCATATTAGCTTTACTATTTCATTATTAGTTAATATTACTATTAATATTGGGTTTGTGAGATCATCTCTGGACCCCCTACCAATACAGGTTGAAGGCAGTCCTTCCCTAAGAAATAATTGCTGTGACTGTAAGCCAAGAGGTGGGAAAACACAGTGTTACAGCAACTGCAGATGTAACTATGGCATAGGCTTCCATCCACAGATGGCTGTTCACCAACTACAGTCTAGTGCCCCCAGGGGATTTTCCTGAAAGGCTGTAGCTCAAATCTGTCTTGAGACAATGCATTATTACGTTCATTTCATATTTCTATGCCAGGACTCATTTTCTCCAGTAACATTTCTCTGCTGATTAAGTCCTTGGCTCCTGTGATCTTCTCCTGTCTGACAGTGGCTTGGTTTGGTCATCTGTGCTTCACCAGGATCAGCTCAGTGAACCCTGCATTGTTACACTGGCCATGATCTCTCCATCTGTTCAAATCTATTCTTTCCTGGTGAGAGTTTAGTTTTCCTTGCCTTAAAAGGAGACAACCTTCACCACTGATATATCTTCTTCCCTTGCTCCTCGCTGTAGTTTTCATCAACTGATGGCACATCTGTATTCCTAGGAAACTAAGCTATCCTTAACATATAATTTCTCTCTGTCTCTTGCTCTGCAGGCAGTGATGTATCTTTGCCAATTTACTGAAGAATTAGCTGGGGATATATATATACTTTACTTCCCAACACCTACCATTAATAATGAGCATGTCCTTTATGACCCGAGTCTCGTTTTAAGTGAATGCAAAGTATTGACCCTTTCCTTCATGATCCATAGCCCTCGCAGCTGCGCATTGTTACCTGGAAGGTTTCCAAGTGTTTTGGAGCAATGCACTGAAATACATCACAAATGAACCAGTTTTCCTTGTCTAAGTTTTGTCTCTGGGGATTTGGGAGGGATGGCAGGGGAGGAGAGGGATGAATATTTATCAGCTTTTAATCAAAGAAAGTGCTCTCTGTAACCAGACAGGCTACTGTCTGTATCTGATCGAAGAGAGACATCAAGGTCCCTGTTCTTTGCTATGCTGCAGCATGTGCCCCTCTGAGCTGTGCAAATGGGTTGCAAAGCACTCTGAGAGATATCTCTCACTGTTTGGATTTCCCTACATCTGGATTTTCCTGGCCCTATGCACCCAGGGTTCTCCTGGATAAAATGGTCACTGAATGAATGAAGATCAACAGCAGAATGCATGTGCCATGACCCTCAGAGGTGAGGTGTGTTTTGGATAAGTTTGCACACATTTGAACAACCCAGTCTAATGGGAGTTGCCCCCTCCCATGGCAAGGGGCTGGAACACGATGATCTTTAAGGTCCCTTCCAACTCAAACCATTTTATGATTCTATGATTTAGGCAAATTGTACATGTAATGTAGTTCTTGGATTACCCCTCCAAACACTGTGCTGGATGTCCTGAGTAGGCATAAGGACACCTCTGAAATAGAAAGAAGAGAAGGGAAGGGAAGGGAAGGGAAGGGAAGGGAAAAAGCAGAAAAGACTCAGAGCTATGGTGCAGAGCTCTGTACCCTGAGCCAGGAGGCAGGAAAGCTGCTGAGTAGTTTATGGAAGTGTTTGCCAGACTCAGTATGCATCCTTGCTGGGTGCCACAGTCTCTGGTTCTGAAGTCTTGGCCTAGTGGGAGATGCCTGCTGGGAGTGGAATGCAAAGCTGGTGGGGATATGCCATCCCTTTGAATTGCAGTATGTCGAGATAAAAGGTTTGCATCCTACTGCTCTGCAACATGGGAACTATATGAACAGTCTGGGCATCAAGGTGGGACTCCAATGCTTGGTTCACGCTTGGGTGTGCCCACTTCAAGACCTCTGTGCCATGAGAGAACAGGCACCAATGGGGAGCCCAAAATCTCTAAGGCAGCATTCATATTTCTGTACTAACCCAGGCACCAGTCACTCACAATAGTCCATACTGTTAACTTGTCATCATGCTCCTTGGCACAGCTTCAGCCTCTCCCAGATAATGCCTGAGGACCCTTCAAGGGCTGGCATGGGGCAGGGACCAGTCCCAGCTGTCAGCATGGCTGAGACCACCTTGTCTTTGGATGGGAGGAAAAGAGGGTTTGGTTTATAGGCCTGTGTTGTGCCATCTGGCCACACAACTGCTCTTGGTCCTTTTTATTTACTGATAGTCGCCTTGTTCAGCAAAATCCTCCCCTAGCTGTGAGACCAAGGAACCACATATCCCAGCCCCCTAGAAATACCACTTCCCAACTAAAAAGCATCTGGTAGGAGCCCTGTGCTCGTGTTAGTGAGAGGCCAAAAGAAAATGCCAGCAAACAATGCTGCAGGGATCAGATGATCTCAAGTCAAGAGATGATGTCTCTGAGCTGTTTGGGGCTAAATTTTACCCTACACACCCACTGCATGGCCAAAATCTTGGACATACGCTGTATCATCATGCAAACTACCTAGGATGCCTCTGTGACTGCTGCTTGAGCATCTCACACAGCTCTCTAGGCAGAGGAGGAAGGGGACACAAACATCTCTGTATTGCAGACCAGGAGTTCAGGGACTGAGTGACTGAAAGTCTTTGGCACAGCAGAGAACAAATCCAGCTCTCCCAAATCCTAGGGCAGGTGCTTGCCAGAGATTTCTCTTACTTCTCAGCTGGAATATCTGCACCACCAATGTGCCTGCACAGAACCTGGTGCAGTACCACAGATTCAGCTTCACAGGCTGCCTCAGATGTGGACTGAGGGCTCTCTCTGCAGCAGGAATTCCTGCTAAAGGGCTCAGGGCTGCAAGGCTCAGGGCTGTGTGTGCCCTGAGTACAAAAGAGAGAAATATTTTTCTTATTTCCCAAAGAACACTTCTGTCAGCATTCCCTCTCCCTGCTAAGAAGTGTCTGTGTAGGAGTTGGGTCTCCTCCTGACCAAAACAGACTGAGGATACTGACAGGGCAGAGCCTGTGAACATCTGGTATAAACGAAGTCAAGCCTCTATTTAAGAAACAGCCACATAAAACAGTCCAGGCACTTCAGTGACTATTCAAGTAGCACAATAACACTGTCTCTGATCACTAGCTCCTTTGGGCGTGCATCAGAAAAGGCAGAGAGCTGCAGATGTCCTGCACAGACCAGTGGTGTGACAAGAGCATAACTGCAGAGCTGGGAATGGCAGGGTCAGATGTCCAGAGGCAGGTCACAGGGCGGCAATAAAGCAATCTCCAGATTTGTGCTTTGCATCAGAGCAGTGAAAGGATTGCACCCAAATTCATTCTCTGTGTCAGAGCAGGGGGAAGTCACACTCTTCGTACTATGAGGGCTGTGAATGTCAAATTCATAATTAATAGTGCACAGTAAGAATTAAAGCTAAACTTTCTTCATCTTTGTCCTGTGGGCATGGAGCACAGCGATGCTGCTGTAAGGGATAAAGGTTGGGCAGCAGAGAGTGTTGTGGAGTCCTGCTGGGAGATGCTGGAGGACACATCTCACCTGTCTTCAGGCCAAGCACAGGACCTGGGGCTACAACCAGAGGCCCATCAACACCTTGCAGGAGCCAGGATCAAGTTCCCAAGTCAACAAGGGCAGGTCCCATGACACTTCACAACTAAGCTATTTGAAGATCCTGATGCCTTTGTCTCTTGTATACAGTTGTGCCAGACAGTCCCTTTTCCCCCACAGCCTGGTGCTCCCTGACATTTTGATCCTGCCTCAGCTTTCTCCTGCTGCCTTTTCCCAAGGCTGCTCCTTAAAGCAGCCTGTCTCCATAGAGCCTTCTGCAGAGCTGCACCACAGCTCATCTATCTCCTGCCAGCACCACTGTCCGACAGCTCTGACTAAACAGCAGCTTCCAGCCTTCTAACAAGGTCACAAGGAATAAGAGTTTTCTGGATCATGAAAAAAATGTCAGACCATCCTGCTCTACCATCAGCCTTTTTTCTACTCCCATCTTTTTGCTTTTCCTGGGGGATTCAGGGGCTTCTTTCTAGGCTGCCAAGGCACTGCTGTAGAGGAGAAATGGAAAAATTCTGTGTATTCTCAGGAACTGATGTCACTTCTTGGATTTTCAGGAAAAAAAAGGGAACTCGAAGTTTCCCAGGAAAGTTCAGCCTTTCAAGATCTGAGATGGCTCTCTGTGGGGAAGCTGCAAGGCCAAATCCATCTGCAAGGGAGTATTTACTATGGCTGGAGCATGGATCATTCCTGTGATCAGCACAGCTTTTGTTCCATTTGAGTGCCCTCAGATGGACGTTGCACCTTCCCATATGGGGTTACTTCAACCTATGGGATTCCTGCCTTTGTGTTGGGATTTCTGGAGCTCATGCTTAGGGAACAAGCAACATGTGCACAGCAGTGGTGGTGACACAAGATGTGTCACCTGCAAGATGCTCAGCAGTGAAGAGACGGCTCCTTTGGGAGTCTCTCCCTGGGAGTCTGCAGGAGGTCTCCATCAAAGCCAGGCAGCCCGTGATCCCTCTGGGCCTGCTGCCAGCTCCCAGCTCTGCAGAGCCCTTTGATACCTGCTCAAGATAATCAGCTGTAATCCCACTGAAAGGCTTTCACTACCCATTGAACTGGAGGGCTGAAGCTCAGGTGTGAAATGTCAGACATGAGTGCTAAGCAATACAAGAGGGTGTTGTAAAACAGGCTGGGTTTTTGCTCTTGTGTTTCCTTTACGCTTTTTCCAATGTATTTGGGTGGCTCAGGTGTCTCTTGTGGCCTCCCAGACTCTATTTCCTAAACAAAGACATTCTCTGGACCTTCTTGGTGAGGTCCTTTTGACTTCCAAGTATTTCAGCCTAAGAGTCTTCCTGCATAAAAATAGGGTTTTCTTGGCAGTCCCTTAGGAAAAAAATGTATTTTGATACAGTGTTTTGACTTATTCTTTTTTCTAAGTGGATATTTTACAGAATCACAGAATAGTAGGTTGGAAGAGACCTAAAAGATCAATTGGTCCAACCTTTCTTGGCAAAAACACGGTCTAGTCAAGGTGGCACAGCATCCTGTCCATCCAAATCTTGTATGTGTCTAACACCGGGGAATCCACCTCTTCCCTGGGGAGATTATTCCAATGGCTGATTGTTTTCACTGGACTAGGATGAAGATGCAAAATCTGAAAATAAGCCAAAATAATGCTGTAAAACACTCTGTACCTCAGGAAAGGACAATCCCTCCAAGTGACCCAGAGGCAGCAGTGCATCCTCTCTCTGTGGAGTGCAGAGGGACATTAGAAATGCAGGGCATGTATAGGCAGAAGGTATTAATCATCCACAGGGGATTTATAGACAGAAGAGGCATCAGATCAACCAGGGAAGGAGGGAGTCAGGACACAATTGGAGCTGGAGCAGAATAACCCCTCCCTCTCCCATCTGAGACTGTGTTGCAGACAGGCTGATATTAGTTCAACACAGGCATGCACAGGACAGGCAGTTCCAAAGAAGCTTTTACCTGGCCAGACCATCAGCATTTCATTGCTTGTCTTCTACCCCTCTGTGTGCTCTCACGTCATGTCACTGGCACAGCAGCCACCGTGGTAACTGCAACAAGGAAATGTTAATGAAAATCATCTGTCCCGGACAGGGCAGGACTCAAGACAGACAGAAGAAGGCACTGTGGGTGAGATCACACTTCTAAGTAGGAGAGCTGCTGGGTGAAGCCTTTGGAAGAAGTTTTGTTTTCACCACAAGGCTTTTGACCCACACCTGGATAGAGGCAATGGGGTTTCCTGGCTGTAGGGTTTGGTGGTCGTAGGTTTAGGCAATGGACACTTAGTTCTTTCCCAGATGAAGGTCTGGGGAAAGGCTGCATCCTCTTCCACAAGGGCATGATTTGCGCATGAAAGATTCCAGTGCCCTACATTACAAATTTACCCTGCAATAAATTAGTCACTTTGATAGAAATGCAAATATAGCCCAGAGGTGGGCTGAGATCTCTTCCTTGAGAAACAATGCCAACAGGAGTCTTCAGTGGGGAAAGGGAAGGGTGGAGATGACAAAGGAAGAGCCAGACACCGCAGCCCATGGCTTCCCTTGGATGCTGTGTGTGGTGGGATGGCTCCCACCATCAGTGGTGAACAGACCTGAGCTGGAAGCGACTGATCTCATCTGCAACATTTAATCCTCTCTGAAAGGGTGTCAAAAACTTTTGTGGGTCATACAGTGCTACTGAGACACTTTATGTGGACGGAACTCGAGGTGGTTCCTCATACCTGTGGGACCATACCTGCCTTCCTCCTTCCAGGTCTGTACCTTGATATTCCTTGGTGTCTTTCAGTAGGAGAGAGGTCTTGCAGCCTCTGCATCTTGTGTGAGCTTCTGGATGGATCCTGCTGGCTCTGCAACCTCCCAAACTGAGGTGCAAGAAGTCAAGAGGACCCTGGCTCTGCCCAAAATATCCACATGCTTTATCTAGAAAATTCTTGTTGAAATCATGAAGACTGAACCTTGCCAACCCCTATACAGTAGTCTCACCATGGTGCTAATGTTTAAGCAGATCTTACCCATAGGGAAAATACTCTTCACTTCCCAGGCTGCACAATCTGCATTCTAGCCTTTGAAGCAGGAAAGTAAAAAAGATGCTTTTCTCTTTTTTTTTTGGTTCTTTTTCTTTTGAAAAGCATTTGTACTTTTCTGAACTCAAAGGGGCTTTACAGGCCCTGGAAATGAGAATTTCCTCAGAAAAATGTCAGTTTTCCAGAAATGTTTTAGTATTTTTGAAAGCATAGCCCCTTCTCTTTCCTCCTTGCTTTATCCCAAAGACAGGTGGGCAGGAGGGGGAGGAAGATGGAACTTTTTCTGTTCTCATTTTCTAAAAATAAACAAAAAAATTAACACATTGCCAAGAAATTTTTGTTTGTTATTTTGTTCAGAGTCTTTTTTTTCCATAGAGAAAGACCATCTTCTTTAAGCCAGCTTCAGCTGCTGTTTTTCTATAATTATACCCCAAAGTCTGGGAGGTAGGGCAGACAAGCCAGTGAGCAGAGAGAGCCCTGCAATGTAGACAAGACATGTAACAAATGCATTGTGGGATTTTGCAACTGTCCTCTCTCAGCCATATGGTACATGGAGCTTCTTCCAGGGTAGAATTGGATTTTTTTTTGTTTCAGACATTCATCAGGTTTTATGCTCTTTTGCTGAAAATTGTAAAGAAGGAAGAAAAAAAGATCATGTAGCAGCCATTAGGATGAACTGTCTAATTAGTGGACAAAAGTGCTTGTCTCCTGAAGGGAGAATGAATTAAATGACCTGCAGCAGAGAGTGAATCATTTATGCTTTGCTCTTGCATTTCCCCTCTTGTGGCATGAATCATTTGGCCACCAGCATGTGCAGGGAGGAGGGAAGAGCTCCTGCATCAGGCTGTGGGACCAGTTAAGGACTCAGACCCAAACCATCATGAGCAACCAGCCAGGTTCACCCTTCTTTAGTGAGCAAGATGTTCATATGAGCTTCAGGTCTCATGGAGTCTTCCCATGGCTTTTTGCCTAATGGAGAGAGTCACACAACTCATGAGGCACCAGTTCTGGTTGAAACACCTCCAGAGCATCTGTCTCCCACTCAGGAGACTTCTCTGCTGTTTGCTGGTGCCTCAGGACTTGTGCTGCAGGTGCAGAGGTGGAGCCCCACTCCTCTCCCTGCCCACCTGCATTCACAAGCTGGTAGCAATCTCATGCCTTTGTGGACTTGTAGTCAAATGGCCAAAATTGCTCAAGGGGTTTGGAGGTTTCTTGAAAACTAAGATGTACACAGACAGGTACCACAGTCACAAAAGCCTCCCTCCTGCAGGTAAATAACCAAACCCCTTCCTAATGCTGTCATGAAACCTACAGAAAGGTCTTGGAGATAGTTTTAATTCAGGGCTACCCTGACATGACTTCCCAAAGCAGAAATTACAAAACAAATTGTCATCAATGATTTTCTCCACCCCATAAGATTGGTGACAGGAGTGAAGGGATGCCTTGATCTCTTTGCAGCATTCAGCCCTTTCACTGGAACTGTGTGTCTGTGATGAGGCAGGAAAAGTGGATGATGCCCTTGTCATTCCCCTAAATGCAGTCTCTGGACAATTGGTTTTAACTCAAAGAAAACCCCCTACGTTCCTCCTCCACAGAAGTGGTGTGAGCAGTGACCACCACCCTCCATAACCTGCAACAGGCAAAATACATCAGCATGGAAATGAGTGCTCTGACCCTGCATGAATCACTCCAGGTATTATGGGGATAATTTAATCTCCTTCTGAGTGAGAAAATTAATTGCTCACTGGAGTAGTGTACAGTCTAACAGTGAAAGCCAAGGCCCTTTGCTGTCTGCTGGGCCTGGATCTCTTTTGTACTGTTTCAGACCAGGGATCTGGTAAGGATGGATGGGTGGGAGTGACTTTGTCCACGTGGTGGACTTAGGCAGAAAATTTTAGGCATCACTTTGTAAGCGACAATAAAGGTCAGTACATTAGAAGTCTTCATCTGCTGTCTCTCCTTCCTGCTATGGATGTGGCTTGAGCAGGTCATGCTTGGGGTCCTCCTCAAACTTGTCTCATCTTTTCTCCTTTTCCTGAAAACATTTTCCTATTTGCAAACGTTGTTGTTTCTGAGAAGAACCTGTTCTGATGATGTGCAGTGTCTGCAGCTTGGGCCATCATGTTAAAACTGAACTGGTCTTCTACCAAGGCTCCTCATAGCCTTAACCAGCTTCCTTCATGTCAGGGGAAAAAAGCACTTAAAAAGGGCACAGGAGTGTCATTAATAGCTAAAACATGCACTGTCAGGGGAAAAATTTGAAATATGTCACCATCAGAGCAGGATGAAAAAATGCTGGTTTGTCTTTCCTTTGTGGTTATTGAAAAAAATATCTATGGTTGACAAAACTGGCATATTTCTGAAACATCCAATTGGCTATTTCTGCATCTAGTAATTCCAACTTCTGAACGGACTTGGTTTAAGGAAGCAAGATTCCCTGTTGTTTAAAGGAATTATTCCTCTGTCTCTCATCTCCAGAAAAACTCTCAGATTCCTAGGCAAAACAAAGATTTTTTTATCCACTTTCCCACTGAGGCTGCTCCAGTTTGCATAAGAGCCTTAAATCACAGAATCATATCATCAAATCCTAGAGTGGTTTATGTTGGAAGGGACCTTAAAGACCATATAGTTCCAACCCTTCAGTCATGGGCAAAGATGACATCCCCTGGATCCGTTTGCTCAGGGCCCTAACAAACTTGGCCCTAAACACTTCCAAGGATGGAGTATGTCTGCAGAAACATGAACACTGACCAACATGAAGGATGCTCAGCCACTGGGATGGGTGGTGTTGCTCCATTTCACTGGACAGAGACATATTTTGTGGCTGCAGAAGGCTAAGTGCTTCCCTCACCATGGTAATAATCCCAGCTAAGAGGTTGAAACTTTGGACTCATTACCTGCAGTTCCCACGTATTTCTTGAAGAGGTTTTTCACTTCCCTGATGAAACACTGACATTTCCATTTCTGCTGTAAATCAAGACTTAGTTCAGCGCCAGGGCACAAAGAATGAGAGCAGATTTCAGCCTTTGACCTGCAGGCAGTGATGCTGGCTCCAGGTGAGAGATGGGGATGGTAACTCGGAGAGGCAGATGGCATTAGGCGTGAAACCAACCCCCCCATGGCTGCCTACCTCCAACCTGCCTGGCTCCAACCAGACAGCGGGTTAAGTTCTCCAGATGGGGCCCTGGTAGCGGAACGGGCTTAGCTCGGCCAGCCTCAGCCTGCCCCTTTCTTCTAACTCAACCGACCTTACCAAACAGCCATCGCTTCCTTTGAACATCAAAGGTCTTCATTAAAACCCGTCAATCACGGGGCTGCGTTTCCCAGTCAGGCGTCGATGTGTAACAACGAACACCGGGGGGATGCCCAGCCTGCCGTGGGAGGTCAGCCTGGTTTCAGGGGGGGGACTATTCATGTCATGCCACTTCCTATTTAGGATGTGCTCTCGGAATCATTGAGGTGGAAGGGGAGCTCGTACCAAGCCTGTGAGGCAGGTGCTGCAGCTGTAGGACCCTTGTGCTGTCAAAAGGGATGGAACAGCAGCCCCCATGTGTGAAAAGGCAGCCTTTCCCCCCCCCCGTAGCCTTGTGATATGTCCCCAGATGGGGAAGTGGTCTTCAGCCTTTGTCAGCTTCACTTAGATCAGTCATGTCTCGTTGGGTCCTCTGACGGATGGAAACGGGCACGACCCATCGCAACAACTCGCCATCAGCCTGGGGGTGCATCCACAGAGGTTTCATTTCAGGAGGTCACGTGCTGTGTTCCCTCCTGCACCGGCACACAGGAGGTTTGTCTTTCTCTCAGGAAGGCTCTCTGTATAACACAGGACATTCCTAGGCAGCTGATTGCTGCATCAGCTGGCACAGGGCTCTGCACCATGACATCCAGCCTGGGGGCTTTGCAACACTGGTGGGCAGTGAAAGCCATGTCTGCTCCACAGCGGTTTTTCTCTCCAGGTCCTGTTCAAAAGATAGATTCCTGAGAAGCTACTATTTCCAGAATCCAGGCAGGGGTGGTCAGCACCGGCTGTAAACATGGAGAAAGTCTAGTTTAAGGACATTCTCTGCACAGGGACATATCACTCACTTGGCAGTGGGCTGTGGTGGCATGGGGACAGCTAAGATTAGAATGCCTGGGTAGTTCTTCTCAGAAATGAAATTAAAGATGAGTTTCCCCACCTGTGAATATAATCAAGAAAGATGCACTCTTCCCACAACATGTCCTTTCCATGAAAACACACAATCCTTGCAACAAGCCTAAGGTGCAAGATGCTGATTTAATACACATGCAGGAGAATCCTGACTTTAATGCAGGTTTCCTTTTTTCTCCCTTGCTGGAGGAAACACTTGCAAGTAATGTACCATGTTACGGCCACAATAATGTTTAATGGTTGTGTCCTGTGGCTGAGGTTAATGACCAGTTAGAGAAGCTTTTACACTGAGGAATAAAAAATGTAAAATAAAGCTGGCAAGGAGCAAGAAAGAGGGTAATGACAGATTCTGGCAGTTGCACACCTCAACCTTCAGTCCCAAGGAGGTGGATGTTGTAAAAGCCAACACAGCAAGCCCTTTTCAGGGCACTGACTTTGCTAAACCTTTAGGAGGGTGAATAAGATATGTAGCTCTGTGCCAGGAGCCTGCTGCAGGTGGGCGAGCATCTTCTTCTGCAGATAGAACTGGATATATTTCTTTGGTGTCCCATGGGCCTGCACAGATTTCCATACCCATACTTTGAGCCTGCTGGACAAGCCAAGCCACTCCAAATGTCTCACAGTAATGGTAACCCAGCCACTCTCAATAAGTCACACTGTCTACTCCCTATGTACCTTCAGCAAGGCTTGAAGAGCTCTTGTCTCCTTTTGAAAGGCCACACCAGCTTAATTGAAATGTTCACTTGTGTTTGTGACCATTGATGCAGGGCCCCACAAGGGGACTCTCTTTTCTGACTCCAGACCAGACCTGCACCAGGAAATTTTTGTTAAACCTCACCCTCTTTGCTGTTCCCTTTCCCAGCTGAACTTCCAGTGTTCTGTAACTGGACTCCATCTGTCTCTTTGTGGTTGCATGCTTGCCTCTCCCCTGTTCCCTTTTTATTACAGTCATTACTAAAAGTTTGAGGTTTTTTGTGGTTTTTTTTCCTCCCTCCTTTCTTTTTAATGATTTGCTACATAAAAAAGGGCCCTGCCATGCCTGTACTAGTAATAAATGAGAGCCGAGGGAGAAGTCAGGGCTGTTTCGTGACCCAGGTCTCTCCTTTCCCAAGCTCTGAGCTGTGCCCAGTGTGCCAGCTGTGGGGCACTGCTCTCTCAGCTGCTGCCAGACGTGACAATCCCTTCATCTCTGCCTGCCTCACTGTGGTAGGCACAGGGTTGGTGCCCAGAGTGGAAAGAAAGGGCTGAGAAAGACAGAAGTCATCTCACCCCTTTTGTGGATTTGCCTCTGGAGCCAGGCTGCATGTCTACTGTCATCAGCCATCAAGGTGGTTTGCTGACATTCCCCCTCCTCACCGGTGGAGTGGGGAGAAGAATTTAAAAAAAAAAATCTAACCCCATTCAATTGTTTGGGATAAGACTGTTTAATAACTGAAATCAAATAAAATGTAATAATAATAATAATAAAATATTCTAACAATAATAATCATTATAATGAAAAAGGAGACAACAAAAAGAGAGAGAAATAAACCCCCCCAAAATACAAATGATGCTCAGTTCAATTGCTCACAACCCCCTGACTGAGCACAATTTTCCATGGTATGGAATATTCCTCTGGTCCGTTCAGGAGTTCAGATCAGCTGTCCTGGCCATTCTCCCTCCCAGTTTCTTGTGCACTCCCTGACTGGCAGAACATGAGATGCTGAAAAGTCCTTGATTTTGTGTGAGCACAGCTTAGCAACAACCAAAACATCAGTGTGTTATCAGCATTACTCTTATCCTGAAGCCAAAATACAGCACTGTACCAGCTACTAGGAAGAATATGAACTATCCCAGCTGAAACTGGGATATGTGAGCATTCCCAACTGTGCTGGGTGTAGTGGTGTGGCATCACAGTGCTGGGTGTAGAGCTGCTCCAGGGGTCACAGGGTGTGCCTGCTAAGCTTGGGAGAGTTTTAGGACCCACAGCTGTCCCTTTAACTTTTGTTTATAAGACAGATGTGGGTATTGCCCTGAAATACATTTTCCACCATGACTGCTGTCACTGATGTTCAAAGCCAGCTTGCTTGTCACTAGGGCATACTCCTATGGACTCTGGTCATCTATCTTCTCACTCCTACAATCTACATTGCATGTTTAGCATGGTTCCAGTACTTTAACTCTGAAAATCCCTCATTTCAGCCAAGATAGGAATACAAATGTCTCTTGGGATGAAGAAGGAGTCCAAAGCCTTTGGGATCTGAATGCTAGCAGTCATGCCAGGTCTTGGGTGCAATTTAACCTGCAGGGCCTCATCCAGACCTACAGTCTCACAGTTTCTGCTGAAAACAGCAGGCCCATAGGAGAGACTTTGCTTTACAAAGCTCGTTTGTGGGGAAGTGTCTGTCCTCCCACTCTCAGAGAGCAGCTCACTCCTGCAGACCCAGAAGGAATTTGAGATGCCCCAGGGAGATTACACTGTCTGCAAGGAGAGTCCAACCTGTCTGCAGCAGGTGGTGAAAGTCAGGATGGGTATTTTGGGGCACCTCTATAGCAGCAGACACTGGGGGAGGGCAGCACTGTTGAAACTCCTCCAGAGCACGAGGCGGGTGACCATCCTTGTTCCCAGACCCTGCATCAAGGCAGTCAGGGCGGAGCAGAGGTTTGCATCTGCAGCAGAGAAGGGAGAAGAAGCAAGACCCAGCAGAAGGAGGATACGAGGCTGACCTCCCGTGGAATGACCTAGATGTTGGGTTTACATCGTACAGCTTTTGGGATTTTGCAGGCTGGGAGATAAAAGCCAAAGAGGCTGGCACCCTGAAGGAGGAAACGGTCAGAGACAGAAACCATTGTGACGCCTACCTTTCCTTCTCTGTTGAGACCCAAGCAAAAACAAAGTACAAAGTACTTGGCTCTGAGGATGGGGAGGTCCCAGTGTTTTCTACAGAGCAATGGAAGACAGACCATGGACTGGAGGAGAAGACTTCCTTGCTGCACATGCTCTCACACCAAATCCCCCATGAGGGAGAAGGATTAGGAACTGTGACTGGTTGAGAAGTTCCCTACAAGGCACTGTTGAGTCTGACCCCTTTGCAATGCTCCTCAAGGCCCTGCTGAAGGCCAGGGATGTTCCCGACCTTGGCATGACTAACCCACTAATACCTTTCAGGGACTGAGACAGGAAGGCAGGCTTTGGGGATATGAAGTTGGTCAGTTCTCTGTACTCTCTCACAGAGGGTCTGAATCAGCATCCTTCTTTTCCAAAGGCACCCAGGTGACCATGTGTGACTCACCAGGTAAGTGCACACCAGGCACTCTGTCCTGCTTTCATGTTGTCCTCTGAGGGCAACCACCCCAGGGTTAGCGGAATAAACATCATCAATTGTAAACATGCTACAGACAGCACTTTCTGCCTTTGCCTCAGAATGCCAGAGCCCTCAGAGCTTCTCCTGAAAGTCACCTAAAAGGTAAAACCTCTTTCTTCATATCTAGCATCTCACCCGTGGGTGTCAGCACTGGACAGAGCTGAAAGAGCCCTTGTGCATTCAGTCTGTGGTTGAGATATTTTGATATTTCCAGTGAACCGCTTAGCTTTAGTTAAAATACAAAACCTGGAGGGAAAAAACCCCAAACAAACATGGCATGGCATACAGCCTCATGCTTTCTGTAAGGCTTTTTTGTGATGAGCCTCAAAGGGAGAAATTAAGGACTAGATAAGGCTGCCTCACAGGCATTCAGAGAGCAGAGCAGTTTCATTACTGCTCATTGCTTACAGTGGCATCTTGACCCTCTTTGGGATATATTTATTGCTGCTGGTTGTAACTTGGACACACATTGTGTAGTCTGCAGGGTAAAAATAGCTGCAGTGCCTATTTCTGTCAGAGTAGAGCGCACCAAACCTTTGTTTACCAGTTGCCTTTGGTTTAAATATAGCAGGAAGCCGAGCACTCGAAAGCAGAGGGAAGCTGTGTGACATTAAATCCACCCAGCTAATTTTATATATCTCTCTGCACAACACTGCAATGGAGAGGTAGATGTAGGTGTGTAGTTCCACATAGTTGGAAGGGCAAGAAACGAAGGGATGACCCAGTGTGTGCTGTAACTAAACTTGTCACTTTTGTCAGCCTCTGCCCGGACAACGTGGGTGTCCCAAAGTTGTCCTTTGGCTTTAGGGAGAACATTCAAACCCCAGCACCATCCTCATCCCCGATATGGGGTGGTGGGAGTGTGTTGCAGGGATGCTTGTTTTGTCAGATGGTGGTTACAGCATGAGTTTTCAGATAGCAGTGAGAAGGGAGTGTTCCTCTCTTTTTTTAATCCCCACCTCCTGGAGTCTTGAGATTTTTAAGAACTATCTGTTTCCTTGCTTTGTGCAATATGTATTTTAAGAAAACTTCACAGCTTTGCTCTCTGTGGGAAAAGCTTGGAAATATAACTCTGAAGGATTAGAAATCAGACACAAATGAAGAAGTCAAATACAAATCTCAGTATATTTTTATGCTATGTTCCCATGAAGTCAAACCCCATGTGATCATGACCCCCTGGCCTCTCCATCAAGGTCTGGCTTACAGCAGGAACAACATTATAAGAAACAACTCTGCCTGGCAGAGGCAGAGAGCCACTGCAAACTGGAAGACATTTTAGGATGAGCTTGCAAGACATAACATATTCTTGCCTCAGTTTCCCAACCTGCAGAGCAGATGAACTTGTCTCTTTCCTCAGAGGGTCACACTGAAGCTCCAAATGTGCTGTAAATACCCTGCCATAAAGGAAGTTTTTCCAGCTCTGGACTTCATGTCCTGATCTCTACCATTTCTTACTCCACAGAGGAGGTGCTGGGGTTGTCATAGCATCTTGGTGAGGGGCTGTAGAAACAGAGAGAAAAAGCACTGAGACTCATCAGCAATTAATCAGCTTTGTTAGGAAGGTGATTTATATCATGTCATTCCCAATGTTACTCACATCCATTTGCTACCATAAACCCTTCAGGACTCCCACCCAAGCCCCAGCATGCCAGGACAACCCAGTTGATGCCAAGAGCTCTGTTTTACTGTGCCTGTCCCATCAGGTGCTAACAATGAGATCTGCAGCACAGATTGGCTTGTTCTCATCTGCTCAGGTCAACGACAAACATTTGTTGAAGGCAGGCAGCTATTTTCAGTGTTTGCCACTCTGATGTATAAAATATATTGAAATTAAAGCTGGGTGCTCAGGTAAGGTAGATCAGCATGGCTGATTACATTTACACTGACACTCATTTACACCACTGGAGGATCTGACCCATTTCCTGTCAGAGTTCTTATTTCAGGACAGCTTTGATGCACTGGTTGTGTTTATTTATTTATTTAGTTATAGCAAGACTATATTTACTTGAATCCAGGACAATCTCATGTCAGAAATAACTCTGCGTACTCTCAGAGTTGTTTCAGGGAAACAAATAAACTTTTAAAGCTGTTTCAACGAATCTTTTCAATTTGGCATAAAGTTGGTGTCACATCCAGTTCCTGTGTGAAATTCTTTGAGCTTAAAAAAAAATCACTGTTTAGAAGATCCATAGAGGATGTTGCTTATCCATGATATAGCAATCCTGGGTGAAACCAGGGAGCCCTTTAACATGGTTTTTCTTCCTTTTCCTTTAATTTTCTTTTCTTTCTTTTTTTAATTTTTTTTTTCAATTTCCATGCTGGTATCTTCCAATGTATGTGTGTGTCTGTGTCGGTTTTGTTGTTTGATTTGCTTTTATTTCATTGTCTTCACCCACCCAGCTGAACCTCAGAGGTGTAAATTTCTTGAAACTGCAATACCTAAATTTGGGTTGTATCCTTTTATTTTCCAAGTTAAGCACAGTTTTGTGTACTGAAAGACAAAACATCTCAGTAACAGCAACCTACCCATTTGGGAGTGCTTTGTAGCACAGAGTGCTCCCCTGAGCTCCAGCTGCACCCCTCTTTGCTATCCCGAGTACAGCATCACCCCACGGGAAACAGGAGGTAATATAAGCAACTACAACTTCGCGAGTGAACCGAAGATGTTCCTTGCATTTCAAAACCTAGCAGGACGGAGGAAAGAACCTGCCCGGCATTTGGCTAAATACGGCCTTTTCCCGGGCAGCTTCAGGCAGTTGGCCGTAATTCATCCCGGAGTTCTATCCATCCCATCCGCTGGCTGTTATTCATGAGGATGTGAGCGTGCAGCGGCAGCACCGCCAAGCTGGAAGGGGCTTCCCCATCCTCGGCACAAGGCTGTGGAGAGTCCGTCTGTCCTCCAGCTGCCACCCCCTCCGCTGCCAGGGCCCCCCTGCCCCGCTGCCTCCCTCCCGCTCCCGCGGCACATCTGCTCCGCCGCTCGCTCCGGCGCTGCCGACGTGCTCCCATCACGGATTGTAGGGACTCCTCGTGCTTTGAGCCGGGCTGGGAGGTTTTCGAGGGATGGAGGGGCCGTTCTGGTGGGTTGGGTGGGATTTGGGCAGCAATCGAGACAAAAGACGTGTAGGAGGAAATGGAGGTGGAATTTAGGAGAGGTTAGAGGAATCCTGCTTGGTGAGCCTGAAGGACTTTGAGAGTGTATTGGGAGCAGAATAAATCATGTAGCAGCACTGTGGAAGCTCTTGTGAACCACTGAACACAAGGCAAAGCCAAAGGAATTGTCTTCTCAAGGGCAGATCTTTACCTTACTCTACAGCCCGTCTCTGGGAAGCATCAGGATTTGGTTGAGGATAACATCTGCAGGTGAAACATGATGCTTTAAGCGCTGCTAAATCGGTGAGGCAAGAGTTTCTGTATCTTTTGAGGGTTTAGAGGGAACACCTTCTACTTGTCTCTTCAGTGACAGGAATAGGTACTCAAAAAGGTATTTTGAGGTGCTGCTGATGGGTTGGTGGAATCTCACCTGCACTGTTCCACGCAGAAAAGAAGATGGGCTCAAAGAAGCATCTCTAAAAACCTGCTGGGAAAGGAGTGGTAATGGGCTGCCACTGTTTGAGCTGCGTCTGCTGAGATGATTTCCCAAACACAGCTGGTAGGTGACACTGCTGAATAGCAGGGCAGAGACCCGGAATGTCTCCTGCCCTTGCAGGGAGGAGGCCCAGTGACACTGGGCTGAGTGAGAAATAGAAGATTTTTGCCTCCCAAGACAAATGTGATATAATAAAAAAATATCACAGGCAGAATCCAAAGTAAATGACTTCACAAAGGGCCTAATGAGACCACAGCTCTCTTCCTTTCTATTTAGGTAAGATAAGAATATTTCAGCTCATGATAGGCCAAAGGTCAACTCAAGAGTTAATGTAGATTTTGAAACAGAAGCCAGGAGTCCTGCAAATTCAAATCCATCCACACTAGTCCCACATTGCAGCAGAGCAATTTACTAGTGGATGCATATTCAGCAAAACCTACTCGTTAATGAAATTCTTTGGTTCACAGACAAAATATCAAGGAAGAAGGGGAAATGAAAAGCTTTTCTGTCCACCATGCAGTCATCATAAAACTAAAAATGGCTTTCCATTTTTTTCCTTATTAGACAGTTAGGTATCCTGCCATGTGATATCCTATCTTATGACATGTGAACTGGTAGACAAATGAAGTTGTGATGCAGCTGTACACAAGACATGTGGGTGACGCTGAGGGCTAGCAGGTGACCACTGTAGCCCAGGTACAGGCAAGCCAGAGAGGAAAGATTGTTGCCATCTGTAGCTGTTGAACTGATTTTAGGGAGCTGATGGACAAATGCCAATTTCCATTCTGAGGCAATAACAGAAGTTTAATCTGAACTAGTATGCACACTCGTAGTTTGGCAGAACAACCATATCTGTAAATGCCCAGCATCTGTAAATCAACTGCTTTTGATGTCAAAGGGTTTTCATGTGTTTTGCAAAGTAAAATATTGACTAAATTATGACCTACTGGAACCTTCTCTGATAACTGCTGGAGTGCTGGCAGGCGATAAAAAGGGTTGCTGAGCTTTTTTGCTCAAGTTTGATTCCAACAGATATAAAGGAAGTGGTTGAATTAATTGGCTATAGAATGAGGTTCAGGGGTTGTTTAGAGTGAGCTGTGAGATGGGACACTATGTTGGGGCTTTTTTCTTTATAATACAGCCAATGCAGATATAAACCTGCAATTTTCCTCAGGTATTTAAATGTTTCCCACACCAGGTTGATGTATACATTGCACAGGCTCTGGACTTTGACCTCATGCATGTGAGCCAAAGATTTCATACAAGCACCACTTTCTTGGTTTTCCAGCTCCTTCTCTGTCCTTCACAGCTGTTCAGTGTCACATCTGATAGGCTCTTAGAAGAGAGACCTTCCCAAACCTCAATAAATGCAGCTTTTTTCTGGGCTGAAGCAGATGAGAATCATCCAAGATACAATGACTTGTTTCTGCTGTAAATATGAGTGCATGGTTGTCCCCAGTCCAAGTGGCAGCACCTTACTAGGATGCAAATAGTTCTGGGATGAAAAGGCAATAAGGATTGCTGAATTATCCTGACTGGCTCAGGAAGAAGAGCCCTGAAGGCTGAACTCTCCTCCCCGATGAAGTTTTCTCCGAAGGATAGGCTTGGTCTGGGGGTTGGATGAGCTGGCATTGCCTGCCCTGGTCAAGATGCTTCTAGTAGTGTTGGGTAGTTTTCTAAAGAGCCTTTTTTGTTAGGAAATTATAATTTTCAAAGCTTTGGCTCCCAAGTCCACTGGCGTTGGGACCAGAGTAGGAATTAAAACTAGAGGGAAAGGCATCCTTTTTCCTCCTATTGGTGTGATAACTGAGACAGTGCTGAAAGCAGTCTCCAGCTACAGATGCTGGGATCAAAACTCCTCTCTGTCTTGCTCAGAGCCGTGACATCCTTCACCCACCTCAGGAGAGCTTCTTTAGTGTGTAATTGTGTCACCCTAGGTTCTGCCAAAAAATGTAAAATCTCTGGGTTCCTTGTAATGCTGGATGGGAAAATCTTTCACATCTATAAACACTTCTCAGAAGAGGAAAAATCTTAAACATCTGGGACAGGATTTTATTATTATTATTTCAAGCCAGGATAAGGCATGGCATTATATTCAATGCTGATTGACCAGAGAAGAAAATCAGTTACTTAGGGCGTAATGCAAAAAAATTCTAACAATGCATGAGAAATCCTGTAATAATAGACCTGCTTGAGAATTTGAGTGGCATGAAATGTGAAGGGTACTGTTACTTTAATTGTATTTTTATGCAGACATATTCAATTCCTATTAGTGACAGAGTTGCGTTTGCATTTGGCCAGAGGCAAAGAATTACTAGTGGACAGTTTAATCAGGATGAAAGAAGGAAAATAAAATTAATGTAGCATGTGCTGGGCTCAGACATTTTTGTTGGAAGAATTTTCACATCATTACTGTGTGAGGCTTGGTCCTGTTTATTTTAAAAACCTGAAAATGAGGTTGAAGGATTTCACACTGGAGTTATGGTTGCCAGTCATTTACTTCAAGGGTTGAATTTATCCAATTAATAATTCTAGTTTGCTTAAAAGTCTTCGTTGGTTGTCAGTGGTTAAAAGTCAGGAGCTGAAGATGTTGTTGCATTACTCCTGTGTAAATTCACCCATCCGTTATTTATATAATTACTGCTTTGAAGCCAAATGCAGATGGGGTTCCTGCTGGGCTGGACAGCCCATAAATACCTGCAGCTATTTAGCAAATTCCCTGAAGCATTTCATACCTTCATAGGACAGACTAGAATGTGCAATCAATTTGCCCATGTCCTGCCAGTGGGTGACCACTGCCGGATCTGGGAGGGGAGCCCCAAAATGGGGTTGACTGAACCAGATGTTTGCAGATGAGGTCACTGAGATGAGCCACACCCCCTGGGGAAGGTGATTGCTTCTGTTCTTCAGCAGATACCTGAGATGGATGTGCCAGATGAGTTGCCCCAAAGTGGTGTCAATTTCTCTGTAAACAGACATTATGAAGTCTACAAAGACAAGCAGACTTGAAGTCTGAAAATCTCCCTTCCAGGCATTTGGAGCAGGTAAAGGTGAATCCCACCATGTCTCCAGACATTCTGGGCGATGGCTGTGATTTTAGACAAGCTCTACTCATCCAGCCAGACCTCCAATCAATATCAGCTGCAGTGACATTGACAACAATGTCAGTGCAGTATTTTGTGAAAAAAATGAAATTGCCTGGAAAAAAACCCAACCCACCATAACTGGAATAAAGGGAAAACTGGAGAAAGTTATTCTGGCAAGTGGCAGAGTTTATGTTTATATTTCTATCAGCTCTGGCTTCCCTACAAGAATCCTGCCCTGACGTGATCAATCTGAGAAGAGGAATTTTCTTTGCTTGGCCTCCATTTATTTTACCATTTAATGCTGAGTCTGTTTAGTCAGGAAGGACTTGTTTCCAGACTGCACAGTCAATGAACGATTCATCTTGTCCAAGAGCAAATTAAGCAGAGTGAATAATTAAATGGAAGCACTCAACCAATATGTCTCAGAGCTCTCTTAAACAATTCCCCACAGTCTTCTTGCATCCTCCCCCAGCCCTCGCCCCTAGACAGCCTCAACCCATCTATTCAGCAGCACTGGGTCCAGTGTCAAGCCCAGCCTGTGCCAACACTGGGTAAAGGTTGTTGCCATCTGGGTGGTCAGTGTGGAAGAGTTGGTGGTCTAGCTCCTGTTCCTATGGGAAAACCTTCTAGACCACAAACCTCCCACTTCATTCATTCAGCATTAATAAGACCTTCCTTGTGGGGAATGGGTTTGGAATTGATCATGCTGGGTGAATAAGCTTGCCAGAGGAGATAGGTTTTCTGGGAGAGAGGCGAGCAAGTCCCTAAGGGAGCCTTTCATGGCTCTTCCTGACGGCAGTGCTGCCCTTCACTGAGACACAGGGTTCTCCCTCCAGCACTGTTGATCTCGCAGCCCTCCCATGTGAGCAGGAGAGGTTAAGAGGAAATATTAAATGAGGATTTTAAGCCAACTAGTTGCATGAGGAAGCTTCAGACAAGGACACTCCTGCCTGTTCACGTGAGTGTGGCGATGGCTGAGATGTGCTGTACAGGCTGGAAAGTGCAGACTGTGATGGTGTTATGTGGACAGGCTGAGCGTCAGTAGAAATCTGAGCTGTGTCAGTGGAATTTCTTAGTGGAATTCAAGGGCTAAAGAGGCAGCAGAGGTTTCTGTAAACACATAAAGCCACATCCCTTATAGCCATTTCCTTCAACCCACCTGCTTTTTAGGGCAGAGTGTGATGAGTTCATTAAAAAGTCTTCAGCAAAGGCACTCCCAACTCCAAGTGCCATGGAGGCAGAAGAAAATCAGAGACCCAGCTTGGATCTGAGGTGAAAAGTGCTGAGGTCACCTGAGAGCACCTGGCTTGTGACATCACGTGGCTTCTGAGACCGTCACCACGGAGGCCCAGGGCAGAACACAATGAGATGGCTGCTCGGTGAACTTGAAGGTGTCCTAAGAGGTTAAGGGGACTCTGACAATGACCATTCATTTAGTACTAGAAAGCTTTTGGAAAATAATGGCAGCAGGTAAAAGAGGAGCAGGGTTTCCTTGCTAATAACCCAATACATGCAGCATTTCTGTGCTAAAGTGATGATAGACTTGGTTTGGGATCTTTCAGACAAATGTATTTTCATGACATTCAGAAACATACAGAATCATTTAGGTTGGAAAAGACCTTTTAGGTCATTGAGTCCAATAGTAAATTTAGTCAGTCTAGGAAATTATTTTAGTGACAGGCAGGAGCATCCTGAAGCCTGCATACCCCTGTCCAGCCTAAAATTTTTCAAAACATCAATACCAAGGGATGTGAAAATCCCAGGATCAAGTCATGGTTTCAAAACGACATTTGAATACAAAATGGAACACCTCTGGTAGATGGTTTAAGAGGCAGAATCACTTCAGAGCGGTCAAAAGCCATCCTGGTCCATTCATCATTTGGCCTGGACATATCAGCAATGGGGACTTGAGAGCCAGCACCCAAGAGTGGGGCAGAAGCAACCGTCACCATGCTGGGTCTTCCCATCTTACAAGATGGAAGCTTTGGGTTTTGTCCCACTAAGAAATGGGGAACCCTTAGAAATCACAAAAAGTTTTAAGGGGACTCAGAAGCTTTTCTTGCCAAGCCTTAATTTCCACCACATTATAATAAGCACATCTAAGAAGAGAAAAAGGAGGGAAAATCTTGGTTTCCCATAATGCTGTTGCTGCCAGACTGGCAATTCTTCACCACTATGGATGCCACTATGACACAATTTCTAAGCTGAAAGGGGCCCAACAGAGTGAACAATATCCCAGTTGGGAAGATAAGGAACGGCAAGACATTATCCAGAGAGATATAAATTGTAGTAATCTATTTGTTCTCTTGCCCATGGGGTCCTCATAGTAAACAGGGAGTGCTGGGAAGCGGGTGAATTCTGACACATCATTTCTCATTGTTCCCAAGGGATGGTGAGCAATCCTAGTGCTGGCAAGTGCAGGCAGTAAATGTTTCCTAGAATACAAACAGAGTGAGAACCAGTACATAAAGGCTGGAAAATCACTGTCAAAATGTAAACAGCTGAAAAAGAAAGCAAAAGCAGAGATCAAGACGGGGATGTAATGCACTGAAGAGGGTGAGGGAAGAACATCTATGGGAAAGGGAAACTTGCCCCTTAAAGGAGGTGAAGAACTTGTGTAGTAGGAGCACAGGGACAGACAGGAGAACTTTCCAAAGGTCTGTCAGGTAGGTTTGTGTCTGATGCAAATCAGAGGTGTAACTCTGCTAATGACTCAGTTTATGTCTGAAGATGCTCTGGGCCTTTGTGCCCTTTTGTTAAGAACTCCCGCTTCCAGGTGAAGGTTAATCTTCCCAAAGCACCATTGAGACTCAAGGATGTTAGACCTGGAATGAAGCCATATTCCAGCCTTGCTTCCAAGTTGATGGGCTTGCACAATTTCCAAGCACTGACAGCTTTTCTTGTTGGGGCACTGGAATTTGGCAGCCCTGGATCTGGACCCGTGGTCCCACCATGGTCGCAGGCCTGGGTCCCTGTCCCTGGTTAAGATAAGCACTTAAATGTAGACTTCTCACCTCAGTGCCAAGCAGCAACCAAAGTGAACTTCCAAATGTGCAGAGGTCACTGTCTTTGGAAAACTTGGGGAGACAGCAGGATGCCAGCAAGGACATTGACAGCCCAGGACATCCTCCAATCGAGTTAAAAAGCCAGTAGAGCCCTACTAAGAGGACAGAGGCCACCAGCCTGTGGGATTCAAGGTAGCACATGAATCCAGAGAGTGCAGAGAGATGAAAGTGAGAAGAAAGGGATGATCCGAAGATGTAAGTTTGTACCCTCTCAGCCCAGTGCTGCTCAGCTGTTTCACTGCCCTACTTCCCTCTTCCATGGTCCATCACCCTGCTGTTCTGCTTCCCTGCCTGAAGCATAACTCTGAACAGGCTTCTGCCAAGTGCAGCTTGCATCTTCATTGACTTTTGACTAAGCCTGAGATGGGGAAACTTGTTCTCCAGCCCTCTGCTTGACTTTCTACTTCCCTGTAGCAGTCAGAAATATCACATCGTTCTGTGACCTTCTGAGGGACCAGCCAGGAAATATCTTCCTGGCTTAAATAATGAATCTAAAAATCAATTTGTGGAGAGGTTGGAAAGCAATGAGCATACAAATTAACCAGTGTATGAGTAATACATTTGCATCTTGTGGATCCAGTTAACTTCAGAGCAGGCAAAATTTATGACCTACTGAACTCCAAGTATGAGGCTTAAAGAAATTACTGAGAGGAGAATTATTGGGTTGGATACTAGACATTATTCCAACATTCATTAATGTTTTCATGTGCTCTTCAAAGTTTCTCCCTAGCAGTACCCATTACTGAGGCTGGGAAAAAATCAACCACTGAGATCACTTGAAAAACACTTCACCTCCTCCCTCTCATTTCCCCAGGTTGCATTTTTATTTTGCACATAAGCCTGATGATCAGACAAATTACTTTGCAAGTGATATTCTGATAACAGAAATCATGCTATAAGCCAAATGCTGATGATCTGCAGATACAGTGTTAAGGAAAAAATCTTTTGTGGATGTGTGTGCATGCGTTTAGATAGATGGTTTTATTTTATGAGTGCATTTATGGCACTTTATGACACTTGTTCTACAGCTGTGCTGACATACAGCCTAGGCAGATCTCTGGATTGGTTCAGCCTGACTACTGAGCTATTCCTAGTGGTTCTGTGAATGGAGGGAAACGATATGAAATCATCAGGCCTCAGAAGTTTGGGCTTAGTTTTCTCAGTCTGTTGGCAAATCCATGTGAATAATTTTTACCATCCAGTCACTTGAGAATAGATACCTGTGCACACCAGCTCCATGGGTCACACAGCCTTACTGGCCTCCAGGCCAGGGAAATGGCCAAGCCCCACCAAGCATTGAACACCTGGACTCTCCACCTCTCCTTCTCCTGGGGATGTTCTCTTTCAGACAGTGAGGAACCAGCTTCCTTTCTTAGCGCCTCTGAGGACAGATCTAATTATCAGCACACTGAGGCTTTTCCTTTCTGGAGAGCTCTGGAGATGAAGCTGTTGTCATAGACTGGGTCTGAGGGTTTTCTATCTGTCTTTCATATTTTGGAAATGAGCTCAGACCTGTGCTAGCTTGCCAGGATGAAGGATGATTTTCTTCTCCAAGTGCCATAATTTACCTCCTGCTTTCCTGTTTGGAGTGGTGTCCTCTGAAACAGTGGTTTCCTCCCCAGTGGTGACATCTAGAGTGCAGGGTAAGGGCAGTTGTGGTCCTCTGATTGTCCAAACAAGAGGACACATTTCACCTCACCATGGTGGCCTGGAGAAGGGGATGTGCTACTCCTGCCTCCTTCCAGTATGTGATTGGGGTGCAGATGCAGCTGCCTCTGATGGTTTATCATCTGTCCACAACAGAAGACAAAATCATCAAAGGGAGAAAAAAAAATTAAAAACAAAGCCAAATAAAAATAGGTCTCAACTTGTAAAATTTGCGTCTGAACCTGATGGAAACTCTGAGACTTTGGGTTGGGTTTGTTACGCTGCTGCAGTGAAAATGCCATATGTAAACCTCCTACAACATAAAACATCACGTTTCCTCATGATCCAAATTGACAGGGGCATATTACTGGTGATGGTCCAAGCAGCTGCACTAGGGCAAGAAAGCTTATGATAGAGGGGATTGCTGGATATACACAACCTTGCCTGACTAACATATTCCACTCTTTTCATGAAGGGACGTTAGAATGCAAATTTGAAAGAAACACAAGAAAAAGAACCACCTGTTCCAGCACAGACCGAAAAGAGGCAGTGCTGCATCCTGGACACAATATGGGATAACACAGGAGAATGAACAGTTCTTTGGAAATTCCATTTCTGCAGAATTTTAAAGGAACTGAAAGTGAGAGGGTGAAAGCCCAAGAGTTTCTTTCTCCTTCTGTGGAAGGTGTGGTCTGAGTGCTGTGGTCTGGGAGCTGAGTCTTCCAGTGGGGTCTCCAGGTCCTGAAAGTCCCCAGCAGTGCCTGACTGCCTGAGAAGCCTTTCTGGACATGCTTTAGTGAAGTGGAGACTGCTTCCCACAACAGCAGGATTTTGCATGGTCCTCTTCTCATCTCTGCCAGCTCCCTGGGTTCAAAATAGTTGTAAGCTTGGGAAGCCGAAGCCATTGCTCACCAAACAAACATATGGAACATATGTGAACTTAGAGATGTGAAACGCCTTTCTGTAAGAAACAATGATGTCCCACCCTGAAAAAAGCCACAGAGCCATGACAGAGGTCTTTGGGGACAAGATGCAATGTCCTCTTGCAAATGCACTTCAGCCACAACGCTGCTCCCCCTCATCTAAGTGACAGTGAGAGATGGCAGGAGCACATCTGCTTAGGTACAGCCCTTACTTGGGCAGCAGGCACAGATTTTCCAGCACAGAAAACCACCTGAGCTTTGTTTCTGCTGTGTTGCAAACAAGACGATGCGACATCCATCATTTTCATAAACAGCATTGCCACATGGAGTGTATTTGTGTGGCCAGATCCTATACACAGAATTACAGCTCAGCCAAGGAATTTCTTCCCTGTTGTGTCTCTGGGCATTTAGACTGGGAGGTCTTTTCAGAATAAATGATCTTTCCATTTGTTTTCCATCCATGCTGTGCCCAACACTGTGGCACCAGAGCTGTAGGCAACAGCCTGGCATGACTCCTGGTACTGTGAACAGTGAGGAGAGTCACTGCAGCTGGTACCTGACTTCCCAAAGGCAAAGCTCTTCCTGCTCAGCCTGCTCTGCCAAGGTGACACTGTGAGCTCCCTCACAGCACTTCCTGTTTTAGCATCTACTACTTTTGAAAGTCTCTGAATAAGGCAATTTCCTCCTATTCTTTCTTTTTCCACCATTTGAATTTAGCTTTTGCAGCAATCTCCTACTTCAAGCAGTAACCTGCAATGTTATAGTAACACAGGAGAATCACAGAACCACAGAAACCTAGAATGGTTGGGGTGGAAGGGACCTTAAAGATCATCTGCTTCCAATCACTCCTGCCATGGGCAGGGAACCTTCCACTGGAGAGACTCCCAAGGACACATTGAACTCTTGATTCCCAATCAATAAAAGCCAGGAACGCATATGCCAGTGAAAAGTGTCTGAGTATAAAAGGCTGGGGACAGCTGTCATCTTCCAAATCAAAGTGATCTTTCTCTTCCTATTTGTTCATCCATCCCTGGTTCCAGCTGTGTCAACAACCTCTACCTGTGTCAAGCAAAGTGAAAAACACCTCTGCCCAAGGTGTGAGCCCCCCTGAAGCTGATCAGTAGGTGTTCAGCTCCCTTGTGCTGGCAGAGATGTGAAGAAGAGGAACCACAGGATCACAGTCCAAGTGACAACACGTACAACAAAGCCTATTTACTATCCATTTTCTGTGTACGTTTTTTGCTCTCACAGTGCAAAATTGTGAGCATTTTTCTGTAGATTAAATGAGAGGATTTTTTTTTTTTTTGCAAAAAATAATGGGAAATTGAAAGTAGAACAAATGCTTATTTTCCAATATGAAGCAGGGAAAAAGATTCTTTTGAGCCAATTCTGCAGAGCAGCCTACATTAACTCTTCCACCATGTGAGCCGAAGCACTCCTCAGTTGTCCTTGAAGGAGGCTAAAGGCTGAGCAAAGCTCACAGCCTTTAACAACCACTAGAGGAAAATAAAACCCCTGGTTGCATCAGGGTTGCATATATCATGTGCTGGTCTAGATGCCACACTATGGGTAGCTCAGCATTTTCTACCTGACCACTCAGCCCTGACCACTGTTATTCACAGTGTTTTTCCTAACCTTGGAAAAAGTTAGCACTTTGTGGGAACCTAAGCTTTTAACAAAGGGCTGCTGAGCTCCTGGGAGACACTCAGGTTTGCAGCATCCCAAGGATGTGCAAAGGACCGTCTCCTGGAGGATTTAGCTCTCAGACTACAACACAAGGATGTGGGAATGGAGATAAAGGAAGCTCAGCACTGGTTGGCGCTGTTCCTGATAAAGCACGCAAGGCTGGGAAACAGAAGCGATGCACAAGTTTTTCTCACACCATCTGATACCTTTGGGAAAAATAGGCAAGTTTGTAGGCACAAAGTCTTTGATGATGTCTCCTTCTAAAAAATAGCTCAATGAGATTAAATAACTCACTCACAATTTGTATTTTGTGGCTTACAGCTCCGGTGAAGAATGCTTTAAAGCACCCTATCTCCCCCTGCTCCCCAAGGATGCATCATTTATACATTCTGGGAGCACTTGAGACCTATTAAATTTAATAGGCCTATTCTTGAGATGGTTGTACAGACCAGACTTCTCTACACTTACATTTTCAATTAGAGTACACAACAGCCCCTGTGTGCTGGTGATGAGGAATGGGAAGAGTTGCTCCATCACTCTCTTGCTAGATGGCACTTTTGGCACATGATCTGCCAGCATTTTTTACCTATGAATTATGGTTTCTTTAGCATCTTAAATCCTTAGGCTTTTTGGAAGTTTTCTGGAGTGGTATTTCCTTTCTACTAATAAAACACTGCATCAGGGCTCCTGTCCATACATCAGAGTGCAAGAAGAAGGGAAGGATGCCATGAGTCCTGTGTGGGAGTGGGGCCAGTGGGACCAAACACGTGTGATTTGTCCTCAGTCCTGGCCTTTAAGCTGCCAAAAATATGGAATATTCTCTGGGGAAATACCAGAGATGGAGGGTTTTAAAGGTGTTATTGCAGTAGTACTTCCTTGCACAGCCCTAATTTAATGTGACTGCTCTGTTCCTCAGGGAAATGCTACCTGAGCTGGTGACAAGCCTTCCTACAGCCCTATCTCAAGCAGGAGGAGATGACACACAGGAACCAGAATGGTGGATGCTTGAAGAAGCTTGTAAACACTTTAAAGCCTATTTGTGCTTCACTCTTAAGTTTATTTGCCTGATGTAAATGTGATAACAAGACAGTAACTTGAAAATAATTAACACCCATATTTTTGCAGAAGCAGCACCTAAGCCCTGTGCTGGTGAGTGCTACACAGGTACAGCTGTCAGCAGCCCTTGCAATACCATTGGCTTGAGCAGATAAAGTGGACACAAGATAGGGAAATGGACTGGAAAAGCCAGGAGATGGAATCTTGGGGTAACTGATGTTTAATCTTATTAAGGGCCTACTATCAAGGATGGTAAAAATGACCAGGCTGAAGTGATAAATTGTGATAGCTGTTGCTAAAACATGTGGAGGAAGGGATTTTGGATCTGTTTTTCAGGTTGTGACCCTTTTCCAGCAAGGAAGAAGTGCCTGATGACCCATGCTGAGAGCAGCTAAAAGGGAGAAAGGTAACACCAGAGCAGAGAAGACAGGGGAAAGAAAGCTACAGTGCCCTTGTCTGTGCATGGCACTCTACAGGGGCAGTTACTAGAAAAGAGAGATGGATCTGTAGGTTGTTATTCCTTTCATCCCCTTGCTGTGATTTGGTGGGCTGAAGCAGCGCCCTGTTAGAGGAGCTACTCGGTGCAGTAAGAGCTGTGTTGTCAAATGAACTTCTGCTCTCATTCCTTATGGACTGTGAAGTTTGTGTCTGTGCTGGGTCTCCTGCCACATCCCCTACTTTGCCTGCTTGTTTTCCAGAAAAGCCTACTGGGCTTGCTGGAGAGCAGACTCACCTGTAGTGGGTCCAGCAGTACATGCTGGCAGCTGGCAGTACAAGGCTTTGGCAGCTGCTGCATTTAACTCGGCCACGAGAACCTCAAGGCCACCTCTTTGCTTGTGAGAGCTCACTTTATGTGGGACAGCAAGGCAGCTGTGGTTGGGGGGCAGCTCACCACAGGGCCCTCAGGGGGAGAGTTGAGGTCTTAAGCCATGACTGTTGGAACCACAGTATACTTTTTCATCATTTAAAAAACCCTACTATGTTCCCTAGTGGGGAATTTTCTGATGGATGCCAAAATATGAGAAAATGGGCACAGGAGAGCTAATTAGAGTGCTGTGGTTGACACTGGTAGCCCCAGGCATGATGGACGGACAACCAGAAGAGAAACCCCTCAGCCTTGAGATTCACAGGGTCACTAGTCTGGACATCAAACATCCAGTTATGCATATTAGCATAAGTCCTCAATTTACCAGCTCACAAAGTCCTCCTGCCCTTGACTTTCTGCACCATCCCAGATCATCTAGGTCCAAACCACCAAGAAGTGCACATTCATGTTATTCTCTGGCCTGCTTTGCAGTGATAATGTAGGTAATTGCTGACATATTTCCGATTTCATTTTCCTGTTCCTCCAGTCCCTGGTGACCAATCAACTTGTCCATGAGATCAGAGTGTCAGCAGCAGGCAGGTCTTTGCAACACTGAAGAGTCAGAGCATCTTCCATGTGCCACTTGGCCAAAGACACCCTTAGGCTGGAGCTGTGCCCTGGAGTCCATCCAGGAAGCATCTCTCAGAGGTGTAGCTCAGACAAGCCATGCCAGCCATGGAGCATACAGCTTTTGTTTAATTTTTGCAGAGTGTGATGGATTGGAGGTAAAAACTACCTTTCCTGTGCTCCTTCCTTGTTGAGAATTGCTTTGATGTCGTGTGGTTGCTTGTGGTAATGAGGGCAGGTGGTGTTTGGGAAGCTGCAGATTCTTTTCTGTTATCAGTACTGTCTGAAGGTGCTGAGTCACAGAGCCCAGCCAGGCTTCTTGGGAAATTTAAAAGAAAGCTGCAGGCCTGAGAGTCTCCAAGAAGCTGACATATTTGGAAGTCCTGGGTGAGTAAAGCTTCATGTCCCCTGGATGGCCCTGGCTGGGAATCCTGATGGTGACTCAGCACTGTGGGATGGTGAATGTTGCTCCAGTTTCCAAAGAATCCCTCCAGCAAAAACTCAGTGATGACAGGCTCAGAGAGAGGTGCTGCAACAAGGACATGCAGGGCGGCAAGAGAGGCAACAGCAGACCCTCCTGCCCAGGACCAGACATCTCTCATTTCCCTCCACCAAAACCACCATCACCTAGGCTGAAGGCTTCTTACAGCTGTCGCAGTTTCACACTGTTATGACTCCAAACAAGGAATGCAGGTCTCTGATAAACTGCAGAACAGGGCACTCTGCAGTCTGTTCCAACAGTGAGAGAAGTGACTGGTATTTGGGGTGCCTAAGGAGAAGGGAAGGGCCATCAATCAGGAAGACAATGATCAGTGGGGAGGAATTCTTTACCACCAAAAAAAGATCTAAGAAAAACTTCAGCTCTTTTCCTCAATTCTGTTTTTCTCAGTTTAGCTCAGTTCTGTTCCACAGCTGCTGCAGACCCAGGTCTTGTGGTGGCCTTGAACGTGGGTGTCAGCTTTGAAAGGTGATTCAGGCACACCCAGAGGTGCTGAGCTTTGCAGCAGGATTTGGCCATGCATATGCACGGGTTTGGAAGGTTTGGGAGGAAAACTGCTTCCAGTCTCTCATGCAGGTTCCTTAAGTAGAAAGCACAACAGCTTGAAGGCATTACCACATGGTTTTACTTGGCTGGTATTAAAATACACAAAGGAAGGGGGTTTGCCTGAGAACATGCATGATTTTTATGCAGCTGGTGTGGCGACAGGAGGGCTGGGCTGGGAGAGCCACGATGACATTGTTAAATGTCTAGATACACTGACTCCAGAGGAGTGCATCCAACCCAGCCAGAGCACGGCTCACTCATCTCAACACAGACTGCTGAAATACAGTGGCTGAGTCCTCTCAAGTGAGATCTTTTTCTCTACTGACTACAAAGTGAGCTGAGAGCGAGTGGCTGGGTGGCAGGAGCTGACATGCAGACATTTAAAACTGAGAAGCAGGTCTCCTCCAGACTCACTGCAGCAGAGCATGGTGGCAGCCAAGCAAATGTTTAAGTGACCACCATGGACATGGGCAGAGGTCTGATGCAGAAATGCAAACACTCCTCATTTGCTCCACTATAAAGTCACCCAGTTTCATTTCAATTAAGCTGGCTTGGACCAAGTCCCAAATACTGAGGTGGATGAGGGGTTTAATCCTTCCTTTTAGCTTGGCTTTATGCTGGATTTACAGCTGATGGAAGGTGTTGAGGGGCCCAAGGAGGTGAAGGGCCCTTGCTCCTCAGATGCTGAGCCCAGTGGGTGCACAAGGTGGCAACATTTTGGAGAGTTTGATGAAGGTCCTGCCTCGAGGAACCTTCAAGGACCCTGCAAGAAAAAACAAATGTTTGACCTTAGCACCCAGAATTTGAATGAGAAAAGTGGTGCCAGTCAACGAGCGCTGTAACCTCAAGGAGATCGGGATGTCTGCTTCCAGTCTGATATTTTAATTTTCCTGGTCTGTCAGTCGTCAGCTGGAGAGATCTGGATCCAGCTCAGAACACCCCATGTCCCCCTCTCGATGCTCTGGGAGCTGCCGGAGCCCACACGGTGGCACTGCGACCCAGCGTCCTGGATTGCCACTGTTGCTCTCTGTGGGGACAGGTTGGGTGCTGGGAGGTACAAATCTGGCAGCAGGGCTGGTGCGGTACAGCCTCGCCCTGCCTGCATGAGCCTTGAGCCAAGCGGGACAGCGGGACAGGGAGCAGGATCCCAGCTGCACATTTCACCCTGGCATCAGCCTTCTTCAGGGCTTGGCTTTGTCTTCACCACTTAACCAAAAGGCAAGTGGTTTCTGGATGGAGGTGAGGCTCTGTGTATGACACTGTCTTCTTCACTCCGAGCAGCTGCCAACAAACAGCCCCACCCTGCATCCACGTGTCTAACTTGGGATCTAAGGCCAAACCCTTCTATCATGTGCAGGAGTAATGAGACCAAACCCAACGATCCCACAAGACACAGTGTCCGGCACAGGGTTCAGCCTCAGCCAGATATCCTTACACATGATGTACATGCTCTCAGAGGATTTTTCAGATAAATCAGCAGTATTTCTGAAAAACCATTCACCCTGGAAGAAGCCAGCTGCTTCCCACTCTGGAATTAGACACCCCTAGACTGCAGCCCCTTCCCTGGTGAGGCTCCCCATCCTGCTCTACCTCCTGCTGAGGAGCAGAGCCCTCACCCCTTTCTTGTTCTCAGTCACTTTGATATAGCAACAAAACAGCTCCCTGTGCACGGGCTGTCTTAGGGAGGGGGTGACAAATACATCACCTGCAGCCAAAGCTGGGGACCTTTTGTAACTTCTGCGACAGATAGGACTACAGATCATTCCAGATGAATGGAGCTCTAAGTAGTTACAATTCATATGAATTAATCAAGCTGTTCTCTGTCACGCACGTCGTTTAAATCACTAAAGCTCTCCTACTGGCATCACTTGGTGGCCGCCTATTTGCATGGCAGGGAGTCTGTTTATAGCGGAGCATAGTGATCCTCTCCACCCTCCCACCGCAGCACGGGGTTGGGAGAAGGGTGATCAGTCAAGGTGCTGTCCCAGGGCTTGCTTGCTATGTTCCTCCTCTTGCTGCCCCACTGTGCTTACCATGCAGAGCTGGGAGAAAGCTCCTCGTGGAATAGTGCCATTAACACTTTGTGCAGTAAAACCCAGGGGATGCAGATAAACGGAGACTGAACTGCCTTCAAGGAAAAAGCCCTACAAAAACAACCCCTCCTCCCATCAAGCTGTCATAGGAAATATTGTGAAATGGGAGGTGGAAAGCATAAAGAGTGGTGTGTGTGTGTGTGTGGTTTATTTCTATCTACGTCTTGCAAACTGCGGGGGAGATTTTCCCGTTACCGACAACTTCCTCTGAAATGAAGAGAGCCACGGGCATGTTTATACACACGGAGGGGCAAAATACGAAGCAAGCATAAGCAGGACCTCCTCTTACCCAAATCCCTTTTTGTCCTCTTCCTTTTTCCCAGGTTAAATCAGCCCTGCTCCTAATCTGTCTATGCTTATCATAGCCCTGGATCCTCCTCCAGACCCCACCTTGACCAGCTCTTCAAGCCCGGGTGTGCCTGAGGCCAAGTTTGCATGTAACTTTTCTCACAAGGCTCAGTTTCTGGCTTTAGTCCCAGCAAAGCAGTCATGCCATTGTCCTCTCTTCTGAGCAGGGTCAACCCAGCTGGATTTCTTCTCATTTACCTTAGACTGACCTAGGTAAAGGTTGTCCAGACAGGGTAATCCAGGAGATGTTGTTAAAGATGCAGGGAAGATATAGTCCCGGTCTCATTGATAAGGAGCAGTGCCCTTCGGCAGAAGCTGTAACAAACTGCTGAAGAAGTGACAACACTTTAATGCCTCCTAACTATATGTGTACAAAAATATCTATCTGTCTATGCCTTGCTGCTGAGCTCTAAGTCCTTGGGAAATGCACTACATTAACATGGTGAATTGTTTCTTGTCCCCAAGATATTTCTGGTGCCTTTGCTTAGCTCTGCACTGTGCAGAATAAAATGCCCTTAAAGGTCAATATGGGAGGCACTACATAATCCCCTGAGAAAGATCTTATCCTACAACCTAATGATAAGATCAGAAGAATTCCCAAGAATTCCCATTACCAAGAATCAACCCGTTGATCCTGCAGTGGAAGTTCCACAGGATGCATCAATATGCAAGATCCAAGGTGTCCTTCAGGGTGACATGTGCTTTGCCACAAAAAGGCTTTAAATCTTTAATGGGAAAGTGCACTTTGTTCCTTTCTACGAACACAGTAAAAGGCTTTAAATAACAGCTGTTCATGTGGCCCTGAAAAAGGTTGCTGTGTGGCTGAACTCTATAAATCTGGACATTTGCTGAATTGATTTTGCCAAGAAACATACAAGGGCTGAAAAATGAGCTGGAGGGATAAGACAGTGGTTGCTTGCAGATGCCATGTTGCTGCTGCTGCTCTGCAGAGACCTCCTTTCCTCAGTTAAAAAACATATTAAAGCCCTCTGTAGTAGTGGGAAGTTTACAGGTGGCTTGAGGAATAGCTGGATGAAGATAAAACATTCTCATTGTGTAGAAACGGGATGAGGTTCAAACCAGTCATAGGGAGAGAAGAGTTGAATTAAATGCAAATTCAGGTCGAGTGCCATGATTCATTTCATTCAGGTTATGAGAGCAGCTGTCTCTGTTTTCCACAACTGATGAGCATGATGTGATTATTTATTTTTTATTTGTTTGTGTGGGGGTTTTTTAGTGGGTTTTTTTTTGTTCCTGTTTTTCTTTGGTGGATTTATTTGCCTGTCTTGTTTTTGAATTCTTCTTTGTTTGTTTAGTTTTTCTGATATGATGATGTAATTCCAACATTCTTGTTTTACCAGTAGTGTTCCCTTATGCAATACTGGTTATACCAGTACAGCTTTATTCAGGAATATACAAAACACCAAATTGCTTTTTTGTTTGTTTGTTTTTTATGAGGATGTTATGCACAACAAGAATCAAGCTGGTAACTGGGAGAGTTTAAATTAATGTCTGTACTTTTAGAGATACAACATCAAGCAGATGAATACTGAGAGCCTTGGAGTGCCTTGGGTCTGCTTGTGGTCCAACACTGAGCAGCTTCCCAAAGCCAACAGGGTGTCTGTGCCCCTGGACATTGAGACTATAGTTGTCTATATTTGATGAGCTGAACAACTCGATATTTGCTAGATCTGCATTGACTATGTCGTGAATCTTATTCCCAGGTGGACACATATGTGAGGGAACTCAGATGGGACTGTTTCAGTCTGAAAGTTCTTGGGGCAAGATACTCTCTCCTGCTCTATTTTTACCTGACCCTAAGATGATGCTGAGGGCACAACCCACACGCATCTTCTGATGTTAGATACTCCTGAATTGCCTGGATCTTGTGCTTTCTTCACTGTCATTCTTGACACAGAAGGATAGATTTGGGCAAGAAACTAAAAAAAAATTAGCAGTTTTGTCTATACTAATAAATCACATGTGGGTTGTAAAGTCTACTACCATGGAACATTCCATTTTCATTTTACTCATCTCAGCATTCGAAGAAAAAGGAGTTCACAGCTGTCTGTTGGAAATGTGTCTTTCCAAGAATTGTTTGGGACAGTGCTTGTTGGCATGAGCAGAAACCAGTCATGTACTGTGTGGATGACCCAAAAGTATGGCTCATAGAGTTCCACTAACAGTGAACATTTCCTGGCACTGCTTAATTTACTAGCACAGATGAAGCCAGAAATAGGAAGAGCCCTATATTTTCTTCCTGTCTTGCTTAGTTGGTGAGAGAGATATGTTCTCCACTTAGTATCTTTGGAGGAGTTATTTGCATTCTGTCCACTTCTGTCTCTCACATGATGTGGTAGAATATTCATCTTTTAACATCTTATATCCTTGTTTCTGTGTAAAACTTCTGAATGCTAAAATACTAATCCTGAAAGAAGGCCGAGAAACCGCCTTAGAAGAACCTGCCGACCAAGATGTGTAATCAGTGCAGAAAAGATGCAAGGTCAAAGCCAGTTATCTTAATTGCTATCTCTTCCTTGTTCAGCGCTACTTGAACCTCTTGATATGAGGAAAAGAAATACATTACACTCCATTCCTGGAAGGTTCAAGGCCAGGCTGGATGGAGATTTGAGAAACCTGGGGTAGTTGAAGGTGTCCCTGCCCATGGCAGGGAGGATTGGAACTAGATGATCTTTAAGGTCCCTTAAACCAAGCCATTTGATGATTCTATGATATTCAAGTTTTCAGCCAGATTTCAGACTATGGTCCACCTGTCTTTTCTGAAACCTCCACCCTGGCCATTGGAAAGGTACAGTTTGGAAACCAAGCAGTGATGGGCCAAGAAACTGAGAGCCAAGGTGGCGTGGGACTATGTGTTCCTCTTGAGTGAGCTTTTCCCACTAATATGGAAAAAACCCCTTCCATCCATCATCTAGTGTTTCTTTCAAGCTGTTAAGGACTTGTTTCTAAGTCACCGTGTCCAATGATAAATTCACAGCCTGCGATCATTTTTAAAACACTTTTTGGAAGATTCTAGCGGCCAAAATGTGCCTATTGTTCCAGGAAAATAACCTTCTTCATTTCCAGCCAGAGTCTTTCATTTCTGTATGAATATTGACAGGAAGGGTGACTCAAAAGATAACTGTATCCAGGACTATTTGCCACAGTATTACTGCTTTGGATTCCACTGTGGTCATTCCTTACCATCATGTTGTTGTTATGTTTGCAAGAAAAATGTGGTGAGCCAAGTAAGTTTCTCACATGTTATCATCTTATCTGTAAGCCAGGAGTTGATGCTACAGTAAAGTGTCCTCTGAGTTTGCTTTATCTTAATGCATTCAGTATTTGACCTCAGAAAAATACAAATAAACTGGAGAGGAAAGGACAGTTTTGTTGTCAAAGCCGGATTGTGCATCAGCTCCTCTTTCCCGCTCAGCATAAAGCAGATCCCAGTCCCATCTCCTGTGGGCGTTGAGCCCCCAGCACAGTGGAGCAGTTGCAACAGGAGATGCTGAAAGACCACCTGTAGGACAAGCCATGCTTATTCAGATGGAAGTCCAAGTTGCAATTAACTGACCCTTTCAAAACAAGAGAAATATCAGATAATGCCCACCCAGGAATGATGGTGTGATTGCCACAACAGGACAGTCCAGAAATGAGAAAAGTTCTTTGTCTGTGCAAGGACCATTCCTGCATAGTTCTGGCTGGTGGGATGAAGATGGTTTCAGTCTACATGGCTGCCACCTTTCCTTGTGGTTTTGGAGGAGAATTTAAGTAGAGTATTTTTTAACAGTGGACTGTACTGTCCTCTCTCCTCCCTCTCTTCCCACTAACATTTTTAGCCCTAAGCCTTCTGGCTGTGAGAGGAGACAGTTGCATTTTGTGGTCAAACAGCTTCCCTCTTTCAAAATGACAACATTTGAAAACAAACCACAACAGAAAAAAGTTGATAAAACCCAAAGCTATTTTCATGGGAGACTACTGCTTCTTTTTTGCTGGGCCTTTGACAAGATATAAATAATTTCAACTCCAACAAAGACCAAAGCCATAGTTATGCAGAGTAGTCCTCTTGCTTACTTACCTTGTCTTCTTATTTAGAAAGCAAAAAGGTGTGTGTGAGAGGATGAAAATACTAATTTTCCAAGTGGCCTTGTGCAAGATATATTTGAATATCAAACATCACAATCTGTAGATCTTAAACTAATGAAATATTTAGTAGCCCTTTGTGACATTGATTCAAAAGCTTTTTAAGACTAGAAAAGATGGCTATTGCCAGACCTTCATGCAACACAGAGGTGAGTGGTCCAGGACTGTTTTGTGTCTGGTTTTTAGCATCTGATTGAACTACAGCATCTTCTGCTAGAACATGCTCAGTCTTCATAAAAAATCACTGAGTGATGGAAAATCCACTGTATCTATAGATATGTTGTTGCAATAGTTCATTACCTTTGACATCAGAAGATGTGTCCATCATTTCTAGCCTGAATTGGTGGGATTCATCTTACCTAAACTTGAGTGTTTACAGTGCAGATGTCCACTGAGCTGATTGCTTGAGAACTCTTTGAGATTCAAAGGGGAAAAAAAGCACTTGGTGATGGTATCTATCTTCATCTGGTTCCCTTAGGCTGTGGATCTATTTGCAATATCAGGGCCTGGAGTATCTAAACTGAGAAGTCAGTAGTTGCCTACACTTAGACAAATGCTGCTTGACACATCTAATTAACAGCTGGCTGCTGCCAGCCCTTTATCTACTGTTCACCTTCAGAAGCCTCAGCTGCCCCACACTAAAGGAGCAGGGACACTCAAGTCACTTTTTACTGGCTTGGATAAGTTGAAGGGATTGATATTCCTAAGTATTTTCGAGATTACTTATCACCAGAGGTTCTCCCTGAACAATTTCCACTACAGAAACTGTCTCTGAAAACAAAACCTTCCTAAGTCAGTCCTACTCACGAGGAGGTAGGGCAGTGCTCACTGTTGTTTTTACACACTCAGAGGTAATATTTGCCTTCTGAGCAGTTCATAACAATGGGAATTCATTCTGTCTCCACATCATTCAGGAAAGTTCTCATCATCTACATCCCTGTCAGAAAAATCTCCCCTGGTCTGCCAGCACAGCATATTCTGACCCTGCACCAAACTGAACTGTTCATGTGAGCCACATCAGGCCATGTGCTCTTCATTTGTCTCTTTAACTACCTGATTCTCCTTTTTCATCTATTTGTTAAATGTTGTCAACACATGCTATCTGGAGTGATCTGGTTTTCATTTTTCTTGCATTCTTGCTAAAGAAGAGCAAGAGTATGGACCAAAGGATGTTTCCCATCTTCTAGAAGTAGTCCTGGCAGATGAGAATTCCCCAGTTTAAATAAATTGCTGTGACGTATCAGAAACTACTTCCCTAGCTTAATCATAGATTATGATGAATAGATTTTTGGTCATCTGCAGCCCAATTCTGCACAGGTTGAAGAACTTACTTCTGCTTGTTTTTTTACCAGATCTCCTGCTCCTTCCCTTTGATGGCCCCTCATTCTTGTATTGGAAAAAAAATGTGATCAGTTCCTACTTCCATTCACATTTTACTCCTTCTGGATGAGCCATGCTCAGGAGAAAGGGCTTGATTATGAAATGGATTTGATAACTTCTGTTAGCTTTGAGGCCTCAGAGAGGTAACCAGCAATAGAAGGATTAGCACACACCCTTCCCTTCCCACCACAGCCTGTTCCCCTCATGCAGATATTTTCACTGAAATAGATGCCATATCTAATCACATTTCCACCAGGCCAGGTTGTTTTGACAGAAAGGCTTGTATGAAGCAGCAAAAGCCATGTAGTGAGAAAAGAAAAAAGGCTTTTCATGGTCCTTACGCTGAGTATCTGCTGTGCAACACACATTCTCTCTCAACCACAGATCCTATCAGGCTGGACTGCTTCCACTGAGAGGTGCCTCACTGTTCTCCTCTATCAGTGATGCACATGCAGCAGTTGTGGAGTTTATAGACTACTCTATTTTGGTAAGTAATCTCCAGATCTTTGCACTCCAAAAGGCCACAAATTCCTGACTCTTAAAAAGAAATATGGCAACAAATGTTACCGTGCAAACAGAGCAAAAAGCTCCAGTGACTCTGGCATGTTGTGCCAAATGGGAAAGATGCTCTGGAACAATGTATGTCCTGGTTGCAATCAATGTTGTTGCTTCTCCAAGTATGGGATATGCAGAAAAATCCAGGGAAATTAATTTGCTCTAACCTGAATGACTGCAAGGGCTCATGACTCTCTGCACACTGGAGTCATGACAAGTGACAGGCACTGTCAATGTTTAGAAATGGGTAGTGCAGTCAGATTTAAGTCTACTGGAGTCTTCTCCATCTGCAGACATCCAGGCATTTTGGGCTTTTGGGAATGGAGTTGTCATTGCATCATCCTGAAACTAAACAAAGTACTAAGAGTCTGGCAACTGGAAAGACTTAGGTCTCAACTTGGTCCTCAAAAATATTGATGTCTGCCTCCATTTTTGTGTAGCTGGTCTGTTGCATTCAGGCCTAATGGAGAGAAAAGCTGGGCCTATTTCCTCAATTTCTTTCTCTGTTTTCTGTGCTCCCTGGCTTTTTTCTCCCGTTGCAGCCATGACAGGCAAAGCTTGGGAAAAGGAAAACCCCTTCAGTATTTGGTTCTTCAAATTTTAGTGGGACAGATGATGCTCAACATGGACATGTAGCTCTCTGTGCCTGCGGAGGAAGAGGGTCAAGGATTTAAACACACCCATGCCTGGCTGTAGTCCTGTGTCCTGTCTTGAAATACCAACCCAACATGTGATATCCCACACTGTACCTCCTGTGGGAATCTCAGAAGCACTAGCAAAAGAAACAAAAAAGAAACATCTAAACAGTCCTATTTTTAAAGTGAAGCAGAACGATGGTCTCCTGTCTGATGCTGACAAGTGATAGCTCTGTGTCCCTATATAGTGCATCCCCCATGAGTTGTCAGATCACACTAGATGATGCTTAGAGCCAGGGGAAGGAGAAAAGAGAAACAAAGAAAGAATTTCACTGCCCAGCTCGTGATATCCTGGTGACAGTTTTGGAGATTCCTGTCAGGTACTGTGATATTCCTCCAGGAACCAAATTGTGGTCCCAGGTAGGAGCAAACCTCAAACAGTGGCACAAGCCCATCACCTCTGAGTTGGTATTTGAATTAGAGCATGAGTGGGGAGCTGGCAGAGAGTGGGGGAGAATGGGGAGTGTCAGAAAATTTATGGGTAAGGTCTTCAAAAGAGCTCTGTTCCCATTCGGGACAATGGGAGCCACTGGGGGCTTCGTGTGTACTTACCAATCTGGTCACGTAAGCACAAACTCCCTGATTTGGTTTATGAAGAATACCCTTCAGTCTGACACTGACCTCTAAAACAAATAGAGTATTGCAGCACGCTGATGCCCCATTCATCACCGGGTGACAATGGGAGCCAGGGCCCGTGAGCGAACAGCGTTTCATTCAGGGAGGGCTGAATTGCTCTGAAACACTCGGCGCAGCACTGCCGGTACCAGCTCCGTGCTGCCCCGCAGGCACGCTCCTGCCCCTGGAGATGAAACCCTGCCGGGGAGGTCCTGGGATGCCACGGCACCGCAGGGAAATCCTGTTTCACAGCGCACGGCTGGGTTGAGCTGCAGGGGGGGACAGCCAGAGGGAGTCACGGAGGGCCAAGGGGAGGGAAAGACGAGGAGGTCCAGGGTTATGGCTCACCCGGGAGTGTTCCACTTGACAAAAGGTGTCTCCTCACCCTGGGCTGAGCCAAGGCGCTGTACTGCTCTAGAGGCAAAAGGATTCCTAAGGGTCTCTGGATAAGGTCCTGCTCTGTGCACTGAACTATGAGAGCAATACAGCTGTGGTGAAAGGTGATGGAGAAGCAGAGAGATAGGGATGAGCAGTTATAAGGAGCTGGGCATGTTGTCTAGCTGGCCACGTTGTGCCATTGCCAGAGGGATAGGTATCTGCAAACAAGCCCCAACAGGGTCACTGGTACCTCACCAGCTAACTTTGGTGGGTTCTCTTTTTCTGTCAGGGGCTATTTCATGTCTCTCTATAGGGCACCAGACCAGAGGAAGTCTTTCTTTCCTATCCTGAATCCAGTCTGGGATGAGCACTAAAGCATGAAGGTGCATATGCTCACTGTGTTGGTTTTTTTCATTCATATTCTCCATCAATGGTTAATTCCTCCTGAATGAGCCTTGAACTGTCTGGTGATTGCATTTGCTGGTCACGTACCTCAATCACAAAAGCAATCACAGTTCTACATATGTTACTCATAAGGACCTCTGCAAATGACCAAAGTGAATATGTAGCAAGTCGTTCCCATGTGCAGATAGCAGGATGAAGACTGGCAATTACAGGGATTCCTTGAGCAAATCGCCTGTGTATGTACAGATGTGTACATTCACACTTTTAACAAGCCCAGTCTTATCTAGGCAGGCATCAGGCCTGTGAGAAATGCTCCCACACATTTTCTGAGGGTGTTGTTTCAGGGATTAAATCTGCCAAGGACTTGCCTCTCAGAGAAAGTGATCTTGTGCCGGTGTTTGAAAGATTGTAATGTGCAACATTATCTTTCAACAGACATCTGTGTTAACAACTGAAATGAAATGATGGCACATTAAAAACTTTACAGTGCTGTTGCAAAACACTTGCCAAAAAACCCTGAGCTGCTGCTGTAGGTTACTCTGAATCATGCCTGAAAACAGTTTATCCAGCATTACTTGGAAACAGGCACATAGTCTCCAGCAAATCTAATTATCTCCTGGAAAATAAAACACCAGTGCCTGTGTGAAAGGCTCAGTGGTGAGTGTAGGCATTGCCCCACCATTCAGGGGATTGATATGTGGATTTGTGATTTCTTTAGGTCGTGAAATCACAGTGCCCTTGCCAAGTGTGCAGTTGTCTGATCATGTGAAGATCACCCAGCTAGTGCTGGCTTGGCCTGTGAGGGATCTCAAATAAAGCAAGCAAGAGTGACACTGGGAGAATTCATGTCTTGATTTCCCAGCTCCTTGCTCAGAGAAGGACCATGTCACGAGGGCGAAATGATCTGGTCAATCATGATTGTTTCAGCACCTTTGACACTGGTAGGTGCAATTTACATCTTCCTTCTCCTCTGAGTTGTCCATCTATCCCCAGGATGGCTGAGGGAGCCCGGATGCCTCACTCAGCTGGGTGGAGGGTAGGACATGTGGCCGTAGGAGATCTTGGGAGATCCTACACAAATGGAGCTGTGGCTGCTCAGGCAGTGCAGCAAAGCCTGGGTGGCGAGCACTGAATTAGGGACCAAAGGCATGGCCTCTGTTCTGGAAACTCTGTGTAGGGGAAGGACCAAGTGAGATTGTTACTATCTGGTCTGCTAGGAGCCAGCACGACCTTGAGTCTCTGTAAAAATAGCCTGCTCTGTGCAATCTAAGAGGGTGATTTCTGCTTTAAATCTACTGTCATAAGAAGCAATTGTCATGGAGAGCTCCGAGGCCATTTAACAGAGGTAAGAAGATACCACGTCATGCATGTCATGCATCTGAACCACTTTACAGACCTCACTGTTTGTGAGGCAGAATGAGAGACCCTTCATTCAGGGCTTCTCAGGTTGGGGGTTCTCACTGGCACAAAAAAAATAATACAATGAAAATATAGATCAAACATGGCAGTGGTAAATCATACAGCAAGTACAGTTGGGGGATTTCCAGAAGAACTTCCAGAAGGAGATGCAGTCCAGTTAAGATTTGGCCTGCCTTCTGAGGATGGCTGAATGCTTGAAGAGGTGATATTTTTACCACAACAGATCTGGCAACAGAAACTAAAATTTAGGTGGGCAGATACAGCCTTTCATGTTCAGATGTACCTGTTGCTGTAGAGAACCTGAGCTGTGAATGAACACTCAAGCCTAATGGGCATGTATACTATGATGTGTCACTGTATAATAAATATATTAAAAAATGCAAACATTTGCATGAGTTTCCATTTCATTGGAGCTTATGTGTGGGTGAGCTCTAGAGAAACTGAAAGGAGACTTGTTGGACTTAGACCACTGCTGAAACATATTTGAGGTATCCACATATTCCAGCACGTTACAGGGTCTATGAACTAATAATCCTGTGGGGCAGAAGGTTAATGTTAGAAGCTGTGCAGTAAATGGTGGATAGAAATTGCTTAAAATAAGCAATTTCTGCCATTTGGAAAGATGTAGAGTATTGAAACACTGCAGGGAAAGCCACAAGGGATGGGACAGGAAGGGTTTACAAGAGACTTGTGATGTTTTGGAAAAGCAGCTGGAGACGAGAGAGGACTTGTAGAACACCCAAAAAGACACTGTCTGACTAATACGTGAGCAACTGAATTTGGCCACAGCTATCCTAGAAGACATGAGTTGAAATCAGCTCAGAGGTTATAATATTTGCATGAAGAAGTCTAATGCATGTGGAGTACTAGGGCAGAAGACTCTTGAGACATTTGAAATACATGATGGCATCCCACCTGAACGGGCTGAATGACAGGGGATGCCTGTGGCTGGAAGCTGAATCTCACCTCACATCAATCAGGTGACTTTAGAGATGGCTTGACCAAAGGCAGGTGTCTACCCTGAAGAATCTTAACAGAATCTAATCAGCTATGACTGTCTCTTCTTCCAGTACAAAGGAAATGTAGGTGCCAGATACTTAGATATAGGTGTGGTTGTCTTAATCTCATGGAATTGTTGCTGGTCTCAGCAGCATGAAGAACCATGAGACAGACCTGCAGAGGTGGTCACAGTATGCAGGGCTCACAGCTGGGGCAATGCTGCACCAGGAAGGACAGGATGTCTGGGGGAAGGGATTTTCCTAGAGCGGCTGGTAAACAGCCTGTGCTGAACAGTTCACTCCCTTTGCAGGCATATCCCAGAAAGTTACAAATACAAATCACAGGGAAGGTCCCTAATTTACTTCATCCCTTCAACATCCCATATGAGAACCAAGCATTGTCCAATATCAGGCAAAATGTTATTTTTCAGGATTATTTATTCTTAGGATTCTTTTTTTCCGGGATTATTTATTAAGGGTTTTCAGTAGACTAGGCTAAGAATAACCCTAGTGGGAAAGATGTGGTTTGGCTGAGTGCAAAGGCAGCTCACTGTCCTTTGAAGCTTTGCTATCGATGTCGGTGAGGTTTATCAGCATCTGAGTACTTGATATGTGTGAAGCCCACAGAACAGTGAGCAAGGCTTGGTAATGTGTCAGAAAGCAACACCGTCATTGTGGGGAGTATTCAGTATTTTGTGCTGTTGCAAAATTCAAAGTATCGTCAGAAGCTCTCTGACTTGAGTCTAGAAGTTGCTGCAATCTGAACTATTGGCTGTGAGATTTCAAATGCTGTGTTTGTTTTCTCTGTGCCATGTTCCAGGCTCATTCCCAGGGGACGTTGTGTCCAGACCATCTCCTGACCTCTGATCTATTACAAGTTAGCAAAGACTTGCCTTCAAATTTAATCCCCCAAATTTCTTGAGCCCTCCTTATTTTTTTGATTCAAGCACAGTTTAACCTTTTGCAATAACGCAACACTCCCTGAGATAACGCCTGAAGTCTCTGCCTGGTTAGCAATTATTTAAATACTCTGTTATGAATAGGATCAAAGCTTACTCTTATTGAAACACTCCATTCGGGATGCCAGAAGTTGTCACCGCATGACAAATGGATTGCCCGCTCTCTTCTCACAAGTGCGCTCTAACCAGACAGGGCTGGGCAGCCTGTGGGACGGGGAGTTTAATTAATAACAATATTTAATTTCTACAGCGAAGCACTTAGGGGAGAATGAATATTGCAGCAGCTGCTGCAGCACAGACGATGTGCCTGCCTCCGGTGCCCAGCCGAAAGTGTGAAGAGCAGCTCCATCAGCGAGTGCAGGCTCCAGAGCCTGCGCCTCCGAGAGTTCCATGGAATATTTCATCCAGGACAATTTTAATTTTTTTTTTTTTTCCTCCCTCTCTCTTTCTCAGTTACTGAGCAGCATAAGTGTCATCGTTCCTCCAACTGATAGTAGCTATGGAAACGGTGACATCACCACCGACATAGCGATACATAAAAATTCAAATGGCTGGGGACCGGTTGCTAGGAGAGCTCCGCTCGGGAAAGTCATCGGGCAGGCAGCCAAGGGACGGGAGTCTGCTGAACATGTTGTACTTCACCCTGGTGATTTTACCCTCCTCCCACTATTTTCCCTTTCACATGCAAAGCTTTTTTTTTCNACATTATAACAATGTGTACACGGTCAGGAGAGAAAACCTCATGCTGTACTTAACATCAAATAAAAGCCATCAGCAGCCACCTTTGTAGCACCCGAGTTATTATAAACGTGCATTTTGGGTCACTTTTTGGGCAAGGATTTTCAACTAAACTTTATGTATGCATGAACTAGAGGAAAATCTTGACCAAAAAAGTCATCAGTGATTTGAACCAGGGATGACAAGTGACTGTATTGAGTAAAACCTCATATTACTGGTCTGAATTCGGGAAATAGAATGTTTTCCAGCAGTGTGAGTCACATTTTGGTTTCTGGAGAGCTGGTGCATCTCATCTGGTGGTTTTGGCCTCTGGTGGTCAAAGGAAACAAGTGAAGCAAATCTTACAGGGCGAGGTGTTATTTTTTTATTAGACCAAAATTGTTTTATTAGACCAAAACTGCTAGAATAATCCACAAACCAAGGAAACCCTTCCCCAGGCTCTGAGAGGATTTATTGAGGCAGGTTTTTTTGCTTATTTTAGCATTGTTGGTTGACCTAATGAGAGATCTCACATACAGATCTGGTCACTTGCTGGTGGTTGCATCTCTCTTGGGTCTACCTGCAGTAAAGTACAACTGGTATGTCTATGCTTGTATGCAATAGATTCAGGGGTACAGGTTTAAATTTATGTTTCTATATACATACAGAAGTATATATACTTTTTTTTCCTACCAGATGAAATGTCACTTGCGGAGGAAGTTGTGCAAGTAGATTTTCACATGCCCATCCAAGTACTAACAAATGACAAGATCTTCATTAAGGCAGTATTCATACTGAATAGTCCTGGTAACTGACCAAACAGTGAAGTGGTATTGGGGATTTCTTGTTTAGCAGTTAATAATCAGAATTTTTTGTTAGAGTTGTTTTTTATCTGTTCCCCAGAAACTGGGTGTGTAAAATTCTTAGAATGTAACCAGAAAATGAAAACAGACATTTAAAAAAACACACATTAAATAACATATTTTCAGACAGTCTCTGATTCTAGAGAAATTCATGTGCACTCAGCACACCCCAGGCATCCACAGGAACTCAGACACACCTGAATATCAAATTAAAATGAAATTATTTTTATGAACCATATTGCGACCTATTAAACAGATAGTATGTCTCTCTCCAGATATAGCTGAGATTTAACTTATTCATGTTTATTAAATGTTTGGGATAATATTCATTAGGCATTCAGGTTTTCTCCAAGATAATAGATGTTCATGCTAAGAAGGTGTCTTCTGGTCTGGAAGGATGTTCGAGTGAGTGCTTCAGACATGTTTTTTTTGTGCTGATATTCCCCTCCATGGACCCTTCCTTGTCCCATCTGCAGCAGAACCCTTGCTTGCTCTGCTTTGGAGATCCATAATTCAAGGAACAGAGCTTTAGCTCTTCTTAGAATTGGACACCTCACATTGGCACCTAAACTCAAATATCTTCATTTACTAAAAGCTTCTCCTCCAGGAACTGCACAGCAGCATGATGATACTGCCTCAGTAACACATTTATGACTCAATATATCAACTATGATGAATGAAGGATATGTATAAACAGGGTCAGATCCCTCCAGTTTGGAAAACATCGAATCAAAAGCTCCTCAAGTACTTAGGTGTAAGGTTGTAATGGTAAGGGGGCAGTACTACCCAGAGAGAGCTGAGCCTAGTCCTCAGTCATGGACTCAGCCCAGGCATTGTGAAGTACTGATGAATATAAATATCAGGCCCTGGAGACATCTCACTGTATATTCCCCAACATAATGCACAGTGGGTACATGAACTTGGGTCCCACATCCCTGAGTTGAGTGCACTGAAGAACAAATGTAGAGCCTTTTGTTCATGCCATTGCTGATTCCTGGGTCACTTGGTGCCTCCAGCAAAAGTGTTTGAGTTGTAGGTATTCTGATGCTCTTTCATCACTTGAACCAATTTAATAAAAGCTGATTAGCACAAATGCTCCATGAACTTTTCCATTCACTAAAAAGACATTACTTTTGTTGGCATTCCAACTATTCCTCTCATTTCCTGTGTACTTTGCATCACACTCCACAAAACTGAATAGGTTACTTAGTGATGAATCCAGAAGGAAGAAGGAAAACCAAGGTTGTGGTGAGTTTAAATGAACATTTTCTTGTACATTCTATGGCTGCAGAAGCACTTGGTGATTTTCTTTCCTAGTGTCATGAATGGAACCAAATTACTCAAAACGAGATGGAAGGTCATACAGGTGAAAATGCAAAATTTGGGCCACTTGATCAGGGTTAGGACAGAAGTCATGGTGCATTCAAGGCAATGCAAGCAGTTTTATGGATCTGAAGCAGGTATAAAATGAGACACTTGAGGTTCTTGAGGACCATACAGGCTACTTCATCAATGCAATAGAATAGAAAGTTGATTTAAATTGCCTGAACTAAGAGGAAAACAATAAATAATAACAATGAAAAAAATAACAAAAAATAGTAACAATGAAAAATAGAGTTAGTCGGTCATTAGTGTGCTAAGAGCATCTTTTCACAAGCTGTACTTGGTATGAGGAATACTCAGGTAACTGAGGTCGGTGTCACAAGATGTGAAATGTGTCAGTGAGGTTGTGACCTTTGCTGGGTGAGCTGTCCTGAGATCAGAGTCTGGCAGCTGTGGTAGCAAGAAATGAGGTCTAGACTAGGCATGGATATGCTGACTGGTGTGCTTGCTGGATGTTTCTACATCAGGTAATAGCTCTTGGATTTCTATCACTTTTTGGGAAGAAGATGAGGTAGACTTGGAGATCTGTGTCCTTCCACTGCAATCAGTAGATTTGCCATTTTCTTCCAGTGGAATGAAGATGATACACTAAGGCCCAGAGCTAGAGTGGAGATTTTCCACTGGATTTCACAAACATCCTTCTGCTTAGTGTGATGCTTGAACATGGTCACTCTAAAACCTTTTTGATTCCTATTTTCTTGGTATGATGATAGGAATGATAACTCTTCCTTTTGTCTAAAGGTGTGTTTAATTCTATGAGATCAAGCTATTGTTTTCCCAGCTGAGCTTTAGGAAATGTAAAATACTTTGGACAAGCTTCTACATATTTCACAGTTGTTTTATCTTAATGAACTAGGATTATTCTTCAGTTACCTTGATGGAAAACAAGAAAAAGTCAACCAACAGTCTCCTTTAATAACAATAGCCACAGCAGGATTTGAACTTGCCTTCCCTAAAAAAAGGTAGGTATTTTGCTATCCATTAGGACACAAGATCTTTGGCTACCTTCCACAGGAATTTAAATGAGTTAAATTAGCTACAGGAGGGTTTCACTATTGTTCCCTAAATGTAGTGGAAGTGGATTTGAATTTACAAGGGGAAAAGCTAATAATTAAAAATTGAACATAAGGGCTATAAAGTACAAAATGTGCTCCCTTGGACTGGGATACGAAACTTCACAAAAAGTGTAGCTCCTGCTGTGTTATGCCTTTCCAGAGTGACTTAAAAAAAAAAGGTTTTTTAAAGGTTTTTTTTGTTGCAAATTAATTGCTTGTGGCTTCCATGGATCTTACAGCCTATAAAGATGTCTCCATTGTGGTTTCCATTGATTATTTCATTGAGGGTTCCCCCCTGCTTCTTGTTGCTGCCAAAATGACATAGAAATTAATAGAACTGTTAGTGAGGAAATTGCGAGAGCTACGAATGCCCCAGATCTGTCAGACCTTAAGCACTTAGGGTACAGACCACAGCAGTCTCCAGTTCCCTCAGATTTCCTGCATTTGCCCCTTTTCCATTCAGTGTCCCATGGGCCACTGGCAGCCACTCAGCCCAGTACACATTATGGTCCTCATCTGCATGAGTTCTGTGCTTCATAGGGATGAATTGTTTGATCCATCTATATGAGCCCTGACAGAAAAGAAAATAAATATTCCTAGGGGTCCTTTCAGAAGAAAAAAATAAATTGCCCTGTTCTGTTTCCAGACTTTTAGCACCAAATGAGCAATGCCCCTGGCATCTGTAGGATCCTAGTGTTTTACTTTGGGATATGATAGGGAATGGGATCAGCTGATATTGCTGCAGCTTTACCAGGCCCGTGTGATGTAATTGCAATTGTACCTGCCCCTTACATCAGACATCCAGGTGGTCTGGGGCATTTAAACCAGAAGTTCGACTGATCATCTGTCAGGTACCAGAAAAGTCAAGCTGGAGAAAGGTCTGCTGGCAACAGGATCTGCCAGCAACCTGCAGAGGATAGAGAACTACCAAGGGAACTCATCCTCACTTTCTTTCTCCACCACCAAGAATTCCATATATACAAGTGATGTGAAATTTCAGCAATTTCAGCTGCATATATAGAAATTCCACAATGCCTCAGAACCCCCTTACTGGGAACAAGGGCCAAGAGAAAATCTTGTTCTTGGTGTGTTTCTCCTGTCATGGCATTTTCCTTTCTGAATTTTAGCCTGTTCATCAGACAGCTCCCTTCCCAGAAACTTCTGCCTCTATCATCTTTTCTATCTATGCTGTTTCATTCACCTCCTCATTTCCGTTTTCTGCAAGCCATTAGTTTGCTATTGTTATTTTTAACATTTAATCACTGCAAAACGACTTCTGCATATTCTGTGCCTCCTGTCACTTTTGTTAAATAAGTAGTTGAAATGCTGCCTTCTAGGACTGCCCCGTTTCTTTTCCTAAGTAAGTTCTGCTTTTTCACTGAATTTTTTCACTCCTCTAAACTTTACTCTGCTTAGACTGTATTTTCTCCTGTCTTTCCATTTCCTTGTTTTCAACAGAGGCATATGAACTCCAGGTCTCCTGGGACAGCTAGCCTGATATGAAGAGAGAGTTTTGAAGTGCCTATGAGGAAAAGAGAGTTATCTGAGCAGTCGCTGTTGTGGCTCCAATAGCACTTCATCCACAGAAAATTTTTTGAAGGGATGGTAATTTTAAGTCCATAGGAAAGCAGAAAATGGGGTACAAAGCAGTGTGAGGTTACCAAGGGTAATCTCCAGACCTTACTTGCACAAGATAAGGGTATTTTTAGAAAGGTTGTGCATTGGAGCTAGTCCCTGTGGGTGCAAATTTATTCATTGATCTGAAGGATGCTATAAGACATCAGTGTTAGTCAGATCACTCATGGCTGGTATTGGACTAGGTATTCTTCTGATCCCATAACAAAGAGGAGCTGAGTAAGGAATGGGAAGCTTTTTGCTGAGAAAATGTGAAATCTTTGTTCCTCTGCTTTGTCAGGGACTCTGTTTCCTCTTGCTTAGCCCTCTCCTGCAAATGAGCCATTCAAAAATATGTGTTTCCCTTCTCCTTTTAGAGAAGGATAACCAAAGTTTAAAGATTTTCTGTTTCAGCTTAAAATCCAAGAGGAGGAAAAGGAGGAATGGAAATCTGTTATTTACTGTTATGCTGCTGCTATATATCAACATATATGACTAAGTGGCACAATCTGGGCTCAAACTTTCATTGTCAAGAACTGATAGTTTCTGAACACAGAAGAAAGTTTCACCCAGACCTCTTGATCCCTGGCACAAGGACTTGGTGTTTGCAGAATGTGAGGACTGTGAAGTTGGTGCAGTTGTCCAACAAAATTGCTGGCAGGCAGTACGGCTGGAGGTGTGTAATGCAACAAGCTCTCCTCATCAGCTTCTACCATTTGCTTCCCCAGCACATTAATCATTAGCTGGAGATGGATGGAGGGGAAGCGATATGTGTTCAGGTTTTAACAGAACTTTGTGTGTTCAAATTGTCAGTCAGTTAAGAGATGACAGGAGATCAGATTGAAGGTTGTATTCAAGACATTTTCAATGGCACTGAAGTTCAGAAGAGCAATTCAGACTGACTGCTAGCGCAAGCACCATTATATCAGCCAGAAGAGATCCTGTAATTCATTATTCAACAACTGCTTTTTTCCATTGTCTGGGTGGGGATTGAGGATCTGGTGGCCCAGGGTTGTAGAAAGTCTCAGTTTCCTACTGATTTCTTGAATTCTGGTTGCATACTCCAAGCATTACCATCTCAAGGTCATCCTCACCCCTAAGGACTCTTTGAATTGCCATTTCTCCTCCCTGTCTCCAGTTTCCCTACATGAAGTGCAAAGGCAACATTCCAAAGCAACTTGCCCATGGAATAGGGACACGGACAAGAAAGTCACCCAACAGCATTTTTGACATCCCGTGGTGCTATGTCAGGTCACCAGTAGCAGATGAGTGGATGCAATGAAGTTGCCAGTTTACATTCAGGTCATCCATTCCCAACACATTGGACTTTTCCAAACCCCCATTACCTTTGAGACTCAGGAAAGGCAAAAGTCCTCAGATGGAAAACCTGGGATGATTTCACTTTTCAAAGTGTTTCAGTGAGCAGCTAACCAGACTCTTGTTCAGTATTCAGGATTTTAACGTTTATACAGAAATGAATGGCAAAATTCCCATGCCCTTCAAGGAAGAGTAAGTACAGCCCTGAGTCCATAGGTAATGCATTACTATCAGATCTGATATTGGTGAGATTCAGAGTTTTATTCTTTTATATTTTATTTTATATTTTATTTTATTTTTATTTTATTTTATTTTTCATTTAATTTTATCTCTGCAAAATAAACTTTTCAGTTTATTCAAAGAAAGAAATTTCTGGCCCAAGACAGTTTAATCTATGGCTCTTTCTGTAGTATGAAGATCGAGAGATTTGGATCAAACTCTGTTCTTGAACATAGACTTGGGAAAAGTGGGGTGGTGGTGAACTCAGCTCTATTTTGGAGCATTGATCTCAATTTCAAACATAATCACCTCCAAATGCTAGAAATGGCATTTCTTCTGAAACAGAGAAAAAGCAGGGGGGAAAAGCAGGCCAGAAAAAATATTTGCCATGATCAGGTGAAGCTGTGCTGGGAGGAAGGGAAGCAGGGGCTGCAGCTGCTGGGGGCTGTAGGAAGGAGTGGAGTGAGCAGCGTGAACACTCACAGCTGAATCCAGCCTTCATGAAACCACCCCGTTGTGACTGCCAGGTAGGCCCCACGTGTGAACATGGGATCTAAGGATGCCCCTAGAGCCAGCAGCTGCATCTGTAGCTGGCTGCCTTCCCCCAGGGCTCTCCTCACCTGTGTACAAACTCCATCACAAACTCAGACCAGGATCCTCAAAGGGGTTGCCAGCAACTGCTGGCTGATTTATGAGTTGCTGTCAGATATGATACGATAGAAGGAGGTTTTTGAGATTCCCAGGGAAACCAGGTGGCTCTGAAGAAACCTTTCTAGGTCAGGGCTGTTGGTGGTAAATGTCTTTGGCTAGTTGTAGCTTGGAAAATTGTACTTTCTGCAGCTGAACTTCTGAAGGAACCTGAGACTGTGGCAATTCTTCATGACCTTGTCTCTTGCAGACAGGAGCTGGATTTCTGGGGGCAAGATTTTCCATAATTAGGCATTATCAGTGTTAGTGCTGTAGCTGACCCAGCAGGCCCAGTTAGGCACCATGGCCATGTTCAACCATATGAACCAAAAGCAAAGTAATAGTGTGTGTTTTGAAAGACAGAGAACCGATGTGAGGGTGGGAGAGAAGGGAAAAGCTGTGACTGAGCTTTTTGCTCTCCTCTGGAGCACCTGCTTGTGGTCACAAGCAGGTAAGACACAAGACCTAAGTGGAGTGCTTGACCAGTGGACTGCTCCAGTATAGTGACTTCTTTGTGCCTGGCTCAAGACCAACCATCATTCCGCAGCAGGATGTGCAGTGCCACGAGCAGAGGGAAAAGCAGAAGCTTTGTGTATCTCCCCACTTGCTTCATTTGAGAGCAGTGCAGACACATGGAGAGGGATAAATCCTACTCCATGTCCATGGATATGTCTCCAAGGGTCAATGCTAGAATTACAGTTTCTCAGCATAGATTCATAGAATATCCCGATTTTGCAGGGATCCACAAGGACCATTCAGTCCAACTCCTGACCTTGCACAGGACAACACCAAAAAACACACCATGTGCCTGAGAATGTTGTCCAAATGCTTCCTGAACTCTGGCAGTTTTGGTGTCATGACTCCTTCCCAGGGCAGTCTGTTCCAGCGCCCAATCATTCTTTGGCTGGAGAACATTTTCCTAATATCCAACTCTTTCAGCATCTCTGCTGAAAAGCTCCAGACCAGCTTTACAGGCAGGGTGGGCAGATGGTATCCAGCTGAAGGACTTGATGGCAACATTTATCATGGTGAAGAGTCACCAGGCTAGAAGAAACCTTCTTGGCTCGTTGCAGCCCTGATACTGCAAGTGGCGAGGCCATATGCTGTCTCCCACAACCTGTGAGTCTGTTCTCATCTCATCAGGACCTATGCTGAGATGCTATGAGAGCTCCCTATTTATATGGCGTGGCTTATAAGCTTCTGCATTTGTCACTCCATATGTGAATCTCACGCCAGGTTTCAAGTCTGGGATAGGTCTCTTTGGTTGCCCGAGAAGGTCAGGATCCTTCTTGGCCAAAACTCTCTCCCTCACATTTGTTCATAACTTTCTTTCTGGTTTTGGATACGAATTCATATTTCAGGTAACCTTTAATAAAACTATTTTTTTTTCTTTATTCATTACTCTCCCTCTCTCCCCCTTTCTTTGTATTTTAATTTGAACAGATCTAAAACTTCCACACACTGACCCAGACACTGCTATGTATCCAGATGGTTTCACTGGGATCCAACCTACAGCAGGCAAACATCTTGCCCAGGGCACACAGAAATAGTCCCAGAGCACGAATCCTAGGACAAAATGCTCTATGCAGCTTTCCCAGAAGTGCAAGTTTCCCTCACAGGCAAAGTTTTCCTCTAGGGTCTCAGGCTGCTACAAAAGAAGAATCTTTTTGCTGCAAGTGTATTTGTTCATCTACGTACCTGTATCCGTGCAGAAATGCCAGTCATGCGGAAAATATAAAATATCCCCCCAAAAATAAAACATTCATCGAAAAATGAAATGCTGTTCAAAAATCGTCCCCAGCCGTCTCTGCCCCGCTCTGCTTCGTGTGAAGCCCATTGGGACACCTCAGCGTACAAGAACGGGTGTTGGCATGGCTCCATCCTCCTGCACTCATGATGGAGAACCTCTCACTCATAAGGAGACAGGGGGGGAATTGCTGACATGGAACTGCTGCACGACACCTCTGGCAATGGAGGGCAGGAGCCTGAGCTGCGCCAGCCACACACGAACCCCACTGACCGGCTTCCCCCAGCCCTGGCACCGCCGGGGAACGAGATGCTTGCTCTGCCACGACGCTGCCCGAGCAAGCCAGGCTTGTCAGCGCTGCATTCTGGCAAGATCCCCTGCCGTGTCCCGCAGAGAGGGCGAAGGGCACTCGGCTGGCTGAGCCAGCCCTGCGGGGCTCGCGTGGAGCGAGGGGTGGCCGTGGCGGGTCGCCGTGGCATCCCCACGGCTGGCAGGGCTGGCTGCCACCGCCTCGCCTCTAATAGGATCAGAGTGAGGTCAGGAGGGAGAGACAGGCTGGACACTTTGACGTCGGCCCGTGTTCCTCCGCCTGAGTAAGAGTCAGCTCCTTGCGGGGCGTGTGAGGGGAAACCTGAGCTGCCGTGGCACGGAGCGGGATGCAGCGCAGCAGGAAAGGGCGAGCAGCCAGGCTTCCCCCGGGTCCTAGCCGCCTTTTGCTGCAGGGCTGGCCTCTGGAGCTATTTCACGCCGTCCTTAAGTAGAAATCCCTCCTCAAAGAGGTTTGCAAGGAGCTGCGAGTTAAACGCGACTCCTCCTTGGCTCCCTGCCCGCCGCTGAGTTCAGGCTGTGAGTCAGGGAGCAGGGGAAGGAAGCCAGGGGATGCAGTCATGCTGCGAGGGGAAATTTGTGCTCCACAACCTTCAGTACGTGTGAGTGGTGCGTGGAGGTGGCTTTTACAGGTGGGAAATGCCTCCATTGAACTTCTGGGCCCTGCTATCCCAGAGACCTGGGTGTCACTGCAAAGTGGGGGCTCCAGGCAAAGGACCCCAGCACTGAGTTTAGCATCAAGCTGTGGAAACCCCCCCATTCCCTCTGTGTTTGGGAATACTCTGCACTCTCTAGGATGCTACAGATAGCTCATGTACCCTTACATCATCTGGCCAGTGTCGTCCGGTCCTACCAAGGGGACACATAGACCCCCCGGACCTGCCCAGCCCTTGACTCACCTCAGCAACCACACTTCATGTGACAGCTTTGGAAAGGAGAAGGAGGTGTAAGGAGGTGTTTCAAACCACTTACATATTTCCCTGGACTAGGTTGTGAGAAACTAGCTCTTGGAAGCTCCAGCTTTGTCTTCTTTAAAAATTCCCAAACTGGGACACTCTGCAGCCCTGACCCCCTTCAGGACACTCCATTTAGAGAGAATGTTGCATCCCTCTCTCAAAATCACATAAACCCCAGAAACCAGAGATGCTGGCAGCTGCTTGGATAATTTGGCTGACTGAGCATGACTTTGATTCATTTATTTTTTGAGAGGGAAATATCTGGCTCAACTGGAGACTAATTCCCTCCCTCTCCTGAGATTGTCTTTAATAGCTAAATCTCAGCTCTTGCTCGCTCTCATGCCTCTGGAAACAATTGAATCAATTCTTTGTTTATAAAATGCCTGTGTTTATGTACAGTTGACAAAATAAAACCCGTCTTTTATTTTCCTGCCAGATCTCAACAACATTTTTCTTTGAGGAAAATTTTCACTTTATTTTGTGTGTTTCTCACTCTCAAGTTGCAAGAAAGAGACACCTTTAGAGAAATACAGGTCGTGACCTAAATCTATTTTTTGTCCCAACCTGAATCCACATACACTTGACTTCCAGAAGCTGATGGCTGGAGCTGGACTTGAAACACACGACATGTGAAAGTTGTACCTCTGTGCAGCACTTCAGATGTGTTCTTCTGCTCCAGAGAGTCCCAGAAATGAAAAATGTGCTAATATAATGTAAAAGTAACACTGTGTGGTTTAATCAGTTCATCTCCATGTTCTAATGTCAGGCTGGCAAAACATCCCAGCTTCTCCCAGACCCAGGACAGTCTCCCTTGGCAAACACAGCTCAGCACTAACATGCATGAATTTTGGCTCTACCTTTCAGCCTTCTGCCCTCAACCTTGTCATGCTTTGCTGCTGCCAGCAATGCTCCCAGGGCTCAGGGCAAGTCACTGCCTGTGCTTTGATGTCACCACACTCGCAGGTCCCTGAGGCTTTTATGTTACCAGAGACCCACCTGGCACAGCTGTTCTGTCCCAGACCCTCCTAAAAAGAAGCAGAGCTATTGAAAAGAAAAAGGAGTGCACACACACAGCCGTTCTGGCACAACCACACTGCCTTTAATTCACATTCTCCGCTTGTTTGGAATAACATCATCATGTAGACAAGCTGTAAATTCAGTTCTGCCAAAAAATCAAGTTAATCCCTGCATTTCTTAATGCTCATCAGACAGAGTTTGCTCCTGGGTTTCTGGCTCTGAGAAGGAACCTCCAACAAGTTTTCTGTAGCTTGAGGTACCTGACAGCCAGCCATGGGTACTTCTTTTGTGAAAGTAATTAAAAAAAATACTTCCCATGCCAGGACCTAGGTTGAGGAGAGTAATCTTGGGCAGTTTTTACTGACTTGTGGAGTTTGACTGCCTGAGGAGGTTGTGAGTCACATACGCAGGTGGTTGTGTCTTAGAAGCAACAGTTTTAGCCAGCAGCAAGGTACCTCTTGCATGGGAGTTGAGACAGATCTTGGTTACTGGTTGGAAGAGGTCACACTAGCCAGGCAGCTGCTAAATGTCTTTAATTGCTGTCAGCACTCAGTCCCTGCTCTGTGGGTGCATTTTTTACCTTTGCAGCTGGTAACCACCAGCACATCTCGCTCCTTGCCTGGAGGGACTGAGCTGCTGCTGTACAGACTGGCTGGAAACTGGTCCCAGCATGAGGGAGTTTGAAAAGTACCAATACATTGAAAAAAATGACGTGAAAGGAAGCCTTATCTTCAGGCTGCTAGAATGTGCAGCTATGTCTACCTTGGCATATCTAATTTTTATGTGTAATCTAAGGTAAATACACCACAAAGGGAAGGTAGTGCAGTTTTAGTCAGCAGTAAACTTCTTGAAGGCAGCTCCAAGGGGAGATAATCTTTCCCTTGTCTAGTTTGTTTGGAAAGAAAATTAAACTTGCTTGTTCTCATTGTGTGTTTACCCATTGTGTTTAAGTTGGTTCTCAGCGGTGCAAAGTACAGCTTTTTCTGTCTTGCAAATCAGTCTGTAAACATGTTCACTTGCTTTTGCTTCTTTCTCAACTTTAGGTGATTAAAAAACACAAAAATGCAAAATTCACCCTATCTTTGCCAAGGGAGCATTTTCAGCTGGGTTTCACTCTGAATGAAATGAGAAGTTGAGCTCTGCATTGCAGTGAAAAAGAGACTTCATTTCTATTTCTCGTGAACATTCATGGTACAACCTGTGCAGAAGCAGGAATATTTTCTGCTCTATCTTGCAGTCATGGACTCTGGGTTTTTGTCACGCCCAACAGTGCAGCCCCCTCCCCTTGTTTGCAGGGTGAGATGTTGTTTGTACGAGGCAGGTGGACAAATTAATAATGTTCAGAATTGAGCCAGATGTGCAGCTTTATAAAACTTGTTGCTTAAAGGCATTTCTGCTCTGGAACCGACTATAAAAGAGTAAAACTGACCGTGCCTATGACGAATCCTTTGAGACAGGGTAAGTGATAGTGTAGATATAAATACTGTCTCTAACAGACATTAGACCCATATCAGTGGGAATGTTTATAGATAGCTGTATCTATTGGCTGATTAACCATCTATGAAGACACACAATAACAATGTCATAATCCTTTACAACCTATTAAAAGTCCTGTGGTGCCAGCTCTTCTTGGAAAAAGACATCTCACCTTTTATTAAAGAATAAGACAATGGGGGTTTTAAAGTTTTTTCTTTTTTTTTCTCTCTCCTTGTGGTCTGAATAATACCAACCGCACTGATGGAGGGAAGAAGACATATGTGAGCTCTTTGCAAGCTGGTAGGACCCAAGTGACAGAGCCTTCACTGTTCTGCCTTCTCAACCCTTGTTCTACCAAAACTTCAGGGAGAGCAAGGCAGCCAGGTTTTGGCTTCTTCCTTCAGCAGCTGCTAAAGTTATGATTTTTGAGCCAAATGACTGAATGACTGCTGCAGAGTGCAGGGTGAGGTGAAAGGACTGGTGAGGGCAACCTGCCTGGCACCTTCAGTCCAACTGCTTAAAGCTGTTCACATAGGAAGAGCTCATCAGAGCTGAATCCACTGTGCTAACATGCTTCATTCCAAGATTTACAGGGGCTCCAGACCCTGATGGTGCCACCACAAGGCTATTTCTTACAGCATTTCAGCTTCTGCATATTAGGGACATCATGGAAAAGAGAGGGGGAAAAAAAACCCCAAACCAAAACAGGCAGATATTTCCTTTCGTACTCTGGGGCTGTGGAGGTGGAACATGTTTTCCAGTGTTGGTTTTTCCTCATCCCTAACCTCTGGGTCCTCTTCAGCATTTCCTTTCTCTCCATGGTTACTCTATACAAACAATCTCCCTGCTGACACGGTCAATGCAAAGCTGCCATAAATACGCACTGCAGATGCAGGGTATGAGTCACCCACGGTGACTCATCTGGAGCGAGCCTTGCTGGGGCCTGTGAGTCAGCAAGCCTGGTTTGCTGCTGAGCTCACACCTCCAGGGAGTGGAAACACATCTCAGTGACTTTCGTGGAAGCCCAGGGAGTCCTGCATGGGTGGCCCTGATGCCTCATTTGGGAGATAACTGGAAATCGGGGGAGGAAAGGTTTCAGTCAGTTTTCCTGTAGTCTCTGGCAGAAGGAGAGGGCTTGTGTAACGAGAGGGTTGCCACTGGGATCGGATGGATTTGTGTCTGAGCCCACCCATGGTGAGAGCCCAACCTGCAGTCACTGGAAATCATTATGCACCTGAGGGGCAGGCACAGCAGGCTGCAGGTGGCAGAGGGCAAGTCATAGAGTCACTCTCATTTTTTAGGGCAAGCTTCATGTGGTGAGTCCATAAACCATGAATTTTTCTTGTGGTTATTTACCCTAACTCAGCCACAGCTCAAATAGGTCCTGAGTCTGTATGGTCTCAACATTCTCAGGATGCTCAGAAGTCTCCCCTATTTACTTATTACTGTGGTCTGTTGGTTCACAATCATTAGATCATCATTCACAAGAATTCAGGCAGCCTGATCCCAAAATGATAAGGTTTTCATGATGACAGGTTAAAGCAAATTTTGCTTAACAATATAATCAGTTGCTACTGTGGGCAAACAAAGGATAAAGCAAGGCAGATATGGCATGGGAAAGTTATGTGTGGAACTGATAGGAACTGTATGCAAATGTGAACACGGATAGAAATAAACTCAATATAAAAAAAGGAAACATACAAGCTTGTAATCAAAAGGGAAGTGTAGTGTTGTTTTGTCTGGTTTCAGTTTATTTTTTGTTGGGTTTTTTTTTTTTTTTAAAGACAATAGGAAAATTGACTACTAGAAATTTGGCATAAGTGTTGTGACTAAATTTCAGGCAAGGCTGGGGCATCTGCTGGTTGAGGACATTGTATGAATGCCAACTTGGGGACAGGAATGCAATTGGGCCATCAGATCTCTTTTTTATTTCTTAAGAAATAATTAAAAATATCCTCATCTAGCTGAAACAGATGGCTACAATCACACCATTTTGTCTTAATCTGAATAAGGAAAAAATTGTTTCCTGGCTTCATGACACTCAAGCTGTTCCTCTTAGCCTTTTCCCCAGGAAAAGCCCCAAACATTTCACACCTTTGACATTCTCAGGTTCTACCTACTGGCCAGACTAACTCATGCTAAATTTCCCTAAGATGTCCATAACAGTTTATATATATGAATATATCTCTATATATCTATATAGATATATATATCTATCTTCATAGTTGATGCTGTGCTAAGTGCTGTACTGAGGTCTCTGAAAGGGCTAGGCTTAAATATGGTGTGTAAAGCCCTTCCAGATAATCTTTTGTAGATTGGTCTGGTCATGCCAGGTCCAACTTACAGTCATTCCACTCTGCTGAGCAAAGCTGGGCCAGACCTGTGATGCCCAACATGCTTGGGCTGGCTCCCATTCAGAGAGCCCTGCAGCTCAGCTTTACCTGCATCCAGGCTTCACTGTTGCCAAAGAGGCTGGTTTGCAGAATGATCTTTTCAGTGAAGAACTGTTTCCAAATCTGCAACATCAGGCTCCAAAAAGGGCTGGCTCGCAGCCTGTTGTATAGAGGAGATAAAGTTAGATGATCCCTTACGCGCTGTGAAATGCTCCATGAAACTTTGTAGGGGATAGAATATGAACCTCTCTTAAACAGACTCGCTGTGACAGCCTGGGGCCTGCATTTCTCATTAAGATTGCTTTTGGTTTTGATGAGCAAGGGATTCTTGAGGAGTGTTGCTCTGCTTCTCTCTTGTATTTAAATCCCTCCTTCATTTCTCCACCGTTCTGTGTCTTGGCCGTTGTGGTGACACTGCTGTGAGGATCTTGCTCACCACCACCCTCAGAGCAGCTGGTTTGGTTCCCAGGGCAACTGTACCTTTCTGTGTTCCCCTTTTGGTGCCTGTGCTCCCTTCAACATTGGTAGGAGATGGTGCCTTCTCACAGGAATAACTCGCTGGGGGAAGGTGCGGGACCATGAAGACATTTGTCAGGCATCTTGCAATGGGGAGGGAAAAAACCATCAGCTGCTGCAAAAGCTGACATGGTGCAGCAGAACATGGGTTTGTTTTTATGGTGCTTTCCAGAGGGCAACTAGTGATCTGAGAAGACGCTAAGTGGACCTGGGTGGAAAGGGAAGGCCTTATTCATAAAAAGAACAGGGATGAAAGAGAAAAAGCTCACTTGGTTAAAGTGGAAGGGTACAGGCATCCTTCAGACCACTTGTCAGCCTGGGAGCCATGGACTGCTTCCAAGAGGTCCAAGAGTGGTAGCTAAGAAATGCACATTATTAGGCTTTATTTTGCTCTGCAGGAGTCTGTTGCACAGCTGGAAAATGTAATTAGGTCCTTGTGCTCTAAAACGGGCTGCACACATACTGCTCCGGGCTGAGATTAGAAGGGGAATCTGGCAAAAGGTTAGGCACAGGCTATGCTGCAGTGGAAATATACTTGCTCTGAATATAAGAGGATAAGATTTGTCCCAGAAGCCACCTTCCCTTGACAATGACCATTTTTCTGGTATATCCAAGGTAGCCAGAATGGTTTTTTATAAACCTGGAATATATCTGTGCCCTTCATTTTGGGTAGAGTGCTAAACCATTTCTACAGCCAGAACATGAAGTTTACAGAATAAATTGGCAGACTGAATGAAGAATAAGAGTTAGAAGAAGAGAATCTCAAGAAATAGACCCATCTCCATAGAATATGTTCTCCCTTGATTTGGGGATAAGGAAAAGAGCTGAAAGAGGACAGTGTGTAAGCAAAGAAAGTTCTTTCCTAGCCAGTGAACTGGTCTTGAGAGATCCCAGATTTGCATTTCCTCTGTAACCCATGAGGTTACTGCTACTACTGAAGAATGCTGCTTCCAGAGCCAGGTGTTTCCATCATTCTTCTTCCATCTTTAAAGTAAACGGAGTACACAGGGTACTGTCCTCTGGACATCCCTCCAAAGAGAAGATAATCACCTGTCACTACCACCAATCCTTCCTACAAGCTATAAAGAGCTGTACATTTATCTTTATGTTCAGATTTTTCTCTAGACATAAGTGAGCACTGTCAGTACACTTCCATGTAAAAGAGCTCTTGTTCTTACATCATTGCTTTGATTTTGTTTGGTTTTGTTTTTGTTTTAACCTGGAGAAAGTCCAACCAAGAACAATAGTAAGGTTTCAAAGCCAAGCACCCTGGTGCTAGAAGCTGCCAGAAGTCAGGCTGTTCACATCAGTTCAGTTTGATCTCCTATTTTGATTTCTTTTTACAAGACCTTGCATATTGCAAAAGAGGGGCCCAACCTCTTTTGAGAATGCTGGTTGGATAGTGAATCATGCCATAAAGCGAACACTTTCTCTTGTGATTAAGGCACAGTGTGTGTATCCAGGAGAGGTAAATTATATTCTTGGCTTTGATACCACCTTTTGTTTGATATTGAGCTGGGTGAGATGGTATCATAATGCAACTGTACAAGGTGGCTGAATTATGGTGGTGGCTCGACAGCATGAATTACAGCCTTCTCCATTGTAGCTTTTTTTGACTGTACTTTGAAATATTTGTGTTCCTGCAACCAAGCTGTTTCATAACACACATTGTCCTGGAGGACTGGGTAGATCCCTGCCTTTCTCAGTGTCCTCGACAGAAAACAGCGTCTGGGTGATCACTGGCCGGAGCCTCTCATTGAGATCGTGCCTTTCTCCACTTGAGGGCGATGTGACCTGATCCAGTGCACACGAGAGGCAATTCGGTATGAAATCAAGATAAAAAGATTTTGACACCTAGCGTTGAGTGTCCAAATGAAGTCCAGGCACCTCCATCACTGTAGCTGGTGGAGAGTCGTTCAAAACAGCCGGGGGAGTCTAGAGGGAAAGTCAGCTTTCTCTGGGATAGGCAGGCATCAGCTGAGCACATGAACTGCTCCCTGCGTTCACTGGGTGGTATTGGGGTCATGTCTCCCTTTCCACAGTAATGCCCTTATGTCTTTGAGGTGGTCTCAAGACCCTGGTATGAGCTCCCTCTGCTACCCCAGAAGGGTCTCCCAAAGGTCCTTGTTTCCATCTGACATCTGTGTGCAGGTTGTGTTGACCATCCCAAGACATGTCAAGTGTCAGTTGAACAACAAACCAAGGCACAGATCTCTGCTCACAACTATGGGAATTTGGACACTTACATCATGTACAGACAGAAGCATTCAGCTGCCTACATTTCAGGGTCTTGTTTTCAAGATAATCCCTGCCCAGGGTTATTGGTGTCATTGAAGAAAGGAAAATGATCAGCTGGGTGTGGAAATGCAGGACATTTTTGCTAAGGGAGCTGCATGCCCACCTTTCAGTCAGACTGTGACTAGTGAGTCAAGATCTCAGATCAAGAAAAAGCTGCTGAAGTTGCCTGAAAATAGAGGTGATGCTCCACTGCCAGGTTGCATAGTCGGCTTTTGCCACAAAATATGTGGCAACGGGGCTTTTTAAAGAAATAAAAGTTTGTTTTGCAAAGGCCTGTAATAATCCCTATGGAAAGAAATATAATTTCACATTTCTGCAATAAAGCAATATACTTTTTTATTGTAGTCCAGGAAAGCTACCTTATATGCTAGGAATGTGTGAATGTGCTATGACTGCCTGATAAATGTTAGCTGATCTAAATAATTCACCTTATCCATGTCTATTTTATCTGTCAGGTTGATCGGCATTTATCTTCCTTGTTTGCAGACAAACAGGAGAGAAATATTATAGATGGAAACATCTCAGTCCACTTAAAACTACATGAAACTAAATCAGTGTTACACTAGCAATTGAAGCAGACATTTCTAATTAACAGCAGCTTAAAACACAGCAAAGGTCTGTAATGAAGTAAATAGATCACCATTGTCCCTAGCATTAGGGAAAGTGTTGTAGGGCACCAGAAGCCTAGTAGCCCATGCATCTTTTTTGAGCCTGCCTCCCATGACCACATTCAGAGTCTTCACAGGTTCAGGTCTCATCCTAAAGCAATTTTTCATGTATAACACTCGAATTTTTTGAAGCAGAAGGCTATATATTCTGCCTTACTGGGTGTAAATGTTCTTCTGATGTGGTGAGAGCTGAACAGAAAGTACCCTTTCTTTAGGTCACTGAGGACAGGAAAAGATCAGGTCCAAGGTCCTGGAGCAGAGCCCAGAACTACAAATGCTTAACTCCTGGAAGCCAGTTGAAGTTTAGACCTGTAACAAATGTTGGGTCCCACAATAACTCTGTGGGTATCCCCAAATACCTCTTATCTATTTCCTTGTGTCTAATCATCTTCTGATGGCTGATGTAATAACACTTGGGTTGAGCTGTAGCAGGCAAGGATTTGGTTTTGGTTTCCTTAGGAAAAAAGAGGAAACGAAAGTGCTTTCATTTATGTGTTAGTGGGTTAAGAAAAGGGCTCTTGGATCATTTGTTTCATATGTTTGTCTATCTCGTTTCTCAGACAGACAAGGTAGTGCTGTTCTCTTAACCTTGAATATGGGACAGAAGTAATAAGAGGAGGAAATGTTTTTCGGGAAAAACAAATTCAAAGGGGGAGGTTTCACACCAGCTTGCAGACCCCACTCCCTCACAGAGTTGCAGAGAGGCCAAGAGCTGGGCAGGGCTCAGGACAATTGGAAAGTGCCTGTCCTTTCCAAAGTAATTGCACTGGGTCTGACAGAGGTGACCCTTCCAAGTACACTTTGAGAGGCTCCTCAGTTTTGGGTGTAGTCTTGCATTTTCTTCCCAGACATGTAGCAATAGTTCTGCTTACCTGCATCCAAGTGAAGCCATCCAGAAAGCCCTGGCATTGTGATGGCTGACCATCCAACCATCTGCTGATAACAGCGTGAGCCTTCTGTCTGCCTTGCATGGTGACATTCCTGCAAGAAGGACTTCTGCTGAGCAACTGCCCTGCAGAAGGATGAATTTACTGGCTATGTCTTAAAAACTTCCTCTCTAATGCTGAAGGTAATGGGAATATACATTCCTGCTGGCCTGCTTGCTGCTGATTTGATATCATGCCACATGGGGGAGGTGTTGGAAATAGGCAAATACTACAGAATTAAAAAAAAATAAAATCACTCTGAGTTGAAAGGGAGGAGAGCCAGGAAAGGAAATACCTCAGGCAGAGAATTACTACTTCTGTATCAAAGCCAGCAGCTCCTTACTTTAATATTTAACACCCAGGAGAGCTGAGGGGGAGGATGCCGAGAATGGGTGAAATTTTTCAAAGGAACCCATTTTCTAGTGATTTTCCTTGGGTACATTTTTCTAGTGAATATTCAGTTTGATTAGAAATGTGACTTCTGCTCATGAGAAACACATTTACACGTTCAACTGCAAATTGCTGAACAGTTTCATCTGGAAAAGTGTGGAGAGCAGCTGGAAGGGGAGGTGAAATCAACCCCATATCACCAAAATCCAGAACTCATAGCTGCTGCTTTTCTCACTAGAAGTCAAAGTAAAGTGTTTAACTCTGGGTCAAAAAGAATTTTGAAGGGGTCAGCAGAAGAGAAGGCAAAAGGGGGAGGCAGCTTTTTGTTGTGTTTACCTACCTATGGGAGGGATATTGAGAAGACATGCACAACAAAGGATGGTGAAATGGGCACAAGCTGCATCAGGGAAAATTCGTTTTGGAAATAAGGAAAAGCACCTTTGTCATGAAAGCACTGAAGCACTAGGAGAGAAGCCCAGAAGAGGGTGAGCAGTCTGCATCTTCAGAGATAATCAAAACTCAATGAAGCTGGGCCCTGAACAACTAGAGATGACCTTGAACCTAGACCTGCTTTGATCAGAGCACTGAGCTTTAGACCTCCAGACATCCCTGACAACCCAAATTATTCTCCAGTTCTGTGAAGCTGAGATTGAATAAAATGAAGAAAATAGCTCCCCATTTTCCCCTCATTCCTCTCCCTTCAGCACAGCTGGAGGCTGGCACTCATGTGCTTTGCCATGCTCTTTGCCTTTCATACTTCTGGTCCATACAGGGTCCTAATATCCATTTCAGCTGCTTTGCTTAATCAATTAAGCTGGTTTGAAGTTATTTCAGTCCCCAGTGATGCTGTCTGCATCAGTGACAGTGAAATCAATTGCCCTGCAACAAGAGGCACTCATTTTGCACTGCCAGCAGTTTTGGGGATGTCTTTGATGCTACAGGGACAAGGAAACAAGTAAGACAAGGGCCACACAAGGTACAAGGTAGGTCTACAAGCTCACCAAGGCAAAGACAACAGGAAGAACTTATTGAGAGGGTTGAAGCTTCTTGTCAGAGGGATATAGTATGTGCACAGGGGTCTGCTCCCTCTCTCTCTCACTTAACCTGTCTTGTTGGAAGGAATGACATATCCTGAGGCTGCAAGACTGGACCCAGGCTATAGGAGGCTAATCCTGTTATCCAAATCAGTACCATGACAGATCACCAATATGTGGTAAAAAGCTGCATCCAATTCTTCTCAGAAAAGAGCAAAGTTTGTTGTTTTTTGGTTTTTTTTCTTGTTTTTAAGTGGCATGCAGGAATAAAGGAGTCACAGTTTAGTTTTAGGACAGGGAGATGTGGTGTCTTTTCCCAAATCCTGAGGAATTTTGGACTTCTTAAGAGTGGAGAACTCTTTTGGAGGTCTTGAGAGGAGCTTGGACTCTGCACCAGAGGGAAGAAAGTGAAATGATTCATTGCAACTGGTGATAACAGAAGAAATTCATGAACTGTGCTCGTCACATTTTTGGATACTGTGGGGCTCCAGGCTTGATCCTACATACTGACTCCAGTGGGAAAGCCCCCAGACTGACTTTGCTTTGCCTGAGGTCACCTCCCATTCCTCTTAGTACCTGAAGAGTCAGGAAAGAGCCAGGATGCAGTTAAACAAAACACTAGCTGGCATGTATTTCTCTTTCTGCTCTGGCAAAAGCCCTGTTTGAGTAGATCCAGAAGGCTTTTGTCCCAAATATTTACAATACACTGCTAAAAGGAACTGTCGGATGTGACCTGGGAGCCTTCTCTCCACCTCTTTGCCTAAGGGAGATCCAAAACAATGCAAAGGACCTGGAGTTCCTGCCAGGATGGTCTCTGCCTGGGGAAGGGACGAAAGGAAAAGAACAACAGACAGCAGATGTCCCTGGCATTATTTAATACAGTCTGTTGAGGGGGGAAAGAGAAGAAATTGTAGCAAATGGACCAGCTGAAGGTTCTGCTGGAGAACAACCTTGCTACAGCTCTTGGAAAGGACTGGGACGTGGAGTGGCCAAACACTTGGCTGTGTGCTGGGTTACTGCAGTAACCTCAAACCCTGATTTGCTGTGTGTCACTGCATCTGCTTTGACTTCACTGCAACCAGCGAGAAAAGGGGGAAAGCTGGTCCTTTGTCATTTATTGGAGGAGGGTACCTTTCCTCTGGAGTCTTTGAGTCCTCTGGTGAATCACAAAGAAAGCTTTATTCCTGCCCAGCACTGCTCTTCTGTTCTTTCAAAAAAAAACTGGGCAAAAATGTTCTTTCTTTTATTTGTAGAGTCTATCCCAGTAGGACTTCATTGGTGTCTCTCCTCTTAAATTCAGAGACTTTTTCTTGGCTTAAAGGTAGCTTGTAATTGACTTACAGCTGCCTCTCCACAGGATATTGCAGTATCATATTCCCTTTTATGTTGCTGCATCGTGGAAACATTCCTATGGATTTTGAGGAGAACGAAGAATGAAAAGGTGAGAGTGGGATACCAAGCTACCTCTGTTTGGTCCTGAGTCTTCTGCTGCTTGCTCTAAAGATCAGAAGGGATCAAGCTTTGTCCTGATAGGAACTGTTATTAATAAGAGTTAACTGGTAATGACAGGCATCACAGCCCATGTAGGAAACACCTTGGCTTCGGTCTAGATGACTATTGTTCCTGAAATCTTCTTGAAAGGTCACTCTTGCTTTTGCAAATGGTAATTGTGTCTGCTTGTCTGTTTCTGGAGGATAGTGAGAGAAAGATCCTTGCATTCAGTCCTGACTGCATTCCCATCCCAGCCCATGATGTTACAAGAGCCAGTCTTGACCACCTTGAGTGCCCATGCAGTAATGTGTGTCTGCACCTTCTTGTGACTTGCATCTCTCAGAGGGTTTACTGACCACTGAACACGGCAGGAGGAGACAGTTCCAAGGCTCCAAACCCACTCTGGTAAAGCAAGAATCATGCTAACAAATCCTAAGGATTGGGAAGCCAATGCTAACCATATTAGCTACAGTTACAGGGTCTGGCCAGCTTCATGCATCTGGTCAAAACTGATCTCTGGGGATGGTCAGGAAGGCTGTTTCCCCCATGGAACTGGATAATACAAGCAGGTGTATGAAGCAGATTTTATGATGTAGTGTAATAACAGCTGGAGGCCCCAGTACTGATCTAGTTTCTTGACCTGGCTCAAGATTATACATTACCTGAGGGTTTGCCAGGGATGCACAGTCTGGTTCAAATCAGATAAGAATATCCGCCTTCTCCTGCTGCCCTCTATGGATGACACATCCAAGCTGGCCCTGGTGTAACTTTGCTGGAGCTGAATGCCATTTGCCTCCATGAAGGATTTGAACTGGTGTGTTGTGAAGTGTCGTAGATTGAATTCCCACTGCCACAGCTGCTCATGGTGGAGCTGGTGGAGGAATGTCATCCTCATTTTTCATGTGAACCTGCTTCCCCTCTGCAACTTCTGCAAGCAAAGCAGCTTCCACCTGGCTATAAAAGCCTTTTTCCTTAGATTCATCCATGGGCATATGGAAACTGGCTGGGGTGTAGGTGTTCGTGGACCCCATGGCTGTGGCTGTATCCTGTTGCTTGAGCTTCTCCAGACTGTCAGGAATGCTCATTTGGAGCTGTTCCCTTGTACAGATCTATTGTACCTCTTTCTCCAAATATACTGGTGGCATGGAAGTCTGTCCTGATAAATGCTTATAATAGTAATCTAAACATAAAAGAAGATGTTGAAACATCCTTGCACATGAAAGCCTTTTCTTATGTGATCTTAAGCAGGAAGACTTGTGATCTGGGCAAGAAGCCTTCATGCAATGACCAGTTGAGCATGGCACATAGTCCACAAGCACCTGTGGAATATTGCCAACCAGCATCCCTTGATGATTCAGCACTATCCAAGCCATTTCTGAGTGGTCACAGAATCCTCCATCAATTTACAAAAAAGCACGAGTGTCCCAGAGCTGACACGTGAGGTAACAGTGAGTACTGCCAGGTTGTGATACGAGAAACCCTGTGTGTGACATGGCCAACATTATGATGTTCTTGTCTGAGAACACTGATTCAGCTTTGCACTAAACAGCAAAGCTACCCGGAACCTTCACACCAGCAAATCCAGTGAATAGAGGGATCAATTTCTAAGTAATTGAAATTCTTTGAGGTTTCTGGTCAAAGTGTCATGACTGTTCAACCAAGAGGCTGCAGAATCAAAGGCTATCACCATTACACAGTGGTATAATTTAAAGCCATAACTCCTGGGACTGTAGCTGAATGGTCAGGCAGGGGCTGCTGAAGAACTGTGATATGAGATGAGCTGACCCAGAGAGCAGCTCAGCAGGGAGGCACGTGGCTCCGGGCCTGGCAGGGTGGGTGAGTGCTTGGGAAGCTGTGGTTTTATCTCCTCCGAGATGTCTTGGCCATGTGCACAGGACGTGGCGCGCTGCCAGAGTTGGAGATGTTGCTGCTCTGGGGGAAGCAGGGCTGTGGGGGCTGAGCTGAGGCTTTGGCAGGTCTGTTGTAGCACAGTGCTGCTCTGGCTGCTCAGGAGCTGCAGAAAATGCATTTGCTGCTGATCTGGGGGGAGACCTCTTTAGCTGAGGGCAGCCAGGGAAGGTGGGTGCATCAGCTACATCTGCTAAACAATGTGGATCCTGAGCATGGGCTCCCACGGCAGCACAATACTGTCTGTGCTGCTAGATGGCCCTTCTGGCATTTCCCAAGTGATTCCCAGGCACGATTTGGGGGTTATCACAGACTGGAAACATCCTCAACAGGCATCATTGCTGCCCTTTTTGGAGGACAAGGACATCTTAGAGGGATAGGTGCAAATTGTGCTGGTGCTGCCTGCGTCCTCAGAGCTGGAAAAGGGGCTTGTGCCTACCCTGTTGTCTGGTGCAGCCAGGATGGTGCCAGGGTGCAGAATGGGGTCTGGCAGCCACAGGATGCCTGGTTTTCCATCATGTGCTCGAGTCACTCCACATAATGGCCTTCTAGAGATTCCTCTACTTGTTTATACTCACCTCTGAACTCTCCCTGACTTTTGTCAGGTTAACACATGCACTCTCCAGCCCTGCAGATGCTCAGGAAAATTCAGACTAGGTGGGATCTGCGCTGGGAAATAGGAGTTGAACACTTCACATCGCTACACTGATCTCCTGCATTCTGGGACTTTACTGCAGTACTTCTGCTTTATCCTGATTTAAATAACCTGACAGTGGTGCAGTCCCGTGGCTCTGGAGAACTGCTACCGTTTGAACAGCACTTTGCAAAAGCACAAGCTGAGAAATTTCCTGGTGCCACTGGGGTTGCTTGAGAAAAAGCAGTGAAAAACTGCTGGCTACTGTATTACAGCCCGGCAGAGCTGCAGGCAGGCCAGCTTCTCTGTGCTATCACAGAGCTAAAACTGATGAATAATGGGGCTAACAAAATAAAAGAAGGTTCTTCCTTGCACTGCCTGGGGAACAGGAAATTCTGCACGGCGAGCGCGTGGAGGTGAACAAAGCGTTAAAGCCTGGCAGAGCAGCTGCTGCTGACCTTCTGGTCCCAGCACCGCTAAACAAAGCTCCTGTTACAGCTGAACTTTAGTACCAACTTCTGCTGCTCCAGGGATCCTCGCAAAAGTACACACTGAGCTGCAATTAGCATGGTCTGACTCCGGATAGGGCAGAGAAGGAGGATCCCAGGGCAGTGATGCCCGCAGAGCCCACTGTTTCCCCTCTCCAGGCTCTCCCAAAAAACATCCTCTGTTATAGTCAGCGGTCGAGGACCCCTGAAGCTGCAGGATGCTGCTGGATCAAGGTTTTCAGTAGCCACCGTAATTTTTTGAATTTCCACTCAGACTTTTGGCCTACACAGCATCGCAAGGCACTGAGTTCTGTGGATGAACTATGCTCGCTGGGAAAACATGCTTACTTTTGTGTCTAAAATGTGCTTAATTGCAAATTTTTGGAGTGCTCCTGGGTCCTCTGTTATGGGAAATAATGAACAACTGTTTAATATTAATATTTTCCTTCTTATTCATAGTTTTGCAACCTCTAATATCCTCAGAGAATTCTTTCCTTTCAGAGGAAGAATTCAAAGCCATTCATTCTCTTCTTGCACAGGAACATTCCTCAACCTAAACTTAATTCTGCACATCCTAGCTGCAGCTCCCGCACTATTTCCACACAAAGCAAATTTGAGGCACTTCCCAGCAGAAGTTTTACAGGTGTGTTTCAGCTCTTCGTGAGACACAAAGACATGAAAAACATTTTCAGCCAATGGCACTTCTCATCCTCTATTGGGGATGATGTTGGAATTAACACCACTGGAAAAAAACACACTTATTTCCGTGTGAGACTCGAAAAGAAGGATGAGGCAGACTGGACCTAACACATCTGGAGTCTCCTTGTGCCCTCAAACTGTGAGGAAGAATTTTTCTTGTAAAATAATAAATGAGACTCAGCAGTCTTAGATAGGTGTGTAGACTGGTTGTGGCACAGAATAAAGAAACAGGGCAAAAAAAATAACAAGTTTGGGTTGAAATAGTAATAAACATCTTGATGCTTTCTGCATGCAGCTGAGTTCAATTGTGGAGCTCAGTTTTGATAGTTTGAGATTGAAATTTGTCCTTATCCAGCTCAATGCTTTTTATGCACATACCTCACAATAGGGTCAGCCCTAGAGCTCTCCACTGTGTATTTTTTGCTGCTTAGGTCAAAACTTTTCTGTTCTTGTTCTTATTGTTCCCAGACTGTTGCCATTATGCTGACAGATTGGTGAGGGAGGTGGGTGGTTGCTGAAGGTGGACATTGCTCCCCAAGTTTGTGTCTGGGGTTTATCCTGGGAGGCAGGTGGGTTGCACATTGATAAGGATGTGTTTGGGGCCAACACTAAGATTAGCTCATCATTGCTAATATTTTTTTTTTGTCTCCAGGAAAACAGGGAGCCTGGAAGTACAGGAACCTTATTGCTTCAGGAGCTGGGAGATAATTTGGGCTTTCCCATTCCATACCCAGTCATAAGGAGTATGTGTCAAAGTGGTTGAGCTCTCAAGTGCATGGCATGCTGTCACTTGGGAATAAAAGAGTATGCAAATAGACATATTGGATCATCCTGGGCATGGAATTCCCTATCTTGCCATGGCTGGTACTTTCAAGAAAGCAATGAGAAACAGGGGATGTGCACACTGCCTTGCCCATCAAGATTTCATCTGAGCTTTCAGCAAGCAGTGTTTGTGGACTTTGCCTCTCTGAACATGACAATCCGTGAGTCCCCTCAGCATCCAGTCAGGAGAGGCAGTAAACAGTCACTTTACCATAAATTTGTTAAAACCTGTGTTTCCACCTTCTGTGGAAACTGGCTTCATCAGACAGCCTCTGCAATATTTATTAACTTTTCACCTTTCAGATGAAGTCCAAACCTGGCTTCAAACTGATGTGTTCCTCAGGATGGCCTTTTGATGGAGCAGGAGCATAGCTTGGGAATCACTTTGCTTTCACCACAGGTGAGAGATGCAGCTTCCACTTTGTGCATGAGGCCAAGAAGTCTCGTGCAAGGAGATGAGTGCCTTGCAGAGGAGGGAACTTCGGGAAACTGGAGGCAGTGGGGCAGCTCCTTCCCCTAACAGGATGCGCATAAACCTCCTCTCCCACCAGGATGCAAGGCAGTGCAGTGTAACACTGCCAAGCCTCCTGGCTGAGTCACATCTTTCCCAGGGCTTTGCCTCTGTTTCTAGGATTTCATGAATCCTCACCTTCCCCTTTGAAAACCTGTGAACCTCACTGTTGCTGGGGAAGACTTGAAAGTGTGGTGCAGGCATAATTGGAAAGCTTAAAGCCTCACAATTTACACTAAAAGCTGTCACTTCTTGGATTCAGAAACCTGCTTTGGGCGGGTGTGGGAGGAGGCAGGCAGCGGCACTGATGCTTTTAGCAGGAACATTGCCAGCATTAATATTAACAGAACCACCATGGTCCAGGACTACATTTGCATTTGCTCTGTGACATAACTCATCCCAGAGAAGTGTTTCCCTTAGTGCTGCAGAAGTGATGCATGGGGCTAGTCTGCCCCAAGAAGCTCCTGGTCCAAGGGGTCTGACCTGTAGTACCTGCTCCTTCTCCACAACCGCCTGACCTTGTTCCTAATGTTACAGCTCCCCAGCCTCTGCCCTTGACCACCAGGGTTATTGAAGCTAATGAATGTGGAAGTCTTACTTAATTAGCTGGGATGAAATTAGCTCAGCACTTCACTGTGACTTTTTGGACCCTGTGGTGGTGATACCCACTCTCGTTCCTTCATGAATCATTGTTTATGGAGAAAGGACACTGTAAGCAAAGGTAGAGCAGACATTTACAGCGGTGCCTGGAGCACACTGAGTCTTTTCTATGTGGGTGCCTGTCAGGAGAAATTGCTGCAGCTGTTTGGGAGATTTCTTGCCTCCCCCTGCTAGATCTATGTGGAACTGGTGACAGACTGGTATGCTGGGTTCACGTGTACCTGGCATACAATGGGAGTTGTTCTGGCATGTTTGGAGCTCCCGTACGTCCTCCCAGGCCAGGAGGATTTTCAGGCTCAGTTGCACCAGTGCCAGTACTCATCAGGAGCTGAAATCATGGTATCAGCAGCAGTGGTGGCCAAGTTTCCAATCTGGTCGATGCTGCAGAAAGCAGTCCTCACCCAGGACCTCTGGAAACATGCTTGGGGACCAGCTCATCCCTGTTTCACTCCACCTATGGGCCACTCACCTGCCCCTGCAGGAGACTCTGTGCAGTGGTATGAACCAGAGCCTGGGGTCTACCAGCTTTTCCCCTGTAAAGCTGATGAGGAGTGCTTGCCAGCTTCCCAGGGCCTTCATGGCAAATTGAAAAATGATTTTAGAGGCTGCCAGGCAGCTGCTCAGAGTGTCCCCATGGTGCTCTGTCCTACGTGCCTCATTTTTTTGTGTTTTCTGGTTGTTTTTTTTTCTAAATCTCCTAAATCAATATCTGGTGTACTGTGCAGCACAGCCTGGACTAAAAGAGAAGAAAACATACCCAAAAGCCAAACTTCCAGCCTCCATTGTTTCACTGGACACCATGAATCACCAGTAGATGCACGACTAGCAGGAGAGAGGATGGGGAGAGCAGAGGTCCATTAGCGATTCCCTACCCCCAGCATATGGCTAATTAAAATTTCTAATTAAGGCACTGTGGGGGTGAAGAAAGGAAGCTCTTGGCCGAAAGTCCCCCTCCTTTTTCTGTATTTCCTTCGATAGCTTTATAAATTTCCCCCCTAAATTAACTAATTAATATCACCTAATCAGTTAATAGAATTAGCTAATTAGATTGCTTAATGGAATTTCTGAAGAGAAGATTTAGAAGCTCTTAAGGAGACTTTAATCACTTTTTATCTGGGAAGCGGGGCTCCAATGTCTGCATTCATTCAGCAACTTAGAGTGGTCGTCATTATCTGCAAAACATTTCTGAAAATCACTAATTTGGCTTCATCCTGCTCCAGAGTCGCAGCTACAGTCACCCAGGACTGAAAGGTCAGACTGAGCTTGGCTGTTTTGCCCCTCCAAGATGCTGTTGCCTGCATTTGATTGCATCGAAAATCCTCTGCTCTGAAGTGCTTGGCTCAGTATGCAATAGAATCAGAGGTAGAGCAGAGCTCTGTAAAGGTAACTAAGCTCCCTGCAGGACCTGGAGTGGTTTGTTAGCCCGTGGCATTTTCCAGGCTTGTTTGCTGATGCTGTACTTAAGTGGTGGTGAGTGATAGCAAATCACTCCCTCAGCCACCGCAGCAGTGGTTGCGTTTGAGGTCAAAGTTTTCTTCACAGCAGTGTGCAAACACACACAGACACAGAAACACGTGCAAACGTGCAAACACACACACACACACGCTGCCAACTGCTCCCAAATGAGACCACAGTGAGGGAGAAACACGTGTGCTGAGAAAAACGTGGTGTTGGGAGAGCTTGTGCCTCGCTGTGTGTGCTGTGGGAATGGGTGGTTTGCCACCACCCCCAAAGATAAGGGTCTCCAAGGAGAACAGTGCAGCTCTAACAAGTACTTACTTGTTTAATGCTGGCCAATGAAGAGGGGTGAGAGTGAGGCTGGATTTGAAATAGGCTCCAGCTACAGGTGATCTGGTTGTGCTGGGATGTCCCAATTGCCCAGAGAAACTGTGGATGTTCCATCCTTGGAGTTGCTCAAGGCCAGGCTACATGGGGCTTTGAGCAACCTGGTCTAATGGAAAGTGTCCCTGCCTATGTCAGAGGTTGATCTTTAAGAAGCCTTTAAGGTCCCTTCCCACTCAAACCATTCTGTGATCCTGTGATCCAGAGCTATTTCAGTTTTGGGCACTGGCCCTTGCCACTTTTCAGCAGAGCAAAGTGGCAGTGAAAACTGGAAGGTTCATTCTTGCTTTTTGAGGACACCATAGAAGAAAGAGAAATCTTTGTGATCCAAGATCACAGCATGATGAACTCAGGAGAATATGGTCTGGACTGGGACATCCTATTATGTTCGTGCTTTCACACTAAGGGATAGATCCTGAGTTACCTGCATTGCTCCTTGGGCTTGCTGCAGTTGCACTATTCTCTCCCAGCTCACCTGGCAAGGTGCAGTGGTAGGAAGGGAGGCAGAGATCTGGTCTCCACATGTAGCTTTGAAACAGTTTCCAGTCTGTGTGCAGCTTCCAGCCCTAATGTTGACTGTTTTTTTATCAGTGAGGCTGTCAACAGCCACAGCTGAACAGTGGGGCGTGCAGTCCTGGTTGGATTCAGAAGCCTGGAGTCTGTCTCAGAAGTTCAACCTGGCCATCTAAATTTCCATCACCTGAGAGACATTCAGCTGTGTCCCCCCTTGGGCAAACTGTGTCCACCCTGCAGCAAAAATGAGATTGACACAGCCTGAGCAGGAAACTCTGAAGGTGATTTAATCCATCCCTGTTTTTTTTTTGACACCATGACCTGAGGTGAATGCAGTAGTGAACAGCTGTCCTGTTCCTACAGTAGCTGTGTGATGTTCTGTTCTCACTCTTAGCACAGTGTGGAGTGGGAGAAGGACCTGATGTCAGCTCTCACCATGGAGGTAACATTCTATTTCTTTGTCAGCTGTGCCCGTGATTCAATTAAACAATTATGCAGTGTTATTTAGACTCTTCATACCATGCCATGCTCTAGGAGCCCCTTAGGGATCACCATTTTTTATTCTCCCCCTCCAGTCCACTCTCATGAGACCTCACCTGGAACACTGGATCCAGCTCAGGGTCTCCCCATATAAGGATGACACAGACCCGTTCAAGCAGGTCCAGAGGAAGCCACAAAAATACTCAGAGGGCTAGAGCACTTCTGCTATGGAGACAGGCTGGGAGACCTGGGATTGTTCAGCCTGGAGAAGAGAAGGCTCCAGGGAGACCTCAGAGTCCATTCCAGTGCCTGAAGGAGCTCTAAGAGAGCTGGAGAAGGACTTTGGACAAGGGTATGTAATGATAGGACGAGGGAGGATGGCTTCCAACTGAAAGAGGGCAGGTTTAGATTAGATATAAGGAAGAAAAGATTAGATTTTAGGAAGAAATTCTTTATTCAGAGGGCAATGAGACACTGGAACAGGCTGCCCAGGGAAGTTGTGGATGCCTCATCTCTGGAAGTGTTCAAGGCTGGTTTGGATGGGACTTTGAGCAACCTGCTCTAATGGAAGGTGTCCCTTCCTATGGCAGAGGGGTTGGAACTAGATGACCTTTAAGATCCCTTCCAATTTAAACCATTCTATGACTTTTAAATAGTTATCAAGGAGGGCTCCTTCTCCAAAGTGAGTAGCACTTCAGGTAGCACTGCTGCCCTGCTGCAGCTCTCATGGTGGCAAAGTGACCAGGGTCTGTGCAAATACAGCTGCAGAACGATGGTGGGCTTCTGGAGAGACACCAGTCTCTATATGAGAGAAAAATGCAATGACACTGGACCTGGACAGTGGGCAAACTTGACATTTCCAGTCTTGTTTTCCTCCTACATTGGAATGAAACAAGGTTTCTGAAATGTTTCACTGTGACATGTGATGCTTTCTTGAGCTGAAAAGGCTCAGTTCTCTGCCCTGCCTCAATGTTCATAGGACAATTTTGTCTGTGATTGCTGCAGAACAGGACTCAAATCATCAGGCCTGGCAAGTCTGAAGGTCTCAGGGTATTAAAAGGTAGCTCAGGTAGGTCAGAAGCAGTGAAGAGGATCCAGAGCCTGGTTCAGGATCCTGTTGGGATTCAGTGTGAGGAAGAGCACGTCTGTATGTGCTGGCTGTGCAACAGTGATACCCATTGCCTTCCAACTGTGATGTCTAACACAGGTGCCTAAGACATTCTCCTTAGCCCCTCCAGCATCCACAAAATTATTTCAATGAAGTGCCATCAAAACTAAGCCCTCTGAAAGAGCACATTATGCTGGGACTTAAGTCAGGTATACAACATTATGTTCTCTTAATAAAGAAATCCAGGCAATTTCCCAGGGAATTTTTCCCTGTTCCCCTGCCTCATTTGCGGATTTCCTGTGAACAAGCTGAGACCTCTAGATTTCCTTAGCAACTGTTTTTTTTCTGCTATTAACCTTTGCAAGCTATCCCAGCCCAGGGATCACCTTCAACCCAGCCCAAGCCATTATTTTGCTGGAGTGGTGATGTGCTGTGCCATGCACTTGTTCTCACCTTGGGATGAAGTGGGACAAGAATGAATCCTTAACAGATGATGAGACACCTTGTGAGCCTGGCTTCAAAACATTGAAGTTTTGCATTAAGTTGAATAAACAGTTAGAAAAGTCTTGCAAATAGGTTCATGGTGCTCCAGTGTATTTGCATTTGATATTTATTCTGTTCTTTGTGGGGACAATCAATCATTTTAACCTTGGTCACTTACCTCTTCCTTGCAAGACATAAAGTGGAGTCAGGGAGTGGAAACCATGTGATCCTTCAGAGAGCAGCACAGAGACCCTGGAGCAACCAAAATGTCAAGGTGCCTCATCTTTGAGCATTTAGTTGCTCACAAGCTTCATTTAACAACACCGAAGAAAACAAGGTTCTGTGGTCCCCAAGGCCTGGGGTTTAAAACAACCCAAGAGCAGGGTAACAAAACTTTCTTAGCACTAATGTTGGCCCGAAGATTTACAATCAGTTTCTGGTGACAGCACTGATTTCCCTGACACGGAAGTGGTGTGATGGTTGAACACATATCCCACTGGATGCCTGGTGTTGTGTTTCCTGGCAGGCAGAGAGGTTCAGGCTTGTCCCTGGACACTTGCAGCAGGAGCTGTTGCCTATACAGGTGCGTCTACCAGCAGCTGCCTTGGTAACAGTGGGATGATGAAGAACATATGGCACCAAAACAGCATTGCTGCTCTAGTAACATCTCTTAACCCTTTGGAAGGCGCTTTCTTCCAGGCTGAGTAGCAGGGCAGGTTTAAATGGCTGGACAGGAGCCAACCAGTGCAGCATCTCAGCTTTGAAAGTGGTACCCTGCAGACGCACAGGGAAGAGAGGAGACATAAATGAATTCTGAAGTGGCTCTTTCTCCTCCCTATCAGCCCTGTATCTGGCAATAGGTGGATTAATACCTTCCTTATCCACAGGGTTTTGCTACAGTTTTGTGCTGTAGGTCTCTTGATGGAGTCTGAGGAATGTGTCTACCTTGTAAAATTTCTCCAGCCTTATGCAGCAGCTCGAACCCCCTGGCATATGAGTTCATGAAAACAATACCAATATCATTCCTTCCGTCTCCCTATGGAGACTTCTTAGCCTGCTAGGTGGGTTTTGTTGTACTGTCTTGGTAATAGCAAAATTCGTTTCACTAGGAGTACCAAAGTCTTGCTAGGTTATTAAATTCAAACAGTAAAATAGGCCAAAAATGCTAAAGGACTGTTGGATTAGCCTATCTAGGTGAATAAAGGTGAAAAAAAGAGGGAAAAAAAGACTGAAAAATAGGAAAGATATATATAGTATTTCCATTGGACACTTCAAGGCTTTAGCAATATTTTCTATGGAGTCTTTCTGAGGTGGTGCCTTTAGCTCCAATAACCCTTGATGGATTTTTTGGGGGGAGATCTTGCCTAATTCCTTTTTGATCCCTTGTCCATCTCTATCATCCACAGCATCCTGCAGCAAGGAGCTCCACAACTCAACTGCACGTGGGTTAATGAACCACATCCTTGTGTTTGTTTAAGACATCTGCATGTTAGTTTTGCTTGTTGGTCTCTAATTCCTGTACTGGTGGAGACCACAGACACCTGGTCCTTGTTTATCTTATTTGAGTCACTGATGTGCTTTAAGACATCACATCCCTACTCTTTCCCAATGACTTTCAAAGACAGTCAAGTTTCAACTTACTGGACCATTGCACAGTGTGTTATACAAGGGACATTCCATAATTCTGCTTTATTTGTCTATTCCAGATGTTTCATATTTAGTAAAATACTTGTGATAGCACATTTCATGTAAACTTCTGAAAAACATAGTAGGATTATTCTGGAGAGATGAAGAATGATGTGAGTGCAGAGGTACAGTGAACGCAGTAGGAGTATGAATAGAGATTTTAATTAAAATGCTAATATCTAAATGGTGTCACCTATTTTTACAGGTTTGCTAAGAAGGGGAAAAAAAGGATTTTTTTTTTCTTATTTAAAAATCCCTTGAAGCAGAATACCCCAAGCAGGGTCTGGTTTGCTGACAAAGTCTTGCTCAGGGATTATATTCTGACCCAGCATAAAATGGTTAACAATGGAAAGCTAAAATATCCCTCTCTTGGACATTACTCCAATGTGTCCTTTTTCACAGGCTCTGATTTCTGCACTCCTTGAACATGGGAACATTTTCTGGTTTTCAAAACTGCAGGCTTATATTAACTTTCCCCTAGTCAGGTCACCAGCAAAGCTGTGTAAACAAATGACCTGTAGCCATAATCTTCTTCAGTTCCCCCTATTGATTTCACTCTGCTGTTTGCCTGCCAGATATAAGCAAAGCTTCCTTCGGAACTGTAGCAACTTTTTTAGACGGGATGAGTCAGGGCAGACTGAAACCAGCCTGTTACAATTTTATGGTCATTGGCTAGGGTTGAGGAAATGTACTGGTTCGGGCTGGTAGAGAGTTAAATTTTGAAGTCATATGTTTTGGCTTTGTGATGAAAATGGTGTTGAGAACACACCAATGTTTTCGTTATTGCTGAGCAGGGCTCACACAGCCTTTTGTGCTCCTCGACTGCCCCACTGTGAGTGCAAAAGGTGCTGGGAAGGGACACAGACAGCACAGCCAACCCCAAGTGGCCCAAGAGGTATCCCAGACCATACAGTGTCCTGTTCAGTACATAGACCTGGGGAAGGAGGAGGAAGAGAGGGATGTTCAAGGTTATGGCATTTGTCTTCCCAAGTCTCACGACGGAGCCCTCCTCCCCTGGGCTTGACTGAAAACCTGTTTGCCAGTGGGAAGTAGTGGATTAATACTTTATTTTACTTTTTCTCTACCTGTTAAACTGTGTTTTTCTCAACCCATAAGTTTTCTCACTTTTACCCTTCTGATTCTCTCCCCCATCCCACTGGGTGGGAGGGGTGAGTTGCGGTATGGAGCTGAGCTGCTGGCCAGGGCTAAGCCACAACAGGAAGGTAACCACATTGAGATGGTTAATGAAACTCCTCCAAGGAATATCACCCATGACAGCTGATGATATTTCAATTTTGAAAGTGTATATTCTGCATCATCAAGGGGTCAACAATTAGGTGGACCTGTTCTCTGTTGCATTTTGAGAGACATTAATGCCATGACTTCAATGAGCAGAGCTATTTTGAGACAGTTTCCCGGGAGATTGGTCTTGCTCCACCACTGCTTAAGGTTTTGTGTAAGTCATTTTGCAGTGATATAGAACATACAGGGGTGAGATACGTTTTATGGTGTTACAGATGACACAGAAATGTGCAGGTTAGAAAATAAAGAGGATATGGGCTACTCATACTGAGAGGTATGGATTGTGTACTTAACTGGTCATGGTTCAGCAGGATGCTTTTAGTCCAGCTAAATTGAAGGGAATCCCTCTGGGATTGAAGAATGTAAGGCTGTGCTTACAGAAAAGCAAGCTCTCTGTTTGAAAGCAGTGCCTTGAGGAACGACTTCAGGGTCATCTGTGATAACCTCTCAAGATGAGCTCTCACTGTAATTCCATGGGGAAAAAAAAAAAAAGTTAAAAAAGGATAATCTTCAGAGCAGCTAAAAAGAAATGGGTAATATCAGCTGGACAGGGAAAATACGGTCTTGAGAGAGATCTGTGCCGAGTCCAGTCATGCTGGGAAAGCAAGTGTGAAGAAGAGTTCAGAGAGACACTCAGAGACGGATGATGGTATCTGAAAATCAAATTAATTCACCTCCAAACCAGACCTCAGCTTCCTAAGGCTGGAGACAGCTGACCATGGGGCTGTCTTGAGAGAGATGGTGGGCTAGGGTCTTTCCAAACAGACCACTGAGTTTTTGCCATAACTGGTCTTTGAGGAGACCTTATTTAAGGATAGAGCTGGAGCAGTGTTGGCCACCTGGACCAGTGAGGGTCTGCCTATGATCCCCCCTTTTCTTTACATCTTTTCAGGTTTGGCAGCTGTTCTTGGACCACAGTAAGATAAACCTTATGAGCTTCAGGCTGTCCTGAAGTGTCTCAGGAAGGACTCCTGTAAGGGAGTCTTGGGGTTTCTTAATAAGAAATCATAGAATTACAGAATCATTAAGGTTAGAAAAGACGTCTAAGTTCATCAAGTCCAGTCATTACCCCAGCACTGCCTTGTTCACCCCTAAACCACGTCCCTAAGTGTCACACCCACACGACTTTTGAACACTTTCAGGGACAGTAATTCCACCACTTTCCTAGGCAGCCTGTCCCAATGCCTGACCACTCTTCCAGTGAAGAAATCATCTCTAATATCTAATCTATATCTCCCAGAGTGAAACTCAATGCCATTTTTTCTGGTCCTGTCACTTGTTACCTGGGAGAAGAGGCCAACCCCGACCTGGCTACAACCTCTTTTCAGGGAATTGTAGGTAACAATACCCTTGAGCTTCCTTTTCTCCAGTCTGAGACCCCTCTGCTTCCTCAGCTGGTCCTCAGCAGACTTATGCTCCAGACCCTTCCCCAGGTCTGTTGCACTTCTCTGGACACACTCCATCACCTCAATGACTTTCTTGTAGTGAAGGGCACAAAAATAAACATGGTACTCGAGGTGCAGCCTCATCAGTGCCGAGCAAAGGGAGTCTGTCAGTGCTCTGGTCCTTCTGGCCACACTATTGCTGACACAATTGGCCTTCCTGCCTATCCAGGCACATGTTGGCTCATACTCAGCTGGCTGCTTTCCAGTACCCTCAGGTCCTTTTCTGTCAGGCAGCTTTCCAGACACTCTTCCCTAGTTCCTGACTTGCTGGCCTGTGATGCAGGAGGCCCCTTAGATGAGCCACCCTTCCCTTACACCAGAGATTCCTGTTCCTCAAGTGTGGGTGCAGTGATATGTGTACTCGTGCAGATGAGTGTGCAGCTACACATCTCCAGGATGTCCAGGGCAACACCCCAACTCCGTTCATTCAGCCACACGGATTTTGTGTTCCCCCTGTTCGTTTGCTCTTCAAATTCTTTGAAGCACACAATTTATACAAGAGGGAGCTGGTTGCCTTTTGCTCCCCCTGTAAAACAAAAGGAGAGACAGAGAGAAAGAGGATTGTGTATATATAAAGAAAAAGCTGCAGAAGAACAACCTTACAGCTGACAGCTCAGCCAGGGTCTCCCCCAGGGAAAGGAATGCATTATATTAACTGTGATACACTAAGGAGCCTTGCGCATACATCACTTTCCAAAATGTTTTTAGAAGTTCATTAACTTCCAGTGAAAAGTTGTGGCTGCATCAGTTGCCTTCGAGCCATTTTCGCCGACTCCTGGCTCTGGCTGGGGAATACTTTGTTGATTTAGATGGGTCTATTAGAAAGTGTAAGTCTGCTGGGATATATAAAAGGGAAAGCTTCACTCTCCTGAACATTTCCTTAGTGCAGCACTTTAAAAATTGCACGGGAAGCAGGCTTTGAATGCCTTGCTGCTTTTTAACGGCTGGACTTTCAGCTTGAATGTTTCAACTTGGTTAGTAACCTGTAAATGACACCAATAAAAGGAATTTGAATGGGGAGGGAGGAGAGCAAGGAAAGGATGAGATTCATCCAGTACTTCCATGGCTTCTGTGAATTTGTTTCTAACAAGTAATAAAAACACCGGGCACCCGGAGAGGACCATGTGCTGGAAAATTGGATGTGACCCACTTTTCCAAGGGGAAAGTTGTGTTTTGTTGGGGGG